>OY997591.1:4296205-4618314 GCA_963921825.1 Erodium maritimum
CCTTACTGGACAGTTCCTTCCCTAACCCCTATGTCTAAATCTCCCTTTTCTCATCTGCGATAGTGGATGAGACCCTTCAACTGGTGTAGGCCGTTGTCAGGTGTCGCCTAACGGCGTTGTGGAGATTTTGGATAGGGGTAAGCAGGGTAGGAAGCTGTCTTGCTGGATGAGGGGGTGAGATCCCAGTTTCCATATCTTTGGAACTGGGTTTTGGTGGGTGTGGTGGGGGAGACTGGTTGGGCTTGCCTTCTCTGAGGGCCGTTTGTTTTGTGGATTGGAGTGTTGGGTGGGGGAGCGTTTTGGTGCATTTCTGGTGGTGATGTTTCGGGCTCTGTCATCCTTTCTTCGTCACTTCGCACTGGTGCTGTTTGTGGTTCTTTCCGGTCGGTGGTGACCGGTTGTTATCCCGGTGTGCGGCGTCTGGAGTTTGGGCGTAGAAGCTCGTGGCTGGGTTGGTGCTCACAGGACTTGTCTGAGGAAGATCTTTGTTATTTCAATTTTAGGTGGTTGCCCCTGTTGTTTCTTGGTTGGGCTTTGAACTGCTTTTTGTTGTTTGTTTGTTTTGGTTCTGTTCTGTTGGTTTTGTACTGGTTTGGACGAGCTGCGACTCGATCCGTGTTGCTTAATTTCTGAAAATTCTGGGGATTTTGCCCCTTGTTTGGTTCCAGTTTTTACTGGGTTGTTCGAGGTGCTGCTGGCATTCTCCTTGTTGTAATGAGGGATTTCCCTTTGCCATGTTTTCAATTTGAAAACATGGTTTTTATAAAACAAAAAAACTGCTGATCAAAAAAAAATCATATTTCTGTGACATATCACTACCTCATAAATGCTCTTTCCGATAAGTTTTTTGAACTTGAGAAAGTTCACACCAGTAAGAATTGATCTCGGATGTACACGAAAGCGTTAATATGTCACAACAATATTGGGACAAAAGGATACAAATAAACACAAGGACGAACTGGAGAGTCTATAGAGTCCGTGATGCCAGTTCTTCTGAAACCTTTAACTTCCATAGTGGGGCGTTCTGATATTGTCGACCCGTCGTCTTGATTCGTCGGGATCACCTGAGATATCTCTCCCTTTCCTGGGACTTGGTTTAGATGTTGTAAGTTAGATGGAGCATGCTCCAGCAGTGACTACATTGACACTTCTAGCCGAATGGGATCGCTCTGGTCGCCGGGCAGCATCAACCGATCAAAACACCATGGCGCCATAACCCAAAAAAACTTGCCTAAGGACGACTTCACCCAAAAGAACAACTCATTATTCAGCTTCACCCCAAAAGGCAACCCAAGCTCGAGTATACCGACCCAAAAACGGAGGGGGGGGGGGTATAATGAGACAACGTGCGAGAAGTATCAATGGATGGTAGACGATCGGAGGAGAGGAGGAGATGGATCACCGTCGAATTGTAGTTTTTCTTAGTGCAAAAGGGAGAGTTTTCCTAACATTAATTTGGTAGAGATAAATATTAGTCTTATACATAGTTATTTATTTGTACATGATACTGATATATACACTAAAATGGTAACGATTAGAACTCTAAGATGACAATATAATTGGTACACCAAGACTCTTGGAAGATTGGCCGAATTCAATTAGTCTGAACGTTCAATTCCATTAATAGTCGACAAAGTGGAACTTGTAGGCATATATTATCCAAGATTTCATACATAATATAATCTATTTACAACTTAATGAGTATTTTGTACCTTTCATTTATAAGCATAAGCAGGATGCTAGGTTGAGTTTTTTTTTTTTTTGTGTGGGTTTTACTATAATAATCTTTCATCCGAATCAAATGGTTACAACGTGAATTTATTCTGCTATTATATATTTTTTGTATAAGCTCGAAAAAATTAGATCCCACTTAATGAGTATTTTGTATATTTCATTTATAAGCTTAAGCAGGATGCTAGGTTGAGTTTTGTTTAATTGGTTTTACTATAATAATCTTTCATCCGAATCAAATGGTTACAACGTGAATTTTTTTTTCTTTTTTTGTATAAACTCGAAAAATTTTAGGGATGACTCTGGTTCCTAACTTTTTTCAACGTTTTGTTTTGACGTCCTAACCCAGACCAACGTTTCGTTACAGTTCCATAAACGAAAGGTTAGAACTTTTACAAAACCTGAAATGAACCGTTCAAATTAACGATTTCGTTAACATAGGAAGTGAAAAGTCGAAACTACAATTCCATTCACGTTAACCTTTCAGCTTCTCTTTCCCAAAATAATGCATTATTTTGAAATTCAGTGTTGAAAAATTGTTGGATATGTATACTATGTGTTCTAATTGCATGTTTAACGGGTATGTGGAGCTGAAAGATTAACGTGAATGGAGTTGTAGTTTCGACTTTTCGCTTCCTATGTTAACGAAATCGTTAATTTGAACGGTTCATATCAGGTTTTGTAAAAGTTACAAACTTTTGTGTATGGAACTGTAACGAAACGTTGGTCTGAGTTAGGACGTCAAAACGAAACGTTCAAGAAGGTTAGGACCCAGAGTCTTCCCAAAATTATATTAGAAAAAATTAGATCCAAACAGGTTTTAACTTAAGACAACCATTACAGAGGAGCTCTCAAAAAGAGGTGCGGGAACATAACCCGAACAGAAACAAAAAAAAACACAAAATCACCCTTCAGTTACCCACTCTTCTCCTTCATTATATTATTAGATAATACTAATAAACATTATTCAACATTCATCCTCTGTCACACTGAACATTATTTCCCAATTCAGTACAAACTTTGATTCACGCCTACTCACATATATCAATGAACTGGTTCATTACTTGCTTCATACCAGCTGCAATACGTACCAAATAGACAACCTTATAAGGGGACAGAATCGACAAGGAGAGAAGCAATAATATCCTTCATCGTAGCGTTCGTGTAGCCATCTTCGTCCTTGTACACAACATCGATGACTCGAGTGAGATTCAGAATCCGAGTCAGCAGAGGCATTGGAACCTCAGTTGGGTGCAAACAAGCTCTGTTGATGTCCTTCCAACCATCGCTCACTTGCTTCCTCAGCTCAATTATCGCAACCTCCTCGGTCGCACCATGTTGTTTCATGTAACATTCTATGGCTGATGCTACATGTCCTCTCTTCTGCTCAAACTACAACAATATTCATGTAACACAACTTAACAATTTGGAACTACTTTTGTTCTCTCTAAAACACGTGAACTAAGAACAAGATTCAGGTACAAACTAAAAACACGTTTCATCTTAGCTTCGAAAGCATCTCAACAGCTTTTGACATTTCATTTTCGTGGAGAGCAAGTCTCTTCCATTCATTTTGAAGCTGGTCTTGCCTTGCGTGGCAAGTTTTCTCTTGACTTGTGAGACAAGTTACCTCTTTTGTTGGTTATTTCATTCGGTTTTGGGGTGGGCTCTATATAAGTTTGGGTAGTTTTTTGTAATCTGATGTTAGTCCCCTTGCTGTATTCTTTTCCTGTTGTTTGGGTGGGTAATTTCCTTGGTTCGTTTATCTATCCCGTTTGTAACTTCTCTTTTACCTCAAAAGAGGTTTATTTAATATATGTTTTGCCGATCAAAAAAAATCATAGACTGATAGAAGACTTTAATTTAAAAATAATAATTAATAACATGAATCGTAAATATATATATATATATATACCTTGTTAGATACAATGTCATCCATGAGCCTGCATACGAGGGATGAAGCTGTGACCATCTTAGGCTTGCTAAGAAGCCATTCGAACGAGTCTTTCGTGACGATATCTCCCATACCGACGAAGGAAGTAGTTGCTAGCATTGTGTAGGCTGAGGTTACTAGAGCAACACTCATGTACTCCTCCATTGTTGGTACATAATTTTGGTGGAACCACTTCGCTTCTTCAAAGTATGCCTTGACTATGTCTGTTATCTGAGGTTCCCATATACATTGATTCAAAGGAAACAAATTAGATGTTATGCTAATTTGTTTATGATAGAGTATAATCAGGATAATTATAATCAGAACTTCAATTATCAGCTTAAATTTTTAATTAAGTTGGTTCTCTAATACAATATAGTGTTTCGTACCTCACGAACACGAGTATTAAAACCCTAGTACGTACCTACAAATATATTAATTTATTCTTTATGTATTTGTCTCAATGGGGCCGATCTTATCTATTTTGAAAGATGAGATGAGCTAATTAAGAAGAGAGATAAAGACCGTCTCACAAGGACAAATTAGAAAACAAAGAAGAAATCAATAATTTACAATTAGTAGGGTTTGATCCCTTTTTCGTGCGGTACGAGACTGTAATATCATATTAGAGAATCAATTAATTTCAATGCTCAATGTCTAGTTCAGTTCAAGAAAAAAGTTCACGTTAATAATTAAAGGTCCGATTATAATCATATTATAATAACTAATATTAGTCTTACAGCCCGTTTCGCGTATGCAACTCGATACGATTTGCCTTGTAATGCTCTTTCCTCTTCCATTTCCTTGTAAACATCTAGGAGTGCAGCATAACACACTTGCATGTAGTCCGGTAGTTGATCCAATGCAGCAATGTCCCACCTAAAAATCAAACACTAGTTAAGGACATGTATTTTGGTTTCTTTGTTACTTATCGAGGTATTGACATAATCATATGCTAAACCTTTCGACTGCATCGGTGAAGAGCGCAAGTTCCTCAATTGTGCCATACGCATCATAGATGTCATCAATAACAGACGTCGTGGCGATGACTTTGGTAAGAAACCTCCGAGCCAGTGCGAATTGAGGCTCGTTGTATACTCCCAATATCCAAAAGTAACACTCCACAAGCCTATTTCTTGCAAAAGGTAGCTTTGTTGCAAAATCTAAATCTTTCCACCACCTACTTAAATGAATATAACACAAAACAACACAAATCATTTTGATCACATGAATAATAAAGCTACATGTATCAAAAGATGTACGTTTGTTTCATTGTTTAGTAAGGCCGAGCAACGGTTTTTATCATTTTACAGAAAAAACATCGCCCAGTTTTTTCAGACAAACAAAACTTCAAATATTTTGTAAATAAATTAAAAGAATAATAGTAAAAATTTGAGGTCAATTATGTTTTTTCTATAAAAACTCAATCATCTATTTTTCATCTGCAAATCTATTAATGAAGTTAATTTTTTTAACAAAAGTCAAAGGAATACATGCATAAGTGTTTTAAATGACAAAACACGTATACATAAGGGTTACAAATGAAGAAACATATATAAAGCAAAAAGTAAAACTGTCATTTTCAAAACAATGAGTTGTCGCATGACTAAATTCTATCAGACAAAATTTATTTACAAAATGGATTGAGGATCTTGCCTGGAGATGGCACTGAGTTCTTTCTGGTGTACTTGCTGTAATTGGTTAAAATCCAACTTTGCGAAAGTCAATAGTCGTTCAATATGCGAAACATATTGTTCGTAGATCGCCATGTAGCGCCTTGCTTCTAACCTCGGTAAGCCCTTGTGTAAGTGCTGCTTTAAGGCATAACTTATTATGTTAGCCAGAGAAAGGTTCGAGGTGGAGGAAGCGAAAGACTGAAGATGAGTGCTAGCGAAAGCGAACGCCTCGTCCAGCACTTCCTCTCCATGAACCCTCAAATGCGTAGCTTCGAACAAGCTCAACATTCCTCGTACATCGCTTATCAGACATTCCTTGAACTTCCCTTCACTGTCCTTAAACTTGTCAAACACATCTGACCAAGATATGAAAAGCAGCACACAGTTACATACAGAGAGATTCGAGTATAAAATATATTACATTATAGTTGATTAATTCAGTTAAAAACTCAAACTGATAGTTAACTATTATAGTTTTATTTCTAACATGTGTCTAGAGATAAACCTATTCATGAGTTTGAATGTAAATTATTTATAAAAACTGATGAACTTATTGAAAAGAGAGAGAATGTGCTTTGAAGACGAGACTTAATAAAACTTCATTAGGGACATAAGAAATAAGTGAAAAAATAACTATATATTTTTAAAGTAGCGGGGTGTGAAGCCGTGTCTATAAAATAACAGGTTATGATACAATATTAGAGAATTTAATCATCTAAAAGCTCAAATTGATGGATGAAGATTTAATTATAATTTTTTATTGTGTCAATACTTACCACAAGAAACAAAATGACCTTGCTGTCTCAGCAGTCGAAACTTGAGAGCAACGGTGTAAACGTCAATCTCATCATCTTCCTCCTTCGATTGAAATAATATTTTTCGTAATGCTTCATAGATCTCTGTTTCAAAATGGTAAGACACGCCTAAGCGTTGGAGTGCATCGATGAACTGGAGCTTCTGCGACAAGTTATCAATGTTATCAAACATCATCCTCACTTCTTCCTTGTACATTTCAACTCGTTGATGTGATTCGTCACCGATTTCCTACGCGTTGAATAAAACATATTAATTAGCAAAAATGTTGACCTAATAGTCAGAAAAAGTTACTAAAAGAATAAAAAAAAACTACATTGCAGTCATGTCAATGATCTCGAATAAAAATAAGAACAAAAAACTTGGAAATCTTATGCACAAACTGATGGAAAAAATTCATTTTTGTAATTACCATATCGTCGGCTTTGAAAGAGAGGAACAAGTCACCCCAGATATCGGGTTTAAAATCGGCCGAGGGACGAATGATAATGTGAGGAGAGACCTCAGAAGCAAGACAACCTTGAGCAGACATGTTTTGAAAATTATTAAAGGACAAGCTCAAGCTTAAGCTGGTATTGGGTTTAGTGCGGTTAATTGAACGAGCTAGTGAGGCTTTTATAGGATCAAACGTGTGAGAGAATAAAGATTAGTATATTGATAATGTTTTAATTTATAATGGCCACATGGTTAGTGGAAGCTTAATTAAATAAAGATATGGTGTAATATGATTAACTAAGTACTTACAATCAATCTAATACTAATCGAATTCCATTATTATCTGCGAGCACCACCGCCCCCACCGTCACCCCCCCTCCACCCCCCAGCAACCATCATCGAAGCACCTTTTTTCTACTATTGAAGCCCCCTGTTTCCACCATCGAAGCCCCTGATTCAAATCTCTCTTCCAACCTTCGGGTTTCAGATCTACGTCGTCGTTCATTTGATCGGAGTCGGTTTTACTTTTTCTTGTCTTTTTTGCAGACGGACTAACTCCGCAGGTCACCGCCTATCGTTCAATCCGTGTCACGGCCTCTCCCTCGCCTCGCGCTACCGATCATGCGTCGCCGGACCGGTCCCGCCCTCGAGCCAGTAGCCACCGTGGGCCCCCTGTCGTTCTCCGGAATACGGGCTCCACACGCCGTCTTCCATCTGCAGCGGCCTCCCGCCCCAGGGTCACCCCTCGCCGGCATGGATCCGCTCCCTCGATGGATCTGGGATCCGGGAGGAGGGACGGTAGGTTGGGGCCTATTTCACCGGCACCCGAATTAGGGACTCTGAACCCCGAACAAGCTTTTACAGCAGGGAAGTCTCGGGGAATCTGCACTAAAGGCTAATTCTCTAGTAGGTTTCACTGTTTTAGGTCGAATAATCTTTTGCTCAATAAGTATAGGACTTTGGTTTATTATATTTTTGTAACGTTGGATCGAGGATCTCTTGAGTTCGGATCTGCGAAACAAAGCAGACTATATGTATGGAACCATGTGCGCCTGACGGGCTACGGCCGGTTGGGACAAAAAGCTGGTATCCGGGACTGTTATGTCCCTCCTTGTAAGACTTGTAAGAACCGCCCCGGTCGATCCCCGGCGAACCGGAAGTTTTCGGCAAAAGTTGACTTTCAGCTGGAAAAGTCAACTGAGTACTCCGGGAGTCATTCTGGACATTTCCGGGGCCCAAAAAGCTTAGTCGTCGTTACGGTTAGCTTAGTTGGGGCGTTTCCTTTCCGTTGACTGTAATATTGGGAAAAGTCAATCCAGAGTCTTTTCGGTCAAACCGCAGTCCGATTAAGAACTAAATTCGATAATTAATAAAGCTGGAATTACTTAAGCTTGGAGTGGTCCCCACATGGACATACCCTTGAGTTGGTTTTATGAAGCTTTTGGACACAAGGGGCATTTGAGTCACTACACTTGTGGGTTAAAGGGACCACTTGGTGAGCAATTCAACACATTTGCTAGTGCTTTGCCGAAAACCACCCAAGGAAGAGAGAGAGTGAAGCTTCCATGGAAGCTTGAAGGAGAAGCAAGGAGAAAAGAGAGTGCTTTCTTTAGTTTTCTACCTCAAACCACTAAACAAACCTCATATTCTTCTTCTACTCATCATTTTCAAGGTAAAGCCCCTAATCAAATTCGTTTTTGGTGAAATTGGATCATGGGTTTTGGAAGAGAAGAGCTAAAAATGGTGGAGTTTGAGGTTGGATGAGGTTAGATGATGATTTTGTGGTTGGAAGTGAAGTAGGATGTTGAAAACCTATTGTTTTGAGTGGTTTGGATGAAACCCATTGAGGGGATTGAAGTATTGGAGGTGAATGAATATGTGTTGGAGGTTTTTGAGCTCATCAATGGAGGTTTTGAGGAGAAATTCGCAGAAATCGAGCTGGGGAAGAAGAAGGAGGATCTGCTCTGGTCTGGCACGGAACGGAGCACGAAACGGGCCAGGTTCCTGCACGGAACGGGCTTGGTCCGGGCACGGCACGCCGCACGGACCGTGTCTGGTTCCGGGCCGGTGCGCTGCACGGACTGTGCCTGGTTCCAGGCCGGGTCTGGTTCCAGGCCGGCCTGTGGTGCGGTTCGGGTCGGGTACCGGGGCGGTTCGGGGCACGGGCTGGGTTGGATTCCAGGCCAGTGGGCCTTCTGAATTGGGCCTCTTTTCGGCCCATTTCTCGTTTAGCCTATGTTGGACTTTCGGGCTTAATTCAGTTATTTCTCGTTCTTATCGCAACTGAATTAGTTTTGACTCGAGTTTTTAAGTGTGATCCAAGGCTTCGGATCCTAGATCGACGGAGGAGGAGACCCGAGGACATCGTGAAGTGGAGGAGGAAGCGAGTCAGGACGTCAGCAGCTAGGAGTTGAGTTCGTTTTACTTTTGAGGTAGGGAAAGTAGCGAATACCGGTTTAATTGCGGAAAGTTACTAGTATGCTTTTAGAATAATAATAACCGGAAAGGTCCTAGTTCGCATATAGGATGTGATTCACTAGAATAACCGCTTTTAATTACATTAATAATCGGACGAGTCTAGTTTGCATGTAGGATGTGATTCACTAGTTTAATCGCTTTCAATTCTTGGGAAATTGTCGTGTTGGTAGAATGCCTATGTCGAGCCTTAGGATTGTGTGTTGATTGATGCCATGATCTTTGATTGAGATGCATGATGTGTGACTTAGTGTCGATAAGATTAAGAAACCTGTTAAGATATACTCGGTGTAGCATGTTGTGACTATGTGTGGGCGAGTGTGTCGTGTTTGATATGATATGAATCCTTGGTTGTGATATGATCGGGTGAGTGATAGACCGATTTGTGTGTTATGGTGATTTGGCTATGGCTTGGTGATGCATGTTATTCTCTTGCTGGGTGTTTCCAAGATGAGGTGAGTTCGGTATGATACCTACACTGAGAGAGTATGTCGGTGTAGAGTATCGAGGACGAGGACGGTTTAACCAATACCCCGATGCTATGTGGTCCGGGAAGGCGTACGACCGAGGTATGTGTCGGTCCGGTATGCGTGAGGCCCCGAGTCTGTGTGTCGGGAAGACGTCCGACTGAGGGATTTCCGGTCTGGGATATTACCCCGATTCTACGTGACGGGAAGATGTCGGGACCGATGCTTAGTGTTTCGGTAAGATATAAATGGGTTGGGCTGTGATATCCGGTGATGTTGGGAACGGTTGTACTAAGTTATGTGTCGTTATGATGTGTGTTCTATGTGTGCTGGTTGGCTTTGTGCGTTGTCTTTTGTGTGATCGTGGTCTTGCGAGAGTAATTGGGGGTTGGTACTCGTCCCGTAGGCATTGTTGTTAGTTAAGCTTTGCTAGTATGCCCTAATTGGATGGTTACTCGTGGTGGTGAACTGATGTTCATAACCTTAACTACTTTTTCTACTGAGCGAAAGCTCACCCCTTACCTTGTTGTTTTTCAGGTGTTGAGCGGGATCGGTGTTAGCAGGATTCTCGGAGCTTGGGAGCTGGCGAGGGTTTTGGCTAGTGTCTAGAGACGTACAGCTTTTATTGTTTCTAAACTGAGTTAGCTTTGTGTTGTTGACGAGCTGTTGACTCGCGTTACTTTTTGGAGCTTTTAAACTGATATTTCAGACCCTGTTTCATTGTTAAACTGCTTTATTTATCTTTTATTTTAGTTCACGTCTCGAGTCCGGTCAAAACCGGATTTGGGGCGTGACAAGCCTGATATGAAATCGTAATACAACTACTTCGTTTCCGTTTCAAAAAAAAACTAAGTACTTACAAGGTTGAGCATGGGCGGACACACATGTGGGACTCATGGGAGGCACGTGTCCCCCTCAAATTTCTGAAAAATAAATTTAAGGTTAATTCTATCTTGGGTTAAATGTTGAAACTTACCCTTATATATTGGTCACGAACACTATGTTACCCTCCTTTTCAAAATCACATTTGCGGTACCTTATCTATTGGTCACGCGATTCTGTTAGGAAAAATAGACGGAAAATGCCGTTTTTCCACTACGTTAGTCATATGACCTCAAGTGTCATATAATGGATGGTAAAATGCTATTTTTCCTTAGTTATTTGACTTTTATACATTTTATAAGGAACATTACCATTGCACCCTCGTTGTTATTCCTTATAAAATATATAGAGGTAAAATACTTAAGGGGGAAAACGTCATTTTACCATCCATTATATGACACTTGAGGTCATATGACTAACAGAATGGAAAAAACGGCATTTTACCGTCCATTTTTCCTAATGGAATCGCGTGACCAATAGATAAGGTACTGCAAATGTGATTTTGAAAAGGATGGTAGCATAGTGCTCGTGACCAATACATAAGGGTAAGTTTCAACATTTAACCCTTCTATCTTAGTATCCTAAATTTTTCATATTTTACTTAGAGTACCCTAGATCTTTTTTGTGTCATCTCAAAACCCTAAATCTTTCATATTTCATTTAGAGTACCCTAAATCTTTTTGTGTCACCTCAGTACCCTAAACTTTTATTAATTCCATTTTAGTACGCTAAACTTTCATTAATTTCATTTTAGTACCCACCGTTAACTTTACCATAATTTTGGTTGTTGGTGAGGGATAGTATGGTCATTTTATCTGTTTTGGATTGAAGATCATAGGTAAAGTTAATAGTGGGTACTAAAATGGAATTAATGAAAGGTTAGGGTATCGAGGTGACACAAAAAAGATTTAGGGTACTCTAAATGAATTAATGAAAGTTTAGGATACTAAGGTGACACAAAAAATATTTAGGGTACTCTAAATAAAATTTGAAAATTTTAGGATACTAAAATGGAATTATCTCTTAAAATTATTACCTATTATTACTTAAGTTTCCCCATTGTGCCCCACTTCATGTGTCTCCTATTTTAAATATCCTAAGTATAACTAGTTAATCTTAATCTATTTCTAATCATTAATTATTCTTACTTTATTACGTATGCTTAGCATTTATTCGTGAAAAGTCCTTATGCTTGGGTTAATGCCTATCATTCTTCATACTTATATTTTTCTTTATCTTCAAATTGGTTTTTTAGTTCTATTTTTTTAAAATTTATTAATTATGATTAATTTGATTTTTTTATATCCTTATTTAGGCTACCGTTTAGAGTTTTTTTATCAGCAAGACATATTATAAAAAGTTCTTCGAAAGAAAGAATAGGTGATGAAACTTACAGCATAATGAAAGTCCTCACAGGGAACAACAACCAGCACCTCAGCATACTGAGGGTACACACACCACAACAACACAACCTAACAGACAATGGGCTAAACAATACCCAAGACAGAACATGAAAAATTGATGATCTGGAATCAGGATTTGCCAACCATGAAGTACATAAAAACAAGGTCTCAAATACCTAAATTTAGCCAACATCAAGCCCAAGCACAAATCAGCAGCCTCCAACAACCAAATTCCCCCTACCCTAAACCACATTCGGAATTACAACCTCTCATTTCTCAAAAGAACCACTGTCCTCACAAAAGAGAGCAACTGACTTTCAATGCCGGCGGTCAACACCGTACCTGGCTGAGAAAAACCAGTAAAAATACTAGAACCCCTAACCTATCTGTAAATCAGAGGGCTTCACAAGGCAAAAAGCCTAAATGCACTGACCGGTGGCCAACACCAGAAACCGGCCAGCCCGAACCACCATTGTGGACGGGAACACAAGAAGACCTTATAGAACATAAAGGATATGGGAGGAGAGGAAAACCAAAATCGGTCAGAGAAGGGGGAAGAGAGAAACAAACCTTTGGAGCCTTAGATCTGGGCGTAAGCGGCAGAGCAAAGGGCGAAGCCACCAAGGGAGAAGGGTCGGACTCCAGAGCAGCGAGATCTACCAAAACCACACGATCCAAGGACTGGAAACGCGTCCCACGGCTGGAGAAGGGAGAGGCGCCGAGAATCTGAAGAGAAAAGCTTTGTCGCAACAACACGGGAGGGGCTACCGTCATCGTGGGGAAAGATCATATCCGCGAATATCCTCTCCGATGACGGAGAGGAACATCGACCCACGACCAGATCTCACCAAATTTGACCACGGCAGAGAGCGGGGAGGCGAGGAAAGGGCGGAAGGAGAGCGAACCACCCAGCAAACACGTAGACTTACCCAGAAACTGCGAAGACCTAATCCAAAGCCGGTGTAGAAGATCGTCCCACTTCAAATCTAAGAAGCTTCAGATGTTGGCAAGGGAGGAACGAACCTAAGACGGACAGAGGGGAGAGACAGGAAAAAGGTAAGCAAAGCCCCCCGCCGGCAACCTCTGAGGTCGAGATGACCAGAAGGTCACCGGCGGAGAGAGGGAGAGGCACGACGACGTGGGAAGGACGAAGGTCTAGTGTTTTCTAGAGAGAGGACGAGAGCGTCTCTCTCTAGAACACCGTTTAGAGTTTGAGATTGCATAGTTTGAGTGTTCAATTTAATTCTCTATTATAGTCATGGAAAGATTTTTTAAAGAAAAAATCCAACTCCTCCATTATAACTAGAAGACCGAAAAATATGCAAAATTAAAAGCTGTTTTTTTTTTTAGAAAAGAGATAAACTAGTGTGAAAAGGTTTGGAAAACAATTACGTAAGTCTTGAAACAAATCTTACAAGTGGAAATTGTGATAGTGGAAATTGATTATAATATGTATCAATTGGTTTATTTGTTATTACATTGCTAACGATTTTACTAGTAGTTACTGTGAACATGAGGAGGGTATATTTTACATTATAAAAAACTCGACTAAATAATGAATGGAAGACCGATTGGTGAATGATATCATGATCGTATACATCGAGAAAAATATTTTGATTGGATTGGAAATGAAAGTATTTTACAACATCTTCAATATATGGAATAGGGTAAATTACAAATATCTACCCCAAACTTGTAGCGTTTAACTGATACTTACCGTAAAAAAAAATTAACTGATACCTACTCAGTTGTTTAGTTATTTTTTTTATAAGCTAAAAAGGCTTGACCACGAAGTAAAAGAGAGTCATGAGATTCTAAAGAGCCCCAGTAGGTCCCTTTACAAAAAAAAAACTCTAAGACAAGTAATTCGGTGCTATCGGTTTTGGAAGTGCCATAATGGGGTACTAAAAAAAATTAAAATATAACGAAACCAATAATTTATGCATAAGGTGTGGTCTTCATGCTATATTCGATGTATTGAACAGAACATGCGGTCATTGGTTTCAAGGGGAAGCAAAACTCTAATCAGGGACCCTTCCCAAGGCCAGTCCCTGGAAAAGTGAATTCCTTTCATTCCTCCATCTGGTCCAGCTTGCCCGCCCTGTCTTCCTCCTCCCATGGATCCCCATGAGATCCCTTCTTTACCCCTCCAGTGCCTGCTCTAGTACCAGACTCAGTTTCGGCTCCAAGTACAGGTCCATCTTTGTGCTCAAGTAGGGCCGGGGTATCAGCCTTCTCACTATCCGAGGACAAGCCGATTACCAACTTTTTCCAACCAGGATCGGTCGAGCGCCTCGATCCATTAGGTTCCGTAGCCGAGGATACTGTTGGGCTGCTGCCGCAAGACGACATGGCCTTAGGTGTAGTAGTTGAGGATACCGGTTTACGAGATAACATAGCGTCCCAATCCGTAGCATATTTCTTGGGTTGGCGGTCCCTTTGATATTCTAGTATCGAAGAGTCGAACCGAGGGGTACCAGTCACCTCCCGATCACACTCGACCACCATGTGGCCTATCATCCCACAATTATAACAAAACGAAAGAAGCTTTGCATAGGTAAGGTTGACACGAGCCATGTCGTGAAATTCCTGAAAGCGCAATAGGAGGTGGCATCGAATGGGGTGCTCTACAAGATGCCAGAAGCGGACTTTGACTGAATCTCCCAACATGTCCCTCATTTGTCACACGGGACGTGGACGTAGAGCCCTAGTGCTGCCCCAATTATTTCCCTTGTGGTTTTGGTATAGACTAACGGGGGAAGGCCACGAGCATGCACCCATATTTGGAGCCTATACAGGGTGGGGGGTTCTCTAGCCATCGATTTTAGGTCACCCAACAGGAGAGGTCTTCCATCGAAGCATCATGGTTCGTGTTCTCGAACCCATGCTTGGGATTTCTTAGTTTGAAGTAAAAACTGAACACCCCTGGGCCGATATCTTTAATTACCAACCCCTCCACTGATGTTCCTCATGCCTTCATGATGATCTAGAGGAGGAAGTCCTTCCGGGGTGGCTTGGATGACCACAACTTGTCCATCATGGAAAACTGTTGCCTAGCCCCCAAGATGGATGGGCTCATCGGGGTGTATGGTACCATCACCTCAATTTCCTCCTCCTCCTCCTCCAAAGAGAAGGCCGAGTAGTCATCCAACAGATTGAGGAGTTGGGTGTCCAGACCTGTTGGAGGAGGAGGTGCCGCTGAAGTTGATCCGACTTCCTTGGGTTTGAAGGAACATCGACGGTGAGTTATCCCAATAGGTGGTGTAAGGAGCGCTGGGATCACGACTACACAAGCTGCGTTGGGAGCCCCGATCCCCTCACAGATGGAAATAACATCGGCCTTCCCTGGCTCTGATCTCCACTGATCAGGCATGTGAGATTTTCCTTTAAGAGGATCCTGGAACAGAGGGGGTAGTAGGGTGGTGGCATGTCCTAGATTAGGCGGCACTATGACGGGTGGAGGCGAGGCGATGACGACCGGAACAATGGTCACGTTGGGAGGAGCTGCTTCCACCGGTGGTTGGATAGCGGGGACATTCATTTTGGGCAGCAGAGGTTGTCATCATTGGGGGCGGGAGTTAGGGCTTTCAGCTCAGCCGTAGGAGTCAGCAGATTGGAGTTATCCAAAACCGTAACTTTACTTGAAAAAGAAGTTAGGTTTTGGGTCTTCAGAGGACGATCACGCCGAACCTTACCCATTGGTTCCAAGGAATCAAGAGAGAAAGCCATGGTTGTTGTAGTCAGGGGAAGAGAAATAGGTGGTGTGGATGAGGGTGAAAGAGAGACCGGGGTTGTAGAAGACAATTTAGGGTTTTATCTGCGCCTCGGCTTATTAGAAGGCTTCATATATGTCGAGGGGCGATGAGGTGGTGCACGTGGAAGGGACTTCACCAAAGCTGATTGCGATGGGACAGAGTCGGCGATAGGACTAGCGGCGGTCATGTCGAAAACAGAGGTAGGTAACTCCATATAAGGTAGGGTTTCCTCGGGAAGAAGGAGATCTCAATAGTAATGGTGATGGTGGGAAGAAAAGAATTGTCTAGGGACCCCTCCCAGGGCCAGTACCCAATGCTCGAGTGGTGTATCATCCATCCAGGCGGGGCTTCATCCCCGCCTGAGACTTGTCGCCCCAAATAGTTGTCGACGCCCCCCTTTTCAGTGCCCAGTTCCCAATCCGGTGCGACGCCGTCTCCGCTGTAAGGCCCAGGAGGCTCCTGTCCCGTCCAAGCCTGTGGGGACGGTTGAAGCTCCCGCCCTCTCACGTGGGGATAGGTGGCTTTGGGGATACCATGGCGGGGGCAACGACTTAACCGCCCTTCGGACAGTGTTAGGGTCCTCCTCGGAATCCAGCACAACCACCTAGAGACCAAAGACGGAGGGCCACCAACCCCATGGTCAAGCCCGGGAGCATCCCCATCGTAGGGTATCCAGGCCCCAATCTGCCTCCGCGCCCAACCTCGACAAACAAACGTGGAAGATGCCTCCACGTCCTCCTCCACAACCCATATTTTTTGCGGATCAAACACTAGTCCGAACCCTCACCGTCGTGGCCATGGAGTATGCCGAGCACACTGTCACGTCCCTAACCGTCCCCACACCCGAGGTTCTAGGGGGTACAAACCTCGGAGGCCCTGAAAAGAGCGCAACCCTAGACCTCGCGTCGTTCAACCCAGGCACTGGAGCAAGGTCATGGTGAGCCCGAGAAGACGGTATAGGGTTCGGGCGAAGAGACGCCAAACCGTTGCATAAAGTTGAAGGCACCCAAGGCCGTCGCACCAGTTCTCCCCGACGCAAGTCTCCAAACGGGAGAGAAGGAGGCGGTCCCCGCGGACCAGGGAACCCAGCCGACAGTAGCATCGGTGGGGAGGAACATCGGGATCCCATGGCGACCAGACCTGATTCCGGCAAGACCTCAGGAGGAACAGGCTAGGTCGAGACGAGAGAGAAGGAAGGAGAAAAAGGTGGTATTGACAACCATACCCATCGATTCTTATCCCCCACACCTGGTGTGGTCTGCGAGGGAACCGACCGGAGATGATAGAGGGGCACTAGAGCGGCAAGACCGGCAGAAACAGCGCCATGCGACGACACGGAAGGCGGCGTAGCAATGGCGTTGGAAGGAGGGAGCACCATAGCGGCTAGGGCTAGGGCGAGATTTTCAATAACGAGAGAGAGTTTTTTTTTGTTGCCAACAAACTACATTTTTTTCTCTTTAGTTGCATTATTGATAAATTTTGCTTTCAAATTATGGTATATAATATACTCATTTTTTGTTGCTCAGGATATAATACAGTGATAGATTTTTTAATATACATTAGTGCGGTTATGTGTCATTTAATTTAACAACAAAAATTGGTGACTTTATTACAATAAAAACCTTATTGGTAGTTGGTACATAAAGACGGGCATATTTGTTTTAAAAAGGGAAAAAGAGCTTAGTGTCGGATCCTAATTGTGTTGGAAATGTGTTTTTCACGTCCTAACTGAGGGTCAACTTTTGTGACATGTCCTATACTAAAGGTCACCTTTTGTCACATGTCCTATACAAAAGGTGGGTTTTTTGACAAAACATGAAAAATGACACAAAAAGTGTTTTTTGGTAAATTTACACCACCTATCTCTTGTAGTGCACTGATAAACGCAAATTATACAAAAATTAAGAGGAAAAATCATCGAATGCGAACGTTATACCCCTTTTTTGGTGTCATTTTTCATGTTTTGTAAAAAAGAATCACCTTTGGTATATGACATGTAACAAAAAGTGACCTTCAGTTAGGACGTGAAATACATCTTTCCAATACAGTTAGGATTCGGGTTTTCCCTTACAAAAATAATAATAGTGTACCCCTCATCATGAAAGCTAAAACCTTTTCGAGCTTTAAATAATCACCAAAACACTTAATTTTGTTTAAACAATTTGAATTCGAGTATAGTGATCCACAGCATGGACAGACAAAAGAATATGTAACATAAAATTAATACGAACTAATGGCTGCACATTTCAAAATTGGCTCTCACATGCAATTTACCGTGTCTCAATGGCCATCACCTTGTAAACACATGGTGTACTGACATTAAGTGTGGATAGCACCTTGTAAGCACATGGTGTATTGACATTAAGTGGATAGATGACTAAGCGTCGCATGACTAAGCGTCGCATGCAGTGGCGGTTTTAGCTTTCATGATGAGGGGTACACTATTATTATTTTTATAAGGGAAAACCCGAATCCTAACTGTATTGGAAAGATGTATTTCACGTCCTAACTAAGGGTCACTTTTTGTTACATGTCATATACCAAAGGTGGTTCTTTTTTACAAAACATGAAAAATGACACCAAAAAGGGGTATAACGTTCGCATTCGATGGTTTTTTCTCTTAATTTTTGTATAATTTGCGTTTATCAGTGCACTACAAGAGGTAGGTGGTGTAAATTTACCAAAAAACACTTTTTGTGTCATTTTTCATGTTTTGTCAAAAAAAAAGCCACATTTTGTATAGGACATGTGACAAAAGGTGACCTTTAGTATAGGACATGTCACAAAAGGTGACCCTCATTTAGGACGTGAAAAACACATTTCCAACATAATTAGGATCCGGCGTTATCCCTTTTTATAATAATAAATAACGATAAAATAGTGTGAATTGACATTAAAAATACAATATTGCCTAAAATAGTAACTGACTGCTTATTACAAGACATGAAGTTAATATTTCGTAGGGTAAATTACAAATATATACCCAAAACTTATAGCATTTAACTGATACATACCCTAAATTTTTTTTAACTGTTACCTACTCAGATGTTTGGTTATATAAAAAATAGTCCAAGTCGTTAGTTAAAATAACGAAAGTACCCTCATTGATTTTTTAAATATTTTTTTTAAATAAAATTGAAATTATTTTTTAAATAAAAATTGAAGTGATTTAATAAGTATATATATATAGGGTAGTTATCCAGTACAAACGCCTCTTATAGTGCAAACTACGAACGCACGAGAGCCACAGTATGCGGTCAAAGTGACGTCAGCATAGCGCGCGCGATGCTGACACGTGGCCACTTTGCGCACGCCTCTGCCCGCACGGTAGCGCGTGTTGACCACGCGCGCAGTTCGAGTGCTGATAGTTTACATAGCACGGTGCTGATAGTTTAGTATAAATGTAAACTATCAGCATTTTTTGTACTAAACTATCAGTACTGTGCTGTGTAAACTATCAGCACTGTGTGCGCGCGCGCCCACGTGTCAGCGCGCGCCCACGTGTCAGCATCTGGGGCGCTCTATTGACGTCACTTTTGGCGGATCCTATGGCTCTCGTGCATTCGCAGTTTGTACAATAAGGGCATGTTTGTACCTGATACCAGTCTTTTATATATATATATATAACAAATGTTTTTTAAAATATTTTTTTGAAATAATTATTGAAGTGTAGTTGAGGGTATTTTCGTCATTTTAGCTAACGGCTTGGGCTAATTGTTATATAACTAAACATATGTTAGCAAGAAAGTTGGAAAAAAGGCGGTTGACCTTGTTTCTTTGGCCCTCGAACGTGAAGTCCCATAGGATGAGAACGTCGAGGCTAATGAGGACGAGGATTACCCTGATCCGATTACAGGAGGAGCTCTAATTCCGGTTCCGGTTTCTAACCGGTTCCTCTGATTGAACTCGAGTAGGAAGTATATTTGTTTACTTTACTGCTTGGGTGTTTTTGTTGCTCTTTGTAGCTGTTTTCGTCTAGGAAAATGATCCTTTTTATGATCGTTTTCTGGCATTGTTTTACTCTCTTGTAGAACGATTGCTT
The DNA here is from genome assembly GCA_963921825.1 of Erodium maritimum. NCBI lineage: Eukaryota > Viridiplantae > Streptophyta > Magnoliopsida > Geraniales > Geraniaceae > Erodium > Erodium maritimum. The sequence goes on from OY997591.1 coordinate 4,315,818, forward strand.
AATAAATTTTTAGCTTATAAAAAATAACTAAACAACTGAGTAGGTATAAGTTAAAAAAACTTTAGGGTAAGTATCAGTTAAACGCTACAAGTTTGGGGTAGGTATTTGTAATTTACCATATTCCATATATTGAAAATGTTGTAAAATACTTTCATTGCCAATGCAATCAAAATATTTTTCTCGATGTATACGATCATGATATCATTCACCAATTGGTCTTCCATTCATTCTTTAGTCGAGTTTTAATGATATTTATAATGTAAAATATACCATCCTCATGTTCATAATAACTACTAGTAAAATCAGTACCAATATAATAACAAATAAACTAATTGATACATATTATAATCGATTTCCACTATCATAGTTTCCACTGGTAAGATTTGTTTCAAGACTTTCGTAGTTGTTTTTCAAACCGTTTCACACTAGTTTATCACTTTTCTCAACAACAACAAAAACGGCTTTTAATTTTGCATATTTTTCAGTCTTCGAGTTAAAGTTTGAGGAGTTGGACTTTTTTTTTTAAAATCTTTCCATGACTATAGTAGAGAATTAAATATAATACTCAAACTATGTAATCTCAAACTAACGGTAACCTAAATAAGGATAGAAAAAATTAAATTAATCATAATTTGAAAATAGAAATAAAAAACCAACTGGAAGATAAAGAAAAATCTAAATATGAAGAATGATAGGTTTTGACTTTACATAAACGGCTATTTACGATTTGGTACCCAAATGTTTCGTCCACGAACGATTTGGTACCCTTATGTTTCAAATGACCAATTTGTTACCCAATGATTTGTCCACGGACGGAATTGGCATAGTTCGTTAGAAAACTAACGGAATATTCCTCCAAATCAGTCATGTGTAGTTAAGTGGAGTGTGAAATGATGATTTTACCCTTCCTTTTATAAATTGTACATATGAAATTACCATTTTACCCTTGTTTAATAATAATAAATTTAAAAAATAATTATAAAATTAAATAATAAATTAAAAAATTAAATTAATAGTTATTAAAAATAATAACTTAAACCAATCAAAATTAATCTAATCTAATCTACACAATTAACTTAATCTAATCTAATTTACACAATTAACTTAATCTAATCTAATATATATCATTAACCCATAAATATTCACAATCTCAGTATCTCACATACTAAAACCTAGAGGAGCTCTGGTACTACAGCGGCAACGGCGGGGATGGCAAGAACCACGACGACAACATGTTCTTCTCTGCGAGGAGCTCTGGTACTGCAGCGGCGGCGAGGAGCTCGGCCGAGAGATGCCTTCATGCTGCGAGGAGCTCGGTTGTGAGACGCCTCCACGCTGCGAGGAGCTCTGCCCCGTGATCCTTCAAGCCAGCAAAGCTGAGCTTCGTCCTCGTCCTCATTGTGAAGAGCTAGCGAAGCCGAGCTCATCCTCGTCGTGAAGATCTAGCAAACCAAAGCTCCAGGCTCTGGCGAACCCGCGTCTGCTGCCACAGTGCCGCGTCCGCCACTTCAGATCTGGAGCTAGAGCTCTTCGTCCTCAATCCCTCTTTGTCCCTGCCTCAACCCTCGTCGGAAATGGGTTTCGATTTCAACCCTCGTTGGAAATTCTCCGACAAGGGCGTTTGATTTCTATGTTGATTATGGAAATTGGGGATTTTGGGTTGCTGTTCATTTGATTTTTTTATTGAATCTGAACTGGTTTTCAGGAAATGAACGAAGGATTGGTTGTGGACAAGAATTTGGGGATTTTAGGTTGTTGTTCGTGAATCTGAACTCACGAAGAGCACTCACGAAGAAGACAAGAATAATAAAAAAAAAATCAATTAAAATTTTGTCAAAAAATGGAATTAAGAAAATATTAGTTTTTTAATTAAAAATGAAATAAAGAAAATATGTTATATAAAAATTATTAGGATGATTATGAAAATTAAAAAAAATTATATTTATTAAAGAAATAAAAAAATGTAAATGAATTAATTAAGACATAAAAAAATGTAAATGAATAAGTAAATATATAAATATATATATTTTTTCAGTATTATAACAATATATAATTTTAAATATTCAAAAAATAAGTATATATATATATATATATATATATATATATATAAAAAAAAAATTGATGGGTAAAGTGGTCTTTCCACACTAAAGTCAAAAGTCAACTAAATCAATATAAGGGTAAATTGGTCTTTTCACATTATTCTATTACTTTTTTAACCCAAGTAACCCAAATCGTTCGTGGACGAAACATTTGGGTACCAAATTGGAAAAAAAATTCATAAGGCTACCATATCGTTCGTGGACGAAACATTTGGGTACCAAATCATACATAACCCTAACATAAAATGTCTAATTATTGCTCAAGTAGGTTTCACGACCCGTTTTAACCTCTGTTGGAATGTTAAGTGGAATCCCAACAAAACATTCAGTACATTTTAATAATGTACGAGACTTTATTGATTAAAAATGAGACATGGTATCAAAAGAATAAGGGGAGTGGTCCCTTCGTAGACAAACCATAACTAACATTTTGTCAGCTAAAATGACGAAAATACCCTCAGTGATTTTTTTAAATATTTTTTTTGAAATATAAATGAAGTGATTTTTTAAATAAAAATGAAGTCATTTAATAAGTAAATATATATATATATATAACAAAAGTAATTTTTAAGTAATTTTTTAAACATAATTATTGAAGTGTAGTTGAGGGTATTTTCGTCATTTTAACTGAAAGAGAGGTTTTGAGTTACAACTCGTAACTTCAGGGTATGCATCAGTTAACTTTAAACTTCATGGTAATCATCGGTTAAACGTGACAACTTCAAGGTATGCATTTGTAGTTTACCCATATATTTACCCCTAATAATTGTAGTGAAAGATTAACAACTTGGAATAAAATGGATACGACAAAAACGTTTTCGTCTTCACTATCGTTATTATTTTTTCGTACAAGCGCAATATATACCATATAGATAACCTATGAGGGGACAGAATCGACGAGGAGAGAAGCAATAATATCCTTAAGCCCAGCATTTGTGTAGCCATCTTCATCCTTGTACACAACATCGATGACTCGAGTAAGATTCAGAATCCGAGTTAGCAGAGGCATTGGAACCTCAGTTGGGTGCAAACAAGCTCTGTTGATGTCCTTCCAACCATCGCTCACTTGCTTCCTCACCTCATTTATCGCAACTTCCTCGGTCGCGCCATGTTGTTTCATGTAACATTCTATGCTTGATGCTACATGTCCTCTCTTCTGCTCGAACTACAACAACATTTATATAACACAACTTAACAATTTCGAACTAGTTTTGTTCTTTCCAACTACTTAACCATTCCTTGTGATGCAAACTAAGAACCCATTCCAATCATTAGACTGTTAAGATAGAAGACTTAGATTTAAAAGTAATAATTAATATAAAACAAAAATTAATATAGATTAACACGTGCGTCATGCGCCCCTCTTCTTTGATGATAACCCTATCCCCTCGGAGACGTCGTGATTTCCTCCTCATCGACGGTCGTCTGTGTGGGTGTGTCTGAACACCGGCCCTGGCTGTGGTCTCCTGTATTCCTCCTTCCACTCATTTTTGGTCGTTGTTGTGGAAGGTCTAGGAGATTTCCCGTCTCCATCTTCTCCTTTTAGGTGAATCTCTCGGTCCCCTTTCTTCTCTTCTTGCTACCATGTATTATGTCTTGTCTATCTGTTTTCTGTGTTGATTGAAGACGGGTCCCTATCGACTTCTCGTTGGGAACTGCCTTCCATCGTTAGGGTCTTTCCCACGGAGTTATTGAGATTGCTACGGGGGTTCTTACCTAGCCAAGCACCTGAGCGATTTTTAGCATTGTGCCCACTATTCTTGGGATGCGGGGTAAGAGTTCTATCAGTATTCCTTGGTCGCATAGCTTTCGGATTGTTGCATGGCTGTAAATTTTTAGGTTTTAGCCTGAAACTGTTAAGATCTTGGCAAGGATGTACATAAACACGAATTGAAAGGATATCTTACCCAATTCAGACCATCAGTGGTGTTCATATCCGAAACCTTCTTATCAGATGGGGCCCTGCGATCCTTTTACGAAATCTTGGGTTCCATGGGTGTACATGGAAGGAACCCAATGGCCACCAAAGAGGGATGGCAATATTCTGGTGTGAGGGTCTAAATGCCAAAGAAGGGTGATGTACGACCCATTGCATTGACATATGGGTAACACCATCGGGGTAGAGGAATTCTGACTTTTAGGTATATATGGAAAAGCAAATTGGTCACACCGCCACAAAATCTGGAAATTGCTTAAATCATTTTTTCAGAAGTATTGGGGGATTCTCAAACATCAAGTTACCCACTTCGTCCGATTGGCTATTGAAAAGGGAGACTTCTCAGCCGAGCATAACGAAAAAATCCTTGTTCTCATTCCTAAGAAGCCAGTCTCAAGAAAGATCACGGACCTACATCTGATTGCCTTGTGTAATGTGATATTCACCATCTTATCTTAACTAAGATCCTGGCTAACAAGCTCAAACCCATACTACATTTTCTTATATCAGAAAATCAGGGACCTTTCGTCCTAAGAAGAGCCATCTAGGATAATATTTTTACAGCTTTCGAAATCATCCATTTTCTACAGCTTAGAACTCAAGGTACAAAGGGTTTCATGGATATAAAGCTGGATATGAGTAAAGCCTATGATCAAGTTGAATGGAAGTTCTTGGAGCAGATGATGAGGAAACTAGGTTTTGGGGAACAGTGGAAAACTCATAAAGGCTTGCATTTTATCAGTTCAACACAAAGTGTATTCGGGAGGGAAGTCAACAAATACAATCATACCAGCTCATGGGATAAGACAGGGAGACCCGTTAACTCCTTATTTATTCGTTTTTTGCATGGAAGCGCTGTCATTTATGCTTAACGAGGCTGAAACTCAAGGGTATATGCATGGTATTTATGTTGCTAGTGGAGCGTCATCCGTCTCCCACATGCTGTTTGCGGATGACTGTTATATTTTTTGTTAAGCTAAGCAATAGGACGCTACGAAACTACAAGGTATCCTCCAATGTTTTAGGGAAATGTCCGACCAGTAGATAAATATAGATAAAAGCTCTATCTTTTTCAGTTTTAATACCCCCTAGAGGTCAGAAATGCTTGTTGTACCATGCTTGGCATACGAGAAATTTCATAGCCCTCCGCTTATTTGAGAGTTCCATACTTCATCGTTAGGAACAAAAAAAAATACACTCCAATTCATCGCTGACATGGTCCTATCTCTTATTAACACTTGGGATAACCAACTACTCTCCCGAGGGGAATAGGAGTTCCTCATAAAATCAGTTGTGAAGACCGCCTCGTTAAAAAGTGTTGTTTTATTTAAACTCAATCGTTCGGAACTTCGAGGTTGTTTGTTGGGTCAGGTTTTGTTAACGGCGGGGTTGAATTTCTGTTTAAACTCTTTAAACAAAATAATAAAAAAAGTTTAAGGGTCGGACCGGACCCGGCCAGCAGACCCAGACCCGAGCAGAGCAGGCTGACCCAAGCTTCCTTTCGCTTTGGGCCGCGAAGCCCAAAGGCTCGCCTGAGGCCCACTTAGGCTCAAGCCCACCTGAGCTTCGGTATAAAAACGCGAAAAATAGGGTTTACCCCATTTTTCCCTCAGCGTCGTTCCTCAGTTCCTCTCACCCGAACCCTTTCTCTTCCTTCTCCCTTCGCACGCCTCCCTCCACCGCTCTCTTCACCGTCCGTCTACTGCTCGCCGGCCACGCCACCGAGCTCCATCTCGCGCGTGGCCGAGTCACCGTTTCCCCTCACCTCTGAGCCTCCATCTCCGTCTTCCTCCTCTCCTCGCCGAGCCGTCCCGACCTTCACCTCTTCTTTTCTCCGCCTGGTGTTCGATTCCGGCCATCGATCTGGCCAAGCCGTACCCGTGCTGCTCTGGAATCGACAACTCACCGTCGTCCTCTCCCTCGCCCGACTCGCCGGCGAACTCGCAGATCCGAGACCCTCGACGGTCTCGTCTGGATCTGAGGCGGAGTCACCGCGGTGCTTCACCGCTTCCGCCGCCGCCGCAGTCATACCTTCCCCACGGTGAGAATCTCACCCACGGGGGTTTGGTCGCCGGCGATGTCTTCGCCGGTGGCCGGTTTCTTTTCCCGAGCTACTTCTCCCTTTTTGTTTCTGTCCGAATTTCTTCTCGGATCTGGAACATTCACACTTCTTCTGGACGTTTGGACTTAAATCTAAGAGAAGCCTGACCGTTTTGGATCTGATCGGATTTGGGACAGAAACGGGTGAAGCATTTTTAACTTAAGAATTTAATTTGTTAGAAGGGAAAATAACTTAAAACGGGGAAAAATCAGTTTTATTTCAAAAGTATCTGTTTTGGAAACTGGAACAAACCTGAGTTCGGTTTTGGAAACCCTAACATTTAAGCTGGACGTTAAATGGGACCTTGAACGGGATAAAAGTGGAACGCTGAAACGGGTGCCTCGGGAATCGTGTCTCGGGATCCGTGCCTCGGAAAACGTGCATCGGGTTCTGAGTTCGGTGCGCGGGTGCTCGAACCCGATTCGTCGTAATACTGCTTTTAGCCCGCTCGAGTCTAAAAGGCAACTTTTGAACTTAAATCGAAACCGTCGTAACCTTTTAAATTAAGTCGTGAAACCGGTTTTAATTGAAGCTTTCTGTGTAACGTAGAATCCGGCTTCGATCGAAGAGAATACCGGAGGTAGCGAGCCAGGACGTCAGTAGCTAGAAGACGTACGGTTGTACGTCGGTTGAGGTAGGGAATGTAGCGGATACCGGTTTAATTGCGGAAAGTTACTAGTATGCATGCTAGGATTAATAAAACTGGAACGAGTAGTTATATCAGATAATAACCGGACGAGTCTTAGTAACATGTAGGATGAGAACAACTAGCGTAACCGATTGAACTGCGAACAATTATGTTTCTGTCTTGGGAATTGTCGTGCTGGTAGATCGACCATGTCGAGCCGTAGGTTGTGTGTTGCTTTGGAATTGCCTGTTATTGGTTGAGATGCTTGCCGTGTGAGTCGGTGTCGTTAGGTTTAATAGACAAGATTAGTATATCCGTTGAGCATGTTGTTGTTATGTATGGGCGAGTGTGCCGTGGTTGTGTTGATCTGAACCCTTGGTTGTGTGATGGTCGGGTGAGTGATAGACCGACGCGACTGGGTGTGGTAAGATTGTTGGGCTCGGTAAGACGTGTTTAATTATGACAATTGTAATATTTATCTTGTTGTGTGTTCCGAGAAAAGACGTAACTAGAGTGATACTTGCACCGTGGGATAGTTTTGGGGTAGTGTGTCGCGAGGCCAAGGATGGCGTGTTTGATACCTGAGTCTACGTGACGGGAAGATTATGGCCCTGAGTCTACGTGACAGGAAGACGTTCGACTGAGGGATTGTCGGTCTAGGATGTTACCCCGAGTCTACGTGACGGGTAGGTGTCGGGACCGAGGCTTCGTGTTACGGTACGACATAAATGGCTGGGTGCATTCGGTGGTGTTTAGAACTGCCATTCGGGTTATGGGTTTGTTCTGCTGAGTGTTCCGGTACGATATGAGGGTGTCGGGTTGTGGACAGCCGAGCGAGTAAGGGACTGCGGTACGGGACGTGTTATGCTTTTACAATTTACTTTATGTTTAATGACGTGTTACTTGGTGTGCTGGTTGCTGTTTGTGCGGTTTGTTTGTTTATGGTTGTGAGCGTGAGTTGGCCTTGAGTTGAGAATTGTGGTTACGAGTTCCGTTGAGAATTAGTTATGTGTTGTACTAGTATGCTCTAATTGGACGGTTACCCGTGGTGGTGAGCGCTTTCTTATAACCTTAACTACTTTTCCTACTGAGCGAAAGCTCACCCCTTACCTTGTTGTTTTTCAGGTTCTAAGCGGGAAGTGTACTAGCCGGATGCTCGACGCTTGGGAGCTACGAGGGTCCTAGGCTAGATAGTTTAGAGACGTACCGTTTTATTTGAACTGTTTTACCGCTGGTTTTTACCGAGCTGTGATTCGTGTGGTGTTTAAAGTTTTTTTTTAAAATTATGAGATTAAGACTTATTGGCTTTATTTTCGTTTAAAATTTTTATTATCTTAGTTCACGTCTCGAGTCCTGTCCAAACCGGATTTGGGGCGTGACATCAGTCTTGAAAGCCCTTCTAGTGTACATAATGGGGGTCTTTTTACTCCCTCAATCTGTCATCCCAACCATTCATGTGGCTCTTGCTAGATTCCGGTGGGTTGAATCATCCCGATCGCAACTCCCAATCATCTAGAAGGATTGGTGGAAGCTCTATATTCCTAAAGCGAATGAGGGAATGGGTTTTCGAAACCCAAAGGAATTTACCTTGTCCTTAATTGGTAAAATGGGATGGAAATTCCTCACGGATCTGAGTGCCCAGGTGACCAGAATTTTTAAAGCTCGTTGCTTCTCGGATGGAAATTTCTTGATGGCGGGTAAGGGAACAAACCCCCAGCTTCTTATGGATGAGTGTCCGGGCATCTCAGTCCCTACTTTTCCATGGTGCTTAGAGGGCCATTGGACCGGGTACAACTACAAAAAATTTGGGGGACCCGTGGGATAGGACCCGTGGATACAAACGGCTACAGATGTAGTGGCTAGTCAATGTGTTGATTCCCTCCCCTTACTTGGTCAAAGGAAATGGAATGCGGAGATGATTTGTAACAGTTTCCCGATCATGAATCAAGATCTAATTCTTGCAATCCCTCTATTCACATCCCGGATTGATGATGGTTGGTATTGGGTAGAGGACGATAAGGGCCTTTACACTACGAAGTCTGGTTATCAAACCCTCCAAACCATGAAGGGGGACTGGCTCCCATCAAACATGGAATCTTTTTGGACGGACACTATGGAAGAAATTAAATGGTTTTGTGTGGAACGATGAGCATCTCATTCCGGCATCAATGGCCATTGCTACAAAAATCCACTTTCACTTGTGAAAAGAAGAAAATACGAAACTTCACACGACGAGATCTACTACTCCACAACCAACCCCGGGTTGGAAGCCACCTCCACCAACATGGCTCTCGATTCATAACGACGGGGCCCTCTTCCAAAATGAAAACCAATCGGGGTGGGCTTTTCTCTATATGGACATGGTAGGATCAGTTCTAGAAGGACAAAATGGTACTACCACTGGTACATTATCGGCACCTATGATTGAGGCTATAGCAATCAGACAAACCCTTCAATGGGCAAGGGAGACTAACAAATCCATGATTATCTTTTACTCGGATGCTCAGGTAGTGGTAAACCTTATTCTAGGTGACATTGTGCTTACTTCCCCTTTAGGAGGAATTTTGTAGGATTGTAAGTTACTTCTAAATTGTATCGAGGATGCTCGACTCGTGTTTTTTAAGAGGTCAGTGATTGTTGCAGCCCACTGGCTTGTCAAAGCTGCAACTTTTGTGTCTATCCCTACGTGGTCAGGATTTTCTCCTCCTGATGCACTTTATTGTATCTTGTCAAAAGACACTCTTTGAATAATGTCAAGAGATCTATTTAGAAAAAATAATAATTAATAACAAGAACCGTAAATATGCATACCTTGTTGGATACAATGTCATCCACGAGCCTGCAAACGAGGGATGAAGCTGTGATAATTTTAGGCTTTCTAAAAAGCCATTCGAACGAGTCTCTTGTGACGATATCTCCCATACCCACGAAGGAAGTAGTTGCTAACATTGTGTAGGCTGATGTTATTAGAGCAACACTCATGTACTCCTCCATTGTTGGTATATAATTTTTGTGGAACCATTTTGCTTCTTGAAAGTATGCTTTCACTATGTCTGTCATCTGATGTTCACATACACATTTATTCAAAGTACACAAATTATATGTTATGCTAATTTAGTTATGATGGAGTATAATCAGGGTAATTATAATCAGAACTTCAACTATAAGCTTGAACTTTTAATTAAGTTGGTTCTCTAATACAATATAGTGTCTCGTATCTCACAAACATGTGTATTAAAACCCTAGTACATACCTAAAAATATATTGATTTGTTATCCATATAATTATCTATTTTGTCTCAATAGGCTAGCTCTTATCTATTTGGAAGATGAGATGAGCTAATTAAGAAGAGAAATAAGAACCGGCTCACATGGGCAAATTAAATAGTAGAGAAGAAATCAATATGTTTGTAGGTAATAGGGTTTGAACCCTTTTTCTTTAGGTACGAGACTATAATATCATATTAGAGAATCAACTAATTTCAATGATCAATATTTGATTCTATTTTAAAAAGGGATAACTTTGTTTCCTAACTTTTACAAACGTTTCATTATCAGATCCTAACCCAGGCCAACATTTGGTCTCAATTCTTAACATAATAGGTTTGGAATTTCTTAGAAACTATAAAAAGCCGTCTAAACTCATGATTCCGTCAACTCATCCAAGCATTTTCGTTGTTGGCGTACATTATCCATGGTGCCTTCCTCGACGTTGAACTTATCCTCGTTCTCAAGCAACCGAACCCAATGCTCGACGAGTTGACGGAATCGTGAGTTTGGACGACTTTTTATAGATTCTGAGAAATTCCAAACCTATCATGTTAGGAATTGAGACCAAACGTTGGCCTGAGTTAGGATCTAATAATGAAACGTTTGTAAAGATTAGGAAACAAAGTTATCCCTTTAAAAATAGGTTCAGGCTTGTAGTTGAAAGTTCAATTATAATTGTATTATAATAATTATTATTATTAGTCTCACGGCTCGTTTTGCATATGAGACACGATATGATTTGCGTTGTAATGCCATATCCTCTTCCATTTCCTTGTAAACGTCTAGGAGTGCTGCATAACACACTTGCATGTATTCCGGCAGTTGATCAAACGCAGCAACGTCCCACCTAAAAATCAAACACTCAGGACATATATAGTTTGGTTTCTTTGTTACTTATCGAGGTATTGACATAATCATAGGCTAAACCTTTCAACTGCATCGGTGAAGAGCGCAAGTTCTTCAATCGTGCCATACACGTCGTAGATGTCATCAATAACAGAAGTCATGGCGGCGACTTTGGTAAGAAACCTTCGAGCCAGTGCGTATTGGGGCTCGTAGTATACTCCCAATATCCAAAAATAGCACTCCACAAGCCTGTTTCTTGCAAAAGGTAGCTTTGTTGCAAAATCTAAATCTTTCCACCACCTACTTAAATGAATATAACATAAAACCGTACAAGTCATTTTGATCATGAATAATAAACATGGGTAGCAAAGGACATGTTGGTTTGTATTTTTTTTTATCAGTCAAGAAATTTTATAAACTTTCTTTTCAGAGTTTGCAAAAGGAACTAAACATTAGAATTCTATCTACAAAAGTTAAATCAGATACAATGAGTGGAGTACAAGGTATATGAACAGATACCACCAAGGACTAACGAGTCTTAACAATTGAAATTTTCTACTAACATAAGAAATTGTAGCAATTGGGGAATGCAGATTGATTTTAATGATCTCGAATGAAGCTTGATTTCCTTGATATCCCTAGAAGATTAAATTTGGTTTCCATGAATTTCTTGTTCAACTAGTATGAATGAGTTACATGTCGTTGAGTAGGGGTGAGATACGGTCGTTTTAACGATTATTTTACCATTCTAAAATCCACGAACAAAAGAAATAAACTTCACTCAAGACACTCTTATCTTGACCTAACTTATAAAACGGTCGGTTTTGTTTTCTAGCCATTTACCTTCCAAAAAGACGCTGAAAACCGACTGTCTTTTTATTTTTCACTTTGTTTTTCATTACTGTTTTTTTTAACACGTGAATAATAAAGCTACATGTATCGAAAGATGTAGGTTTTTTGCATGTTGTTGAGTAGGGGAGAGTTACGGTCATTGTTTTTATCATTCTTACGACGGTCTACTTTTTATCTATAGTTTTTCTTTTGATAAGCGAAAAATTTATTAAACAAATGTTCTACAAAATTATAGAATAAAGCAAAAAAAGGTCCTAAACAAGACCTTTTCCTCAGATCATAACAGCTACATATAGCAACAAAAAACAGAATAACCCCAAACAAGATGCAAATAAAAACCTTGCATACTTCATATCTGGATTCAAACAAGTAAACCGATTAGAGACCGGGACAAGGGTTAAAGCTTTTTCTTCTAGGTAATCCTCGTCCTTCCTACCCTCGGAGTCCTTTTTGAACTGATCGAGCGTCAAAAAACAAAGATCAACTGCCTTTTCCCAACTTTCTTACTATAACTCCAATTACCGGTGCTACTTTTTTTGCAGCGTCCACAATAAAACATCCTGAATTAACCACTTTATCAGCAGAAGTACTCCTGGCTCTTATCTGATATAAAACAACTGGTGGGACAACCAACTTCGAATGACCTTCTTTGGTCGTCCACGTCTCTTTGGCTCAACTACAGAAATTGGGGGTTTTGACAAGGCTTACTTCCAAGGACTACCTTGAATCCCGACAACCGGATTCGGTTCACCACCCCGAGGAGGAAACTCCTCAAACGAACGACCATTGTTCTGGGCTACAAAACTCGAACCCACAACATACACCAGGCCCAAATCAGTCCCAATCCGTTTAAAAACACCAGCCAAACCTGGGTCCTAGGTCTGCTTGGTTAGGCCTTTTTTATAAGACAAGACCGAACAATCAGCCATAAACGCAGATGTAGTGTCTTGGACAGGAGTGATTGTAGTTGTTTCAACGGATGCCCCCCGAGGATCAAGGGGAATTTGAGAATGAAATCCCGAAACATCGGGATCTCTGGGATTCAGAGATTCTTAGATCTCCGGAGGCGGCTGCACAGCGTGCCAAGCATCCGCCCTCTGATCCGGCGAGAGCACGGTCGAACACCCAACCAACCGAACTGATGTAGCCACGACAGCCATGGCACCATCGCCCGTCTCCTCCACACCGGGAATATTCTTCTTAGCTGTTATACCAGAGGTAGTCGACCTGCTCAGATTTGTAGGTGCTTGCGATTTAGGTCGAGCTCTCCTATTCCCAGGCCTAGTAGAGGCTACACACAACTTATAACCATTGAAACTGAACATGTTAAGAACCTCTATCGCCTGATCATCCGACTCCTTAAGTTTGAACTCTGCAAAACCAAAAAAAAGCGACCTTTCTGGCTTGGTCTCTTGAGAACGTTGGCTGAAATTACCTCATCAAACGTTCCCAGCGAATTCTGGACCCACTCCGTCGTGCTATCAAACGGGAGATTGTAAAGAAACACTTCACGACTCTGCTTCCTTGCTTTGCTCTCAACTCTGGTAGGTATACAAATCTACTAATGGGATTAATTTTATTTTGGGTTAAATACATTGTGGTACCCTTATGTTTATTTTATTTGGGTACCCTAATGTTTGGTCCACGGACGTTTTGAGCTATTGAGGGTTAAAACACTAATTGAAGAAGGTTGAATGACCATTTTACCCTTTATCATTTTAGTTAACTTTTGACTTAAAAGAGTAAAAATCTTTACCTATCTTATTAATAAATCTTTAATAATTCATTATCAATTCATTATAATATACTTATTTCATTTTTTATTTTTTTGATCAGTAATTAATTTGTTCTTATATTTAAAATATAATTTAAGTAAACTTTAATTTTAAAAATATATATTATTTATTTATTATAAATTTTATTTTAAATATTATTTTTAAATTAATTTTTATCTTCAAATGAATAATATTTTTTATTTGTTGATAAAATACATTAAAAAAATTAATATTTTGTCTTACTTATTTTAGTTTTTTAGAATACTAAATATTACAAAAAAAATCAAAATTAAAATTTCTCAGAAATTTGACTCTCGAAGCCTTTGTTCTTCATCTTGTTGCAGATTAACAAAACAATATGGAAGTCAATATCCTAAAATGGACCGGACCAATTATCAATGGGCCTTAAATGGGTCATTTATTGTAAAAAAAACCTTCATCTGTTTTATGTTTTGCAAAAAGACCTCCTTCTTTAATGAATTTTTTATTTTTGCCCTTTTTCGAATTTTGGTTTCCCCCCGAATTTCAAAATTTGAAAACTTCAAATTTTGAAATTCCCGCCTATTTTTTGGCCCCCAGATTTGGCCATCTCGCGGCAGATTGGGCCAATCCACGGCAGGTTGGCCCAATAGGCGGCGGGATGATCCCAATCGGAGCGGATTGGGGGCCAATCGGAGCATATTGGCCCCCAATCAGCTCCGATGGGGATTGGCTCAACCTGTCGCGGGATGGCGCCAATCGGCGGCGTATTGGCCTCAATCAGCTCTGATTGACGGTAAAGAAGAAGAAAGAAGAAAAATAAGGGGAAGAAGGGTTGAGAGAAAAGAAGATGAAGAGAAAAATAAGGCTACCGTGATTTCGTGGCAACCTCAATGTGACAACGACGAGTGGAGGTAGGAGAAGTAAGGAGAAGAAGAAGAAGATCGAAGTTTAAAGAGAAAGAAGATGAAGAGAAAAGAAGATGAATAGAAATGATGAGGTGATTGTGTTGGTGTTGGGGAGTTAAAAGAGTTTATCGATGTCGCCTCTTGTAGTTCCAGATTTGGGTTCGCCGGAGCACGGAGATCTGGTTCTCACCGTGTATCTCTATGTAAGACCCGCTACCGGAAAAGTCAACCGATGACTCAAGAAGCCACTCGGGACTTTTCCGGAACCCAAACGACTTAGCCATCATCACGGTTGGCTTAAGGGGAGAAATTCCTTTCGTTTGAGTATAATCTTGAAGAAAGTCAATTTTGGTCAAATCAAGACTTTTTATCGACTAAAAGCATTATTTTATTGTGCTGGAAATTATTTTGGAAAAGTAAATGACCTAGGCGGACACTTGTCCCTTTTTGGTTGAAAGAGAGAAAAGGGAGTATTCTTAGACCCTTTTACCCTCCCAAAAGCTTCTACAAGGGATTCTAGCTCAAGGGCTTTTGGTCATTTGACACATCTAGGTATTATATGAGATTGGAAAAAGCAAATTCAACTCATTCTTTTGGGTGTAGCCGAAAATTGGAGTTGGAGCAAGAGAGAAGAGCTCCCATGGAGCTTTGAAGAGGAATCAAGGAAGAAGAGGCCACTTGAAGCCTTCCTTTAGCCATCCCTCCTCAAAATCACTACCATCTTCTTCATCTCAATCTTCTAGAGGTAATGGAACTCTCTAATCCTCATTTCCCTTCATCTCTTTTCATGGGTTTTGGGTGAAATTGCTAGATGTTGTTGGGTTAGAGTAGAAATGGTGGGAGATGTTGTTGATGAGAAGCTTTGTTGGGTTTTTTGTTGAGAAATCATTAGTTGTGGGAGCTTTTAAGTTGATTTTGATTTGATGAATCATTGGAAACTTGTTTGTGTGTTGATTCCTACCATGGGTAGAGGAGTATTGAAGGATTTGAACTGTTTTGGGAGTTGGAAGGGGTAAAATTCTGAGTTTGAAGGTGGTTTTTCGGAGAAAATGAGCTGGAGGTTGAAGAAGGGCGAAACTGCCCTGGTGCGCCACGGATCCGTGACGGATCCCGTGACGGGCGACGTCACGGCTCCGTGAGGGAGTCCGTGACGGCACTCGTCACGGCTCCGTGATGGTAACCGTGATGGTTGGCCTCACGGATCCGTGACCAGGTCCGTGACAAACCAGGGTGGGGGTTTCGTCGAGGGTTTTTCACCTTGGTTGTTCTTGGTTTTGAGCTGAACTTTGGAGGGGCTTTGGGGGTCTTACTTGCTAATTAAGTGGAGTCTAACTTAATGTTTCTTTGTGTCCAAGACTTTGTGGATCGAGCTAGAGGAGCAAAGATCACGCCGGGACCCGAGTGAAGAACGGAGTGGTGACTACCGGGCTTCATCAAAGTGTTGAGAGGAAGACCTTGAGGTAGGGAAAGCCTTAACCCCTCGTTTATGACGCTTAGTATGCATGTTAGGCTAATAAAATTGGAAATGTCCTAGAAATGCCTATAGGATGCGAATAACTAGCCTAGTTGTCTTTCAATTACTAATAACCGGAAGAGTCTAGTGGTGACTGATTAGGATGCCAATCACTAGTGTAACTCGCTTTCAATACTTGGGAATTGTTTGTCTGGTAGAGGAGCCTTGGCAAAGCCCTCGGATTAGTTGCGTGTTAGGATCACATGCTTGGTTGTTGGTTGCTTAGTGGATAGGCTAAAGAGTCTAACGGAACTAGTTGAATTGCATTTGTGAATGCTCATTTGAAGGTTTTTATGATTGGTTGATTACACCCGTACTTGCTCGTTGATTGTATTCGAATGATTACTTGATTTACTTGAATGGTTGCTTGGAGCATCGAGTATGACTGGTTGTACTGAGCGGTGCAATCAGGTGATCGATGCCCCGTTGGTTCGAGATTGGTAAGTGAACGGTAAGTTGTGATTGTGTGATTGGTGTGCTATGATCATGTGATTCGTGTACTGTGTGTTGTCGTGTACTGGTGATGCGTGAGCTATGTGTGACAATGAATTGGTGGTTGTTGGGATTGGATTGTTCGTCTTTTCAGTTTGAGTGCGTTATTCAATTATTAACTGCTTATTATTGAATTAGCCAAGTGTATGCTTCCGATTGGAGGAATACCTTGGTTCCCGAGGACATAAAATCCCTTGGAGATGTTTCTGAGAATCCCGATGATAAGCGCCCCGAAGGGTTGTTTCCGGTCGCCTCAATGTTATGCGTCTCCTCTGGATTTGAGGGAAAATCCGAGAGGACACATCATGTGGATCGGAGGGTGGAGACTTCATGTGCCACGGCATTGGCTGGTTTATCTATTACCCGTGTTTGTTAAGATGTATTTTGTTAACTTTGTTGTTGACCTTATTGAGTTTAAGGTCCACCTTGTTATGTGTTTTCCCTACTGAGCGCAAGCTCACCCTATGAGTTTATTGTTGTGTTTACAGGCCTGATAGAGGAGTAGAGGCTCGGGAGCTTCTCGGTGTGGGTGTCCATAGAGACTTCGATTTTTATCTTTATTTCTGTTGGACCAGATTTTGTGGAGAATTATTATTACACCCCTAGAGGGTTATTCATGTTTTAAACTGGATTTTGTGGATTTGAGTTTCTTATTGGAGTTTTCAGGAATTTATTATTGAGTATTTGTCTTTAAAACGTTTATTACTAGTCATGCCTCGAGTCCGGGCAAGAACCGGATTTGGGGCGTGACACTCTATTTCGTTCTCTCCTCCCGCCGTGGACAACGACCTTCGCTCGGTTCTGCTCGCTGGAGCTGTAGAAGACAATGTTATACTCGATTTCGTGATGTTGGAGATGGCTTCGCGGTGGCATCACGATGGCTTCCAGAACTAGAGTCATGGATTTGATGAAGATCGGCGTGACTTGGCTCGGCCGGCGGCGAGGAAGGAGAAGGAATTATTTTAGTTTGTGAGAAAACGAGTAGAAGAAGCTGAGAGATTTAATTACGTTTTGATTTTAAGTTTTCTTAACTATGATTTCAAATATTTTTATTTATTAATTTTTATAATTTAATTTTTTTTTTGAGAGGAAACTGGAAATATCATTAATAAGTAAAAGTACATGGGTGTTCGTCATATGACGAAACCCTTACAAAACAATAATTCAAAAGGAAATAACCAGAAGTGCTGAGAAATAAATTGTGCTCATATGCATAGGGGCGATCGGGGGGGTGGGGGGGTTGACTGCGGTAGCACGGTAGCATCCAGGGACACCGATACAGTATGCTCCAACCAAAAATATTGATTGAGCAAATCAGTTGAATAACGAACATTGGTGGACCGATAGCTCCCCCGGTAAGTCAGCGTGCGTCGTCCTCCCTTAATTGATAAGTGTAGGGTTCCTGAACGCGGGATTGCTGACCCCGAAGTGGTAGGGGAGTATCTCATCAACTGTTGGCAGAACCACTGCCACCAAACTGCCAGGAAGGGGATACAGTCGACCAAACCCTTCTTGGGTCTCCAGGCTCTCATTCCTGGAGGCGGGGGTGCTTGTGGCCCCCCGCCGCTACTACAAAAGCTCGCGAACCGTTCCTGCCATCGACTCGGGCCTGTCCAGACCCGACCCAATCTGGTCCCGTCCCACTCGACACGGTCCAAACAGCTCAGCCCACCCCGTAACCCAGACCCATCTTCGTCTCAAACCTTCCACCGGACTCCGCCATCGCAGACCCCACCAATGTCGCCATCATCGACGGTGGCCACGGTTCTTGTGCCTCCTGCTCCCCCGCCGTGATCACCATCAAAACCTTCTCGTCGCCTCGTTGCGTCAGCGCCACCGCCGATGCTTCCAGATCATCTGTAACGAGATCTGCGCCGTGCTCCTCCGATGAGATGGGTTTCCGCGAGAGGGTTTTCCCCTCCGGCTTCGATCCCATCGAAACCAGACCAAGAGGATTGCCTGGCTCCCGAGTGAGAGCATCCTCATGATCCGCCTCGCCTCCATCTATGTCTCCTGAGAACATCAGTGCTTCGCCGGAGAAGATGAAGGATAATCGCAAAAAGTCGAACTCAAACCCTAGGGTTTTAGAGAGAGTCGACCATGCGCAGTGTTTCGACTCGCGTCCCTCGCCGCCTCCGTGCACCCCTACTGCCACGCCTTCGTGCACCATTAGCAGCCATGTGACCATTGATCCCTGCAAAGCATCTATGATCAACATCATACTCCTCCATGAAGCCTTGCCCAGTGGTGGCTGAAGCCCTAGCCGCCGCTCACGCATGCTTTCGATACAATAATAACATCGTTTTTTTTTAATTTATTTACTTAACTATTCTTTTATAATTATTTCTTAATTTTATTTATTATTAAAGAAGGGTGGAATGATAATTTCTCATTTAAAAGTCTTAAGGTTGAAATAGATAAGGGAAAAATCGTCATTTCACATTCCACTTAACTACACATGGGGTCACATGACTAACTTATTTGAAATATTTCGTTAGTTTTCTAACAGAATGGCTCAAAACGTCTGTGGACCGAACATTCAAGTCCAAAAATAGAATAAAAAATCATAAGCGTACAAAAACGTTCTTGGATCGAACATAAGGGTACCTTAATTTATTTAAAAATCGAAGGTACCCTTACAAAAATACATATATAATAATTCCAAATGGAAAAACACGTATATATGGGGGTTACAAATAACGAAACACATATAATGCAAAGGGTAAAATTGTCATTTTAAATTAAAAAAATTGAGCTTATTCTCGGTTGTTTTGGGGGTATATTTCTGATTACTTTGGGTGTATTCCCAATTATGTATGTTGTTGCCATAGTTGATGAGAAGTAACAGTACGTTTTTCAAAACCAAAAAAAGCAATTGGATTGAGGATCTTGCCTTGAGATGGCACCGAGTTCTTTCTGATGTACTTTCTGTAATTGGTTGAAATCCAACTTTGCAAAAGTTAATAGTCGTTCAACAAGCGAAACATCTTGTTCGTAGCTAGGCATGTATCGCCTTGCTTCTAGCCTCGCTAAGCCCTTGATTAAAGGTTGGTATAAGGCATTCCTTACCATGTCGGCCAGAGAAGGGTTCGAGCTGGAGGAATTAAAAGACTGAAGATGAGTGGTAGTAAACGCCAATGCCTTGTCTAGCACTTGCTCTCCATGAACGCTCAAATGGGTAGCTTCGAACAAGCTCAGCATTCCTCGTACATCGCTTATCAGACATTCCTTAAACTTCCCTTCATTGTCCCTAAACTTGTCGAACACATCTGACCGAGACATAAAAATTAGCACACATGCTCTGATACCATATCAGATAATCAACTCAACTAAAAGATTAAACAGGCAGACTTAGTTATAGTTTTATATTAATACTTACCACAAGAAACAAAGTGGCCTTGCTGTCTTAGAAGGCGGAACTTGAGAGCAACATTGTAAACATCACTCTCGTCATCATCTTCATCCTTCGAATGCAATAATATTTTCCGTAATGCTTCATCAATTTCTTTTTCAAAATGGTAAGACACGCCTAGGCGTTGAACTGCATCGATGAAATGGAGCTTCTGCGACGAGTTACCAACGTTATCAAACATCATCCTCACTTCTTCTTTGTGCATTTCAACTTGTTGCTGAGATTTTTCGTCCATTTCCTACTCATCAATAATAAAACATATTAATTAGCTGATGGAAGAAAAGTTCAATTTTGTAATTACCGTATCGTCAGCTTTGAAAGAGAGGAACAAGTCACCCCAAATATCGGGTTTAAAATCGGCCGTGCGACGAATGATATTCTGAGGAGAGACCTTAGAATCAAGACAATCTTGAGCAGACATGTTTTGAAAATTATTAAAGGACAAGTTCAAGCTTACGTTGGTATTGGTTTTAGTGTGGTTAATTGAACGAGCTAGTGAGGCTTTTATAGGATCAAACCTGTAAAAGAATACAGATGAGTATATTGATAATGTTGTAATTTATAATAAAGGTTGTGGAAGCTCAATTAAATAGAGATGTGGTGGACAGTGTCTAACCCATCAACCCCAATTCTCTGTTAGGGTTTTGAAAGCTTTGTCGCGTATCATGAATATAGATATGACAATTATCAAGGCTTATGCTACAGTTTTTCTTCTTTTCTTTATCCATCCTCTCTTTTGCACATCCATTTTAGGTCATGCGCGATTTTTCTCTGTTAGTGTTCCTCTCGAGCCGCCGCTAGCCACCGCGCCATAGACTCTCCCCAACCACCACCGACGCGTCTCCCGATCATGTTCGGTCCCCCCTCAGCAATTTTGATGGTTGTCGTCTGGTTCACCTCAGCTTCAACCATCCTTCAAGCCGCTTGACACAGCCGACGTCTCTACAGCCGTCGCCGCCGCCCATGAAGCACCTCTAAAGCCGTCGCCCCGGGGGTTCCGTCTCTACAGCCGCCGTCCCTGATGCTGCCACCGCCATCCTTGAAGTCGCTGTCGTCCTTGTTGTCGTCGCCGTTTCTAATGACATCGCCGGATCAGTCGCCGCAGCCGACGAGTCCTTCTTCCTGGCCTCCACCGCCGCAACCGTCTTGACCCCTTTCACGATTATATATCTGACTAATCGAAAGGGTCTTTTGTATTTTATTTGAGCTTGTTTTTGCAGGATCAATGTCTATCGAACAAAGAATCAAGGATTTCTCTAGGGAGAGGAGCACCAGGGACTGGCCCTGGGAGTGCTCCCTAGACGATGCTTTGCCTCCCACCATCACATTGCTGTTGAGATCTCTGATTTTCGGTATCCCGTCCCCCCTCCCAGTCTTTTGTCTTTGCCCGAGAGGCGTCAAAATACCGTTTGTGACGGTTCTGGTACTACAAGGTTCAGTGTACTATTGTTCATTCATATTGGCATTTCGTGATCGATGAGCATTTTCTTCGATCGACAACAAAGTAATCGATTTTAAAAATAATAATATTACAACTTTCGCTCAAAAAAATAGAGATGTGGTGTGGTTATTTAATGGTGAGAAGAAAATAATTACCGTTAAGCGTGAGCAATGAAAGAAAACACGATAATTTATATTTGATCATTCATTTGTTCTTTCATTTTACATGTATATCTTTGAGAGACGAGTACTAGCTGGAGTATGTGGGTGCAAGTTTGTGTCTGTTCATTACTGTTATGCTTTACGATATGTTACAAATCTGTTTTATTGATTTAATTCACTAATAGTATGGTTGTAAATGGCGGGTTAGACGCGCTCAAATCTACTTTAACACCCCGACTTGGCAAGGTCGGCGGAAGAAGGCGCTAAATGAGTTTTCCTGTTTAGGTGCGACTAAGCGGAATGAGGCATGTTGAGAAACCGCGGCAACGAAAGCTCTTTAGCTTCGAAAATCGCCAAATCACGTTAATGACTTGAGACCTACTAGTCGGCAGTCAATTCGTTGTAAGAGCATCCACAGTGGTGGGCTGGGAGCTGGCGGGGAGAAATCGCCGGCGAGGAGCAGGAGTGGAGCTGGCGGGGAAGGCTGGCTGGGAGCTCCACGCCTCTTCTCATCGCCGACTGTTAACAAAAATGTGAACAAAAAGGTTATATAAGCATTTTACCCACCTAATATTGTAGGATACTGACTGGGAGAGTTGACTATACGTTAACAAAAAATAATTTTTTATTCTCTCCGTCAGGCCCTTCCCAACAACCGACTGTAACGTTAGAGCTGCCCTAAGTAGAAGGGAAGATAACGGTTTATGGGATTTCCTGGACTTATACCGAGAAAACAAACAAAGAAAATAATTGACTGATACGTGTTATTAATACTATATTTAATATCTCAACTTCCAAGACACAGACTGACTTCTTGGTACTTTCCATTATTTATGGGAACTCACGTCCATCAATGATAAGAGTAGTAATTTGAAAAACAGACAGTAATTCGTTTTTACCACGATAGGCCAATACAAAGAAAGAGTAGTACTGTTTTTGAGAACATAAAAAAATAAAATAAAAGTTTCACAACGTTTTACGGCGCTCCGCCAACCCTAGGGTTCCACTATAACCCTTCGGGGTCCTATTCCACCGTCATCGATCGTTTGATCGGAATCGGTTTTCGTCCTCGTCTGCTTGCACTATTCACCAGGATCTCATCGCCATCCCTGTGTGCACGGCCTGGCGCAGCTCCGATCGCCTTTTTGTTTCGGGACTCCTCCTGCGGCGCCGTTACAGTGACTCCGGAACTTCACTCGTCCGTGGTGATTGTAGACAGTGATCCCGGCCGTCTCTACGGATCACGTGTAGGACAGTCGGATCAAGCGTCGGGTTGCAGTCGAGGATCGTCGGTTGGGGAATCGAAATAGCTTCTGCCGGCGGCGGGACGATCACGACAGGCCTATCTCGGACTTGGTCGCCCTAGCCAAGTGGCCTCAAGGTATAATGTTTTCTCGTTCCCCTGTTTGCTGCAGTGATTGGTGATTGGTGTATGCTCTATATTCTAGTTATGCCGATATTTTTATCACGGAATTGTTGTGGATTGGGCGCGGATCATAACCGTCGTCAGCTTAAGGATCTTGTTGGGCGTTTTAAACCGGACATTGTGTTCCTCACAGAGACTCGTCATGTAGATTCTCAGAATTCCCGGTCACGGCTAGCCATTTTAAGGCGGACGTTGGGGTTTCACGGGGGTACAGGGATTCCTGGAGTTACCCCCCGGCAGTATCGGGTATTCGAGCCCCATCAAACAAAGGAGGGGTTATCCTTCTCTGGTCGGAGAAGTGTGTGGTGGATGTGCTCCCGGCCCAGTAGTCACATATAGATGTTGGTGTACGGTTTGGCCAGGAATTGCCTTTACGGTTTACAGGAATCTACGGGGGACCGGTATGGGAGAACAGGCACAAGACGTGGGAAAATTTGTGTCATCTGTCTACAGTCCCAACGCCGTCAGACTAGGTGCTAATGGGAGATTTTAATGGTATCCTTCGACCCTCATAAAAAAGGGGAGGCAATGCGTACCCTGCAGGTCTCATGCAGAGGTTCCAATAGATTATTTCTGCCATCGGGGTGGAGGAACTTCCATTACAGGGGTACCAGTTTACGTGAACTTGGGGACATGATCCAGAGACCAAAGTAGAGAGTCAACTGGACAGGGCCTTCATATCTCATCAGGCTAGAGCCCGCTTTAGAGACGCGTCTCTGCAAAACTTGGGTGTTTCGACCTCTGATCATATGCACATTCTATTGCAGATACAAAAGGAACCCTTAGATCGACGCCAAAGGCAGTTCCGGTTCGAGAACGTGTGGTTGGAGCATTCTGAGTGCGATACCCTGGTCCAAGCTGAGTGGGGCAGACCGAGAGATCGCCACATACAGCATCATATCAAAGACATTGGGCACTCTCTCGATGATTGGGGTCAGACAGTCTTTCGGGATAATATCAACCAAATCCACTCTCTTCAGAGGAGTTTGGTTGAACTAAATGGTCGTAGTGACAGACAAGGTATTAAACACCTAATGGCTTTACAGAAACAGTATAATCGAGCTTTGGCCAAACAGGAGGAGTTCTGACGCCAACGAGCGAAACAGCACTGGTTGGGAGAAGGAGACGGAAATACGAAGTTCTTCCAGCGGTCGGCCACGAAAAGGCAGGCAAGAAACAAACTTAAATCGTTGGTTAACGATGAGGGGGTAGAGATGCAGTGGCACACGGGGATGAGGGAGCTGATCCACTCCTATTTCGCCAACATATTCACTGCGGGAGACATTGACGACTACGATCTCCCCATGTCGGTCCCTCATATGATAACCCCTGCCCAGAATCTACAGTTGACAAAGCGGATATCGGACGTGGAAGTGCGAAAGGCAGTTTTTCAGATGGGACCATCAAAATCCCCAGGTTCAGATGGTCTCAATCCGAAATTCTTCCAACATTACTGGGATAACCTGTCTCCGGAAGTTATCGAGTTTGTCCGGTCTGCGGTGGCAACATGAAACATCGACCATGATATAAACAAGACTACCCCAGTACTGATCCCGAAGAAACCTGAGGCGAGGAAGATCACAGAGTTACGATCCATAGCCCTCTGTAACGTCATTTTCAAAATTTTGTCCAAAGTCTTGGCCAATTGCCTAAAACCGCTCCTGGATCCTATTCTATCCACCAATCAGGGAGCGTTTGTAACGGGGCGGCATATTCAAGATGATGTGCTCATATCGTACGAAATTATCCACACACTCAGGCGTCGGACTCAAGGGCAGAGGGGTTTTATGGCCTTAAAGCTGGATATGAGCAAGGATTATGATAGAGTGGAATGGTTCTTTCTCTTATCCATGATGGGTGCGTTTGGTTTCTAAGTGGGGTGGAGATCTTTGGTCCTCGCCTGCATGCGATCTATCCAATACACGGTGAGTTCAGATGGCAAGTATACTGCCCCCTTCACAGCTGGGCGGGGGATTCGCCAAGGTGATCTGTTGCCCGTATTTGTTTCTGCTCTGTATGGAAGGCCTCTCCCGTATGCTCAACCAAGCTGAAAGGGACGGGACTCTTTACGGGGTTTCGGTGGCCAGGGGGCCCCGGTAGTATCTCACATCTTTTTTTGAAGATGATTGTTATATCTTCTATAGGGTCGATCCAGATGAGGCTGCACAGCTTAATCAAATCCTACAATCTTTCGAACAATTGTCGGTGTAAGAACCGCTCCCGGTAGATCCCAGTCGAACCGGTGACTTTTAAGACAAGTTTGACTTTCTGCCGGAAAAGTCAACCGATGACTCAGGAGGTCACTCGGGTCTTTTCCGGGGCCCAAAAAGCTTAGCCGTCATCACGATTGGCTTAATTGGGCCGTTTCCTTTCGTTTGAGTATAATATTGGGGAAAGTCAACTGTGGTCAAAATTGGTCTTTTTATCGGCTAAGACCTAGTTAATTATTGTGCTGGATTTTAAAATGGAGATTTGTGGTCCCTACTTGGACACTTGTCCATAAAGCATTAGAGGAGAGGAAATGAGTGGTCTTGGGACCATTATACCCTCCTAAGGACCTTTAAAGGGAAAAATATCAAGAGGGGCTTTTAGTCTTTGTACAACTAGGTCTATTAAAGGAATTGGAGCATCACAATTCAGCCAATTTACTTGTTGTAGCCAAAATTTAAAGGAAAAGAGAGAGAGGAGCTCCCATGGAGTCTTGAAGAAGAAGCAAAGGAAAAGGGGCAACTTGGGGCCATTTTCTACCTCTTCCTTCTCCAAATCATCAGCATCTTCTTCATCTCACTCTCCTAGAGGTAATGGAACTATCTAAATCTCTTTTCCCTTCATCTCATTTCATGGGTTTTGGCTTGGGTTTGCTAGAAGTTGTTGGATTTTTTTAGAATGGTGTTAGATGATGTTGCTAAGAAGCTTTGGTGGGTTTTTGGATGGAAAACCTTGGGTTTCATGGAGTTTTTGATTTGATTATGAGTTGGAGAATCCTTGTAAACTTGTTTATTTGTTGATTCCTACCTTGGGTAGAGGAGTTTTGGAGGTATTTCACTGTTTTGGGTGTTGGAGATGACTGAAAATGGAGTTTGGATGGTAATTTTCGGGAAAAAGGAGCTAGAGGTTGAAGAAGGGCGAGTCTGCCCAGACCCGCCACGGATCCGTGAGGGAGTCCATGAAGGAACGTGTCACGGTTCCGTGACGTCATCCGTGACGGGTGGTGTCACGGCTCCGTGACCTCTTCCGTGGCAGACCAGTTTGGGGTCCTTTTGAGGTGTTTTTCGTCATTTTCGGTCTTTGTTGTGAGCTGGTTCCTTGGGATAGTTTGGAGTCTTTATTTTCTTCTTAGTTAGATCTTGATTGGAGTTTTCTTGTGTTCCAAAGACCTTGGTTTCGAGCTCGAGGACCGAAGACCTTTCCGGGACCCGTGTGAAGAACGGAGGGGAGGTGAAGCAAGCGTTACAGCAGAGAATTGTTAGAGGAAGACCGCAAGGTAGGGAAAGTCTTAATTTCTTATTTAACGCTTAGTATGCCTATTAGGTTAATAAAATCGGAAAAGTCCTAGAATTGCATATAGGATGCGAATAACTAGAATAATCGTCTTTCAATTACTAATAACCGGATGGGTCTAGAATGCATGCTTAGGATGAGAATAACTAGTGTAACTCGCTTTCAATACTTGGGAATTGATTTACTGGTAGAGAGACCGTGTTGAGCCCTCGGATTAGTTGTTGTGTTAGGTTCACATGCTTGATTACTAGTTATTAGGATAATCAAGAGTCTAATGAAACTAGTTTAATTTTATGTTTGATTGAGTTATCGAATGTTACTTGATTGGTTGAGTGATTGTGTGTTGAAATAATTGTTGATTGAACGGATGATCGAGTATGACTGGTTGTGCCAAAGGGTACAATCAGGTGATCGATGTACCGATGGTTCGTGACAGGTAAGTATACGGTAAGTGTGAAGTGCTATTGGATGTTTGTGTTGTGATTCGATGAGTGTTGATTGATGGATAAATTATTCGTGAGTTTCTCTTATTCTTATTCTTGAAATGTTTGGTTGTTCGGTTCGGTACTACACCGGGGGGGGTAATCCGATGGTGTTATGGTCGTTGGTGGTTGGTGGTTGGCAGATACTGTGGATTATTGGTTGATTATTGGAGCATGAAGGCATTGGTTACTGGATACTATGGAGATTGATTATTGGAGTCTGAGGGCATTGGTTACTGGATACTATGGGGATTGATTATTGGAGACTGAGGGCATTGGTTATTGGACCCTACGGGGCAGTTGGAGGGATTACTTCGTGAGAGATGGTTACTGTGGTTTCACCCAAGTGTATGCGTCCTACGGGAGCACTACCTTGGTTCCCTATGACCTATGGTCCTTTGGGGGCATTTCCGGGAATCCCGACGATGAGCGTCCCGCGGGGATGGTTTCCGGTAGCCCCGATGTATGTGCCGCCTCTGGACCGAGGGAAAATCTGATGTGATATGAATACTCTGGTAGATCGGAATATGGGAACCGAGGTGACACCAGAATCTATTCATGGATCGGAGGCTTGAGAAAGCAAGTGGTTGGTGCGATATTACTTATTCCCATTTTTAATAGTTGTACGTATTATTGGTACATTTCATACAATCTTTTAGAGTTGTATCTATCTTTGAGAATATGATACCGTTCTTATGTACAATGATTCACAGTATTTCCTTGTTGTTAAGGTTTAATTGTAAATGCATTGCCATTTTAAGACGGTTTCATCACTAAACTGAAGGTTAACTTAATTACGATTTTCTTTACTGAGCGCAAGCTCACCCCTTTGTTTCTCTTACTGTTTTACAGGAGTACCTGATGTCTAGAGAGTTCGAGGCTTGGGAGCTTCAGTTTGTCTTGGGGATTATCATAGATTTGTGTTGGTCTTTTGTACTAAACACCTTATATCTTACGCTTTATGTTGAGCTGTGACTTATTGGATATTTTGAACTATTTATTGATGATTCGAGGAAGTTTATTTGGTATTTCAAAGGTTTATGTCAAGTATTTATCGCTTTTCTATTATTAATTCTAGTCACGTCTCAAGTTTGGGCAAAACCGGATTTGGGGCGTGAAAGTCGGGTCAGGTAATTAACAAGGGCAAGTCATCCATTTTCTTTAGCACTAATACTTCACCAGCAAATCGGGCAGCCTACTGTGGCATTCTAGGGATTCAGGAGATTTCTGGCCCGTCTATGTATCTGGGGGTTCCGAACATGCTAGGGCGACGTAAAGGTCAGAGCCTCCAATTTCTGTGTGATCAGATTGTGACTAAAATAGGACTTAGGATGGCCAAATGTTATCCGTAGGGGGGTAAAGAGGTGATGATTCGGTCAAAACTTCAGGCCATGTCGATCTATTCCATGAGTGTGTTCCTTCTACCGCAGGACTCCATCAACAAGATCCACATTGTTTTAGCTCGATACTGGTGGACGGGGACCCCTAGAGGCAACAAACCGATTATCTGGCCGGACTAGAAGAAGCTTTGTAGACCAAATGAGGATGGGGGAATGGGATTCTGGGACATGAGAGACATGAACATAGCTATGCTGGCCAAGATGGGATGCAAGTTCTTGACCCAGCCAGATAGTTTAGTCGCTCGCATTTTCAAGGCTATGTATTATCCAAAGGGTGATTTTCTAACCGCAGACGGAGGTAATAACCCCAGTCAGATCTGGTCGGGTCTCCGAGCTACACATGATTTGCTTAGGCAGGGTTTGATTCGGACTATTGGGATGGTTGTTCGACTATGGTGGAGGGGTCTCCCTAGCTCCTAGGGAATGACCCTGTCATCCCGCTTCATACGTGTCTCATCCCGAACATGAGGGTATCAGAGTTGGCTTCGAACAATGATCAGTCGTGGGACATCCCGAAACTCCAACAGAATTTTCCTCCAGCCATTGTGGAGGACATACTGCAGGTGCCCCCTCCTCTCCCAGTACATTTAGACAAATGGTCATGGAAGTACAACATTCAGGGAGTTTACTCGGTCAAGGAAGGGTATAGGCAGTTATCCCGGGAGAATGTAAGATGTCATGTATCGGCTGGCACGACGGTTTGGACGGGCATTTGGGACCTGGACGTCCAACCGCGCATAAAGGTATTCCTCTGGCGGGCTTTATCCGGTACTCTACAAGTTGCGGTCAATCTACGAAACAAATTCGTCCCGATTCCGGATATTTGCCCGGTTTGTCAGAGTGATTAGGAGACTACCGACCACCTCCTCCTCCATTGTCCGTTCGCCCGATCAGTCTGGGCTTTATCAGGTTCGCAGGTCCCAATCCCCCCCTCGGGTACTTTACATGATTGGATATCTTTACTGGTGCAACTTCCGGACAAGCAAATGAAGAGTAAAATGTGCATGTTTCTCTGGGAGATTTGGAAAGCGAGAAACGGAAAGGTCTGGGATAATATTACTTCTACTCCACAGGGTATCCTAGCTACAGTTTTTAGCAACCAGTGCAGTTGATCAGAGGCCCAGAATGGCTGGCCCAAACCCATTGTCACCCCTTTCTGCAGGCAGACGACTTGGACTCCACCACCTCATCATTGGTCTACTATCAATGTGGATGACGCAACTTTTGCGGATTCAAGGCATTTTGTGTTGGGTCTCGAGGTAGGGTTGGAGATGAACCAACTCGCAACGGAAAATCAATGAAAACCAAGAGACGATTAAAACCATGAAACAACTAACAAAGAATGGATTCACAAGAGAAAAATCAGCACTATTTCTTACCAAAACAAGAACACCGGTTAAAGAATGATTGGCTTGAGTCTCCAAGACGCCTACGTATCCACATGGGAATCAAAGCCACGTAGTTCTTCTCTTTGAGGACTCAAGAACACAAAAATGGAGGCGGGAGCTTGCTAAACCCGAAATTGTAGGGAGAGAGGGAGAGAAGTTGTGTTTCCTATTCTTGTCTTGTGTTTGTTATGTTGAAAAAAGATGACTTAAACATAACAAACCTCATACTTGTCCAACTAAAGACATGGGACAAGTATGGTGTCAAGTAAGGTGTAAATAGGACAAAGTATGGCTAGACAAGATTGGGTTAGGTGGTGAATCACCAACACCTTAATCCTTGTCTTCCTTACTTAGTACTAATTAATCAAGACTTGATTAATTAGTTCCATGGGCCTCTTGGAACATGGCCCGTGGCCATTTCCAACGAGGTCCCGTGATTCGCTCATCGCCTCCAAGCCTTCCATACCGGAAATGTCCAACATTATCCCACGTGATCAATCCCAAGACTCTAAGCCTTGTCTCGATCCGTAATGTCCTATTCACTTACGGGCACATGACCCAAAACCCAGTTTTGGTCATGTCCTAAGACAACTCCCTTTTGGCCATTCTCCATAAATGTGTCAATGAGTTTCATCCTCCGGTGTGACCCTTAGGTTTATGCATGTCATTAGATCAACGTAAAATCTCATTTTACTTGATTCTATTTAAGTGGAAACTAAGACATTAGTATTGCCTGACACTGCATAACGAATCGACCCTGTCGATTCTAACCTTTCCGTCGTCCCTATCATTATCCTTTTATCTCCGATATCCTGATTGAGATAAGGCATAGAGCCGCCATCCTTAATATTCTCAATCATTGTTCCTTGATATGTGAGATGACTGAATATATGATACCCAATATCATGTGCATGTCCATGCTATTCTTTAAGTCCCTCTTGATCAAGCGGCCGAGAACCGATATCTTTCCCATACCGTAGTATGAGGGATAAATCCCTTAGCCGTCTTTCGTGTCACTCATGCAGTCCGTCCCCAAGCCAATCCTGGCCGTTATGGAAGCCCTGTTACGGACAACGTTAGGCTCAGGTCAAACTCAGTTGTTTACTGCATAGCGATCACAAAGACTCCTTGGTCTAAGGATACATGACAAGCTACGACAATGAATATGTTCATGACTTGATCTATGTCACATATTCATGTCGGGTCGTCCAGTATCATGTCCCACATGATATCTATGATCAGACTCCGGAATCCCATTCCAATGACTAACAGAACGTAAGCCATAAAGAGCCATCTTTCATACTAGTCGCTTCTAGTGAAGCTTTGTTGACTAGGGACCCATCGAGTGTGATCTATCTCGATCTATGGTTCTATTTGCATTGTGGGCATAGATCAGAGCACACATCGATATACTACTCCAACACAGGTAATATAAAGCCGCTTTAATTTTATTGCTAACGATGATATATACATTTGGACATTTAGGATTGAACTACGGGCACTAAGGCTAACATTTTGGATGGGGTTGGCTTTGTCGAACGGAGACGGGAGCGATTATAAATGGGAGGAGCGGTAGTGGGCTTGGCGTGCTGGGCCCTGAATATTCTGAAGCTATGGCTATTTGGCAAGCTTTGCAATGGATTCAAACATCGCACCTATCCAGAGTAATTATTCGAAGTGATGCCCAGTATCTGGTCCACTTGATCCAAGGGTCCCACCAGGTGTTCTCCCCCTTGGGCCGATTGGTTGAGGACTGACGGTCCCTCCTTGTTGTTCTCGAGGATGTTAAACTCGAGTATATTTCTAGGTCAGCGAACGGAGCAGCACATTGGCTAGCTCGGGAAACCCCGTTCTATGCTTGTCCTCTCGTGGTTCGGATTCACTATTCCAGATGCACTTAAATGTATTCTGCAACAGTTCAAGTAATAAATCTATTTCATCTGTTTCAAAAAAAGAGAGTAGTACTTGTATTTTTGAACGACAAATTACAATATTATAATTTTTGAAGAGCGATTACATCGAAATGTCTCGTGCTCCTCGATCTTAAAAGGCCAGTATGAACGAACGCTAGTTCACTGAACTTTGGAATACCAGAACCGTCATAGACGATATTTTGATGCCCCATGGACAAAGAAAGAAGGCGGGGAGGAGGAACGGATACCGGAGATCCTGAGGGACCTCTATAGTAATAACGGTGGTGGGAGGCAAAGCATCTTCTAGGGATCTCTCCCAAGGCCAGTCCCCGAAACTCAGGTGGTGCATCATTCCTCATAGTGGGGCCTCTCCCCCGCCTGTGATTTGACCTGCCTGCCAGATGTATGTGCCACCCTTGCCCGTACTCCATCAACTGCACTCCTACGAACCAAAGGCGTCGGGGATTCCATGACTTGCGCTCCTAGATGGGTGCGCCCACCACCTCCAATTCCACCACGCTCTTGTGGCACTAGGGTAGCAATCGAATCAGCAAAGAGTTGATCTCCACCAGCCCTTCGCCTGATGTTCCCGTGTACAAAAGCTAGGGCTTTCGGGAGGGACCACCTAGGGGGCCTAACGCGGGCACCTGACTGGCATCCCAGGTGGGGGCTCGGGGATCCGGGTTAGGTACCGGGTCAATTGTTACCCCGGTCCCCCTTCCTTGAGATAATCGAGCTTTAGGTATCGGGTTCATTATCACCAGGGTTGGGGCCTCAGTCTCCCGCTCACAACCCAACGCAACACTAGCTCCACCAGAATCCCCATAGGACTGCGGCGCCACCCCGCCGAACGGGTGGTGGTGAACCACCGTCGGTCTGACGTGGGGGCGCGATCCTCTCGCTGCATTATACCGCAATAGACCTCTCTGATACGCCGGGAGGTGATTCTGAGGGTACCGTGTTGAGACCGATGTCCGAACTCTCCCCCGGACAGTGGTCTCCATGTGGTCTGCCGCCTCCATCCTCGAGTTCCAAGGACGAGGGCCACCAGCCCCATAAGAAGGATTAGGAACGCCTCCGCTACAGGGTATCCAAAACCTACTCCATCTCTGTACCCAGCCACGACAAACAAACGTGGAGGAGGCTTCCACTGTATTCCGCCGCACCCCGTAGTGGTCGCGGCCAGGTGCTGGAATCGGGTCCTTATTATCGTGACCGAGGAGAAGGTCGCGCATTTCGTCACGTCCCGGACCATCCCCGCCTCCATGAAGCGATAGGGTGCCGACTTCGGAGGCGCGCCTCAAGACTACGTGTCGTCCACCTTAGCCACCAGAGCAAGGTCGTGGTGGGCCTAGGGAGACGGGCTAGGATTCGGTCGGAGAGGGGCCGTGGTGTGGCGTGGGTCGTAAGGCACCCAAATTCCCTGTACCGATTCATCGAGCTGCAGAGAATGAGGCATACCTCGCGGATTAGAAGGCCCAGCCGACATCGGCAGAGAAGAGACTCGGGGTCCCATGGCGATCGGAGTAGGAGCCGGCGAGATCGCGGGAGGGAAGGCGAAGGGTGTGGTATGGGGATCCAGTCCCATCAGTATATATCCCTCACACCAAGTGTGGTCTGCGAGGGTTGCGACCGGATGAGACTGATGAACACATGGACTGCGATTCTTAAAGTGGCTACATGCGGCGCGGTAGCGACGGTTGCAGGGGAGAGCTCCATAACAGTCAGGGCTAGGGCTAGGGTTATTTTCTCAAGGACGAGAGAGAGAGAGAGAGAGAGAGAGAGAGAGAAATTACATATACTTGTATTGTACAAGTATATGTAATTTTTTGATGTAATTTTTGATGGTATTTGTTTAATATATAATTAAAAATAACAAAAAATTAAAATACACTTAGGTCCTGCCTAAGTCCCGATTAGTCTCCGTCTAACGCTTAAGAGTCTTTATCGTTTGATTAGTGCCTAACACCTTTTACAACCTTGCTAATGAGAAACGTGAATTTATTTGTATTTTTTTATTCTTTTTTATATCTTATGAGTATGTTCTGTGATCACCAATAATATTTTTGATCTTACACACCAGAAACACATGGCAATGTAAAAGATTCGGTGTATATTAAGTGTTTATATAGTTTTATTTTACTAGCATTATTTGTTTTTTATAAGCTCAAGATTTTATTAATATGGCCTATTCCAAGTAAGGAACGAGGTCCGGAATGATTTGATCCGAGAAGAACCAGGTCAAAAAGTCAATGACTACAAGAGAACTCTCGTAAAGAGCTAAAGGGCCAAGACCCGACAAACAGGAGGACTATATGTCCCAAAAAAACACGTGGACGTTATGCAAGCTCTGGTCGTTCCTAGCTTCGTGGAGTTCGTTCCTCGGAGGAATCGGGAGCCCTTCGTCCTTCGTGTAGGTTGTGACCAGAGCTCATTGTTGGCTGTTGACCTCGATTGTGTTCGACCTTTGCTCATTGGCCTCGGTTTGCGTGCTTATTCGTCGAATCTTGGAACTATTGTTGACCAGATCTAGATTCTCTTCGTCCTGTATGGATGGTTGGCCGAAGATAGTCTCCGGAGGTCATGGTGGTTCTCTGTCCTCGTGGCTCTTCCTCTATAGATCTGCTCCCGGTCCATCTGTATGTGGTTAGTTACCGGAAGTTCGTCGAACCGTGGGCTTGTAGGCTCGGCCTCCCTCTCATCCTCTTCCGGGTTGAGATCGAGGTTGGGTCTATAGGCTTTTCGACGGAGTTTAGGAGTTTTTTCCCCTGTTTTGGATATTTGTCATGTCATCTCCAGCTTAGGCCTGCGTAGCGGCTGTTCAGATCATCCTGCTTTTGATATGTGTGGTGGTTGGGGTGACGTCAGACTCAAGGAGCTCGATCCGGTTTTGGTTGGCTTCTGAATTATCTGGCTCTATTGTAGATCTGCTCTCAACGGTGGTGTCTATAAAGCCTCTCTTATTTCATCGGAGGTGATCATTTTCTATTCTAGTCGTGGGACGTGTTTATTCATCCTCCCGGGTGTGGATCGTTGCGGATCTAGTCTATTCGCATCTGTTGGTTCGTTTGTTTTCCTAGCGTTCCATTCAGATCTGGTCATGGGACGTGTTTCCTCATCTCCTCGGGTGTTGATCGTCGTGGGTCTGGTGGTTCGTTGTGGTGCTGGTATTGGTTCTCCAACTCTTCTACTTATAAGTTGTGTCCCCTTATTATACATTTATCGTTATCTGTGTAGTATGCACTTGCTTCCTTCCACATTCGTGGTTAGGGTTCGCTGGTTTAAAGTGTTCTCCGCTGGCGAGTGGTTTGGACAATTTGTCTTTCAACTGTTTACCTTTAGTTTCGATTTTTGGTTTAATTGCTCGGGTGGGTTTTACCCTTCGACATGTCTCTGTCATTTACGGTGTTGGATGCCGACTAATTAATGACCTTCTTTCAGTGTCTGAGATAGGTTGATGGTCCTGATGAGACATGGGGTTCTACTTTATTTGTCGGTCGATTGGATTTTGTCAGTATCGTCCTGAGCTTAATGGTTGAAAATTTGGGTTTTGACTTTTTTTATTCTTGTGTGCTTCATGGTAGGAAAATTAGGGTTTTAGGCCTAGTTTACTGCTAATCTGCTATGTGCTTATAGTTTGTAAAATTTGGGTTTTCAGACCTTGCTTATAGTTTTCTTCCCTTGTTGGGATGATGTTGAGGCTGAGCTTTCATGCCAGTGCTCTGATTTGTATTGTGATCCTCCTTCACGTACTCCTATTTTGGTGTTGGGTTCGTGGGCGAGAGTTGTTCAGTCCACGTAGTATTTCTGTTTGATTAAAAATAGTTTGGTCAATAGAGTTTTCGGGTTTTACCCCCTCGACTTTGGTGCCTTCCTTTTCCATTCTATGAAAAGGTTGAGCTCTTATATATTGATTTGCTAATAAAAAAAGATATATTAAACTTGAAAATGGTATGCAATACTATGTCATTTTTTTAACGGTTATCAAATCTAAACTAATTATTCAAAAAAAAAGGTTATTATCTCGTTTAGGTGGGTCATCCATTATCAGGTTGGTCTATCAATTCGACCCCGGTTAGGCAAGTCGAGCTCTTCTTTCTTCATGACTGTCTTTTAACTTATTCTAGTCGACTCGACCTCACCGTTGGATGATCGGAGCTCACAGCCTTAGGAAGCCACCAATAGATTGTTTGGGCCTCTGTCGAGGGGAACTAGCAGAAAGTGGACATCATCGTGAATGGAAAAGGAAGGCGTGAACTTTAACGACGATATTAGTAAAGGCGTGAGCGACAACTCATGGGGAGGAAAAGATTGTGAGTGAAAAAGAAAGGCACAATTAACTTAGATCGCCGATAAACAACCCATCATTGAGAGGAAAACGAAAACGCGGTTGAGACCTAGGAAACTCTAGATCCCGCTTTTTTTTTTAACGAAGGGTGCAACTTTATAACTTTAAAACGATCACATTATCCTGCATCGGGGAACATGCTCCCCGATCAGTGGAAGGCCAACGTTAACGAACAAAGGTTCACTGGACCTTATACTATCATAACTGTCACAGACGGTATTTTGATGCCTCATGGGCAGAGAGAGAAGGCAGAGAGGGAGAGCAAGGTACCAGAGATCCTGAGGGACCTTAACAACAAAGGTGATGGTGGGAGGCAAAATATCGTTTGGCGACCCCTCCCAAGGCCAGTCCCCAATGCTCAGACGATGTGTCATCCCTCCCGGCAGGGCATCTCCCTCGCCCTCGCTCAAGGCCGTCTCTACATATTTGGTGGCCTTAGGCGAAAATTAAAAAATGGGCCTTTTAATAACTAAAAGGGTAACGATATTCTGATATTGTTTCCATAGAATAAACTAACCATTTTCTTTCGTAGTTTTCCCCATTAGCCAATTTTTAAACATAATATGTAGAAGAAAAGTGTCGTGACAACTGATCCTTAGGAAAAATCTATGTTAGAAATTTTGATTGGACATTTTCCCACCAATAAGTCTCTAAAAGCATTACTTATATCTACCCATTGACTAGGATCATAAATATTTCTAGACATCAAATCTTCTGATTCATTGACTTGCTCTACAACAACTAAAGTTTCTTCACCTTTAGTCTCATCATTAACTAATACTTCATCCTCATTATTAATTTCATGATTATCAAGTTTCATAGAATCACTAAAACAATCACCAATATTTTCTAATTGATTTTTCTTTATTATAAATTTATATAAAGTCCCCTTTTGTGAATTTATTAAATCTTCAATTTTTCTCTTCTTTTTCAAATTTTCAAAATCAGATTCATGCTTTCTATTTGACATTCTATAGAATAAACTTAGCACAAATTAAAAGATAAAACTTGATACAAAACAATTTACGGATCATGTCCAAGATCTTACTTAACACTTGTAATCAATATAAAAAATAAATATATATCAACAACTAAACATATAATATTTTTAAATATGAATATGTAACCAATAAGTCTAATATCTGAAATTATTGAAAAATTTCAAACGAAACCATTGACAGATGATTCAAGTTTAGTATATGCTAGAATGTTATAAACTATACCTAATTAGTAAATAATAATGATTTTTTTTAGAACAAACTTGAATTTGAGAATGAAATCGTAATAAAATAATAGAGAATTTGAAAAAGAAAGGTTGAAAATGGGAATGAATCTAAACCTAAAACTACCCTCATATTTATATATGATTTGGAGGGGAGAAAAATATCAAAATAATAGAATTAGGAAAAAGAAAAGTTGTGTTTTGAAAACACAATTATAATATGTTTTGGAAACAAAACCTACAATCTTTTGGAAAAAATATTTAGCCAAAATTAAAAAGAAAATAGACAGAGAGATTGAGTATACAAGGTACAGTTGGTTTGAGATTATAATTAACTAATCATACAATCTTTTGGGAATAATATTTTTGGAAATATTATTTAACTGAAATAAAAAAATAAAAATAAATCGGCAGAAAGAACATACACACACGGTTACATATGGTATAAAATGGGCTTGGTTAATTGGCTTTATAGGCAGATTAAACTTTTTATCAAATGGGGCCTTATTTAACACTGGAAAAATTGTTTGGGCTAATACCTATATAATTCTTTTATAAAGTGGCCTTGATCATTAGTGTAGCCTTAGGCGGCCGTCTAACCTGCCAAGGAATGGGGTCGGCCTTGTCCTCGCTATGGCTCCCCGTAGAGATGCAACTAGGGCTATGTATTTGACCCGCGACCCGCGGCCCACCCGAAAGACCGACCGGCCCGCGACCCGCGTGTCTCTCATCCGAAGGGTAGTGGGTTGGTTCCGGGTTCGGAATATTCCAGATCCGAAACTTTCGGACGGGTGTCGGATCTGACCCAGACTACCTGCGGGTTAACCGACCATTTAATATAATATATATGTTTTAATGATATTCGTTGATCTGTCTTGATATTTTGAATGGACGATCAGGATTATGCTACGTGGCTCCTTGTCTACCTCACACCTAACCCTATCTCTAAACGGTCACAAATCTCTTCAGATTCTCGAAACAATCTCTATCTCTTCATATTCTTCTTCTTATCTCTATCTCTCTCATCTATCTAATCTAACCCTAATTTCAAACCTCTCTCTCTTCATCTTCTCTCCTCTCATCACTCTCTCTTCCTCACCCTCACGGCCTCACCCTCACCCTCACGGCCTCGCCCTCACCCTCACGCCGCCCTCTCAGACCCATCA
The DNA here is from genome assembly GCA_963921825.1 of Erodium maritimum. Lineage (NCBI taxonomy): Eukaryota > Viridiplantae > Streptophyta > Magnoliopsida > Geraniales > Geraniaceae > Erodium > Erodium maritimum. The sequence continues at coordinate 4,354,076 of OY997591.1, forward strand.
CCGGCTCGCCGCCCTCTCAGACCCATCACCGGCTTAGAACTGCCCATATCTGAGGTTCAAGGTGCTATAGATAAGTAAGCACGCCAACACTCTTACTCTCATGTATAAAACTCTTCTTTTACTTATAGTTCTTTAATACTTAATCTGATTTGGTTTTGTGTAGGCTCTCAAACCATCTTCTGGTCCTCTCACCGACTTCACTGCGACGAACTCGAGGCGATGAACTCGGTCCCTGACCCTGAAACCGGTACGTGTAGCTATCTGAAACCCCCAATATTTATTTTAGGTTTTCATTTTTTCCACTTGAATCTAAAGTTCTATTTATGTTTTATTGTTAGGGTTATATATCTTGATTCGAGTTAGACGTGTTGAGATTCATTTAAGCGAGTACAGATATAAATTTCTCTCACATAATTTTCTAGTTCGTGGTTTATATTTTGTGATAATATTTGTGTGTTAACTAGTATTAGGTTTGTGGTATATTTGTGTGTTTAACTCTACAACTTGTACTAATCTATTTCATAATTAATTTTGAAGTTTAAAATTACCTTAGCTAAAGTTTGGTGAGTTTACTAATATGTGAGGTTGAAGTTTAAACTTTATTTTGATGATTTGTTGAAACCCTTTTTTAGTGTTGAAACTCTTTTTTTTGTAAAAGTTTTTTGAGGTTGAAGTGCTGATTTTTATATCATATCATATGTGTGATAGTTCAATATATTAGGAAGTTTAATGTGCTGATTTTTTTGCTCTAATTTTTTTCATGTGCTAGTTAAAGTTTGATGAAACATGAGTTTAATGAAACATGAGTTTGATGAGTTTACTAATCTTGGAGTTTGTAAGATGGTAGTTTTTTTAGTGGGCTTTATTTTGATGATTTGTTGAAACTGTTTTTTAGTGTTGAAACTCTTTTTTGATAAAGTTTTTGTAGTGTTGAAGTTTGGTCTAATTTTTTTTCATGTGCTAGTTAAACTTTTTGATGAAACATGAGTTTGATGAGTTTACTAATATAGGAGTTTGTAAGATGGTTGTTTTTTTAGTGGGCTTTATTTTGATGATTTGTTGAAACTGCTTTTTAGTGTTGAAACTCTTTTTTGGTAAAGTTTTTTTAGTGTTGAAGTGCTGATTTTTATACCATATGTGTGATAGTTCAATATATTAGCAAGTTTAATGTGCTGTTTTTTTTGCTCTAATTTTTTTCATGTACTAGTTAAACTTTGATGAAACATGAGTGTGATGAAAATGAGTTTGATGAGTTTACTAATCTGGGAGTTTGTAAGCTGGTAGTTTTTTTAGTGGGCTTTATTTTGATGATTTGTTGAAACTGTTTTTTAGTGTTGAAACTTTTTTTTGTTAAAGTTTTTTAGTGTTGAATGATTTATGTATTAAATTTTGTGACAGGTCTGGCTGCATAATGGAAGAGTGTGAAGGAGGAAGTGTTGTTGGAGGTGCTGAAGATGTTGGAGGGGCTGAAGTTGCTGCTGGGGATGCTCTTGAAGGAGAACAAGTTGCTACTGCCCTTGCAGTTAAGCAAGAGGCAGCAGCCTCAGGTATTATGTCTACACCCATACCTGCTAGTGTAAAAAAAAACTAAGCGAACTAGTACTACTTGGAAACATTTTCATGAACCCGTTAAAGATAAGGCTGGTAAATCACATGCTACTTGCAAATACTGCTCGGTGACATATTCTTGTGACACTAAGAGTTGTGGAACATCAAAATTATTGGCTCATTCTTTGGCTTGTAAACATAACCCTGTGAATAACATAGATAAATCACAACCTACCATACTGTTTGTTGCTGCCTCCTTAGGTAATAAGGAAGTACCTTGGAAATTTCAACAAACAGTTGTTAGGGATGCATTAGCTAGGATGGTAGTTATAGATGAACTGCCTTTTAGGTTTGTTCAGGGTGAGGGAATTCAGGATTTTATGAAAGCTTGTTGCCCTCAATTCAAGATCCATGGTAGGACAGCTGTAACTTCTGATTCCAAAGACCTGTACATGAGTGAGAAAAAAAATTGTTAACTTTCTTTAGAGCTAAATCCCCTAGAGTATCCCTGACCACGGACACTTGGACCAGCAAACAACAGATATATTATATGTGTTTGACTGCTCATTTCATAGATGAAAATTGGGTCTTGCATAAAAAGATCATTAATTTTTGTCAAATACATGGTCATAAGGGGGATGATATAGGGATGACCATGGAACATTGTCTTAGGGATTGGGGTATAGACAAGGTAATGGCTGTTACTGTTGACAATGCAAGTGCAAATGAACCAGTTGTTCAACACTTAGTGAGAAAGTTCAACGTGCTAGGGACTAATATTTTGAGTGGAAGGTTAATGCATATGAGGTGTATTGCCCATATTATTAACCTTATTGTGACTGATGGCCTTAGTCAGTTAAGCCCCTCTATTGATCGAATTTGGGCAGCTATAAAGTTTGTAAGAAATTCTCCATCTAGGTTGTCTAGGTTTCAGACTTGTGTGAAACATTGTAGACCAGAGACTAGAGCCATATTATCCCTTGATATGCCTACTAGATGGAATTCAACCTATCTAATGCTAGCTACTGCTGTTAAATTGGAGGCAACTTTTGAGAGGTATGATAGTGAGGATGAGACATTTAGGAAAGAAATGTCAACCTAGTTTAGGAAGGGATCAAATCATGAGGAGCTTCTAGGCATGTTATGTGATGATGATTGGTCCAAAGCCAAGTTTTTTCTTCCATTTCTCAAGCACTTTTATGAGTTAACTTGTAGGGTGTCTGGTTCTTCATATGTTACATCTAATATGTTTTTGGATGAAATTAATGACACTTTACAAGTAATTAAAAAGGGTCAAATGGTTGGAAATGACTATGAAATGATTGATATGGCTAATAAGATGAAGCTGAAATTTGATAAATATTGGACAAATATGTCCAAAATGAATGTGCTCATCTTTATAACATATGTTTTTGATCCTAGGAATAGGCTGCAAGTTGTGAAGTATGTTATTGATAGTATGTATGATGAACATGTTGCTTATGATCTGTCTTTGAGTGTTTTTTTGAAACGGGTAACCGGAGACTTTCATTAATACCAATAGGTAATCAAACAGGATGAGGCGTGACCGCCTCGGGTTCCAGATATTTGTCTGGGCAGACCGTAGCAAGCCCGGCGCTCATGGACCCATAATAATAGCCCACTTGAAATCGTGGGCACAAACTCAAGACAACTCCATACCGTCGTTTCAACATAACGAGGCAAAAGGTAATAAGTTCTAAAATCCGCAAAAAATAAAATATCCCAAACGAAAAATAACCAATAACAGAACATATAAAAAAGTTTTGCTGATAATGCAGGCTGCCCGGGACCTCCCAGCAGCGGCTGTCCCAGGTCTGTAGGTATAGTCGTGGGCCGACTCCACCCACCCCTACTGGGGCGGATCATTCCTCCGTCGGAAGCAGTTGTGCTTCCGCTTCTTCTGCTCCCTCCTCCTGAGCTGACGACCACAGGGTCTGCTGTTGGGAATCCGGATCCTCCTTCTGCTTCTTCGGCTCCGGTGGACGCACATACAACGATCCACTTCTAGTCTTCAGAGTGGATGTCTTGCCTTTTCCTCGACTAGGCCCGCCTTTCCCTAAGCTCTCTTGGAGGGCTCTCTGGCAACCCCGTGGATCTGTCTCCCTTCCCTCCCTCATCATCGCATTGTATCCAGGGTCAGCTCGGATCACAGGGTCAGCAGCAGGGTGGACATTAGCCAGGTAGTCAGGCTTTGTGGACTTGGGGGCGGTGTGGGTTCTCCATGGCCACCCCTCGGAGATGTGTTGGTTAACTCTTCCCGGTTAACCTTGCCAGATAGTCAGGCTTCGAAATGCCTGCCTTGGACGATTCAGCGCCCATAATGATTTCCCTGGATCGAACCAGAGGGTTCAGGGATAGATCACTCAGGAGATGCGTGATCGCCGGGTGTGATGCTGGGGGAGGTACATTCCAGACCGTTCGCAGCAACCGGCACACATCCAAATCCCTCAAGACCAAGACAGAGTTGTCGTACCGGACCTCCATTCGACCTATCCCTGGCAGGATGGTTGTGCAGGCCGGCATCATGTGCGTCAACATTCCGCACCTACGACAAAAATCTACCACCCGTTCGTACTGTAGATCAACCACAATTGAATTAACCGAAGACGGGTTCTACGCCTTAAGGGTTGGGTCAGCTTTATCCGAACTCTCAGCCAGAGATGCATGTCCTCCCGTCGGGCCGTCGGGATTGGGGCCGACATGACCTGCATGCCTATGCTGCCTGCAATGAGATCACGGATGTAGTGATTTTTGGACCCTCCCGGGATATTCAGCGCCCGGACCCCAAGCTCCACAGGATGGAAAAGGATCTCTTCTGCCCGGTCGAATTGTCGAAGGGGTTCGAAGAGAAGTGGAAATCCCTTGAAGCTCCAGGGACATCTATGGCGGATGTCTTCCATTGCTTTGGCTAACGGGAAGTGATAACCCGTGACCTCGGGGGACATGAACTCCACCTTGATACTTGTCACCTTCCATTTTCGCAGCATCATCGCATAGACGATGTGCTGGTTGTGTGACCGATCACCTGCAACCTTCGTTGCCATGGAGAACTGGTAAGACCCGGTGGTAAACAGCGGAATTCCTTCTTCCGAGACCACTAGCTCGTCGTCCTCATCCTCCCAGTCCGGGACCGGGGATATACGGCCTGGTTGTGGCTCAGAACCCGACCCCGACAGATTGCTAGCACCCGGGCCGTCGTTTGTAAGGGCCGGTACCCGCTCCATCGGAGGAAGGCCTCGATTCCCAACCGGAGAAGGGGATGGCCGGGGGAGGGTGATCAGGTCCCGCCGGACCTCCCTCGTCGTTGATGTGTGTCCGGTGTAGGGCGGGAGCGGCTCCGATGGATCTGGAGAGACGCCGACGGCCAGGGACACACCGCCGGTCTAGGACGCGCCCGGCTTGTCCTTCAGATCTGCGGGACGCGATGATATCCGAGCCGATCCTGGATCCGGCTCGAGCAGTAGTAGAGGGACGCCGGCATGTTCGTGGGCTCGTTGGGCGGAGGCCTCGAGGTCGTAAATGACCTCTGCATGTTAGTGGATCTTGTCAGAACTGACCATTTCCGGCTCGTGGGATTGGTGGATACGGAGATCCGGCATCTGCTGGACAGAAATGACCGAGAATACTGGCGGAAGGCGGCTGTGGCGATAGCGGTGCTGCAGGTGCAGTCGGTCGGGGTTCTGGGTTCGTGGAGAGAAGGGGCGGAATCACGGTTGGGACTCGTCGGCTGTAGAGGAGACGGTTGGGGAAATGATGGTTGCGGTGGAAGTGCTCACGGGTGGAAGGAGGGGACGACGATGGTGTGCGGCGGCGGCGGCGGCGACCCTATTAGGGTATGAAGGGACCTCTAAGAGGTGTGTGGAGAGCTTTTTTCATTACATTCCTTGTATAATTTGTATTACCCACGAAATTGTCTTGTCTTTGAGTGTTAAAGATACATTGTATGAAATGTTTGATGAGTATGTTAAATTGCACTCCCCTAATAGCGTAGGTGAAACTAGTTCCCAATCAACCTCTACCAATTTAGTTGAGAAAGACACTTCTAGAGGTAGTAGCTTGAGGGCTGCCTTTAAGAGGTGTAAAACCTCTCAAGATAGTGTCCTCAAATCTGAATAGGACAAATATTTAAATGAAGAGGTAGAGGAGGATGTGGCTAAGTTTAACCTATTAGATTGGTGGAAGTGCAATTCCCCTAGGTTTCCAATACTCTCTATTATGGCTAGGGATATATTAGCAGTCCCCATTTCAACTGTGTCATCTGAGTCAGCTTTTTCTACTGGTGGTAGGATAGTAAACAAGTTTAGGAGCTCATTGACACCAACAACTGTGGAAGGATTAGTATGTTGTCAAGATTGGATAAGAAAATCAGCAAGTAAGATGACATATATAGAAGATCACGAAGAACTTGAGAAGAATGAAGCTGGTATCCTTTCTATTAATCATAATCTGATGTTTTTTAGTATTCTCATCAAATATTATTGATATTTGGTTATTGTTGATTTAATTCTAATCTGGTGTTGTCTTTGCAGGGTTTGAAGTCGATTAGCTTCATCATGAGTGTTTGTTAAGTTTTTTTGATGGAAACAACACTCAACTTCGACAAAGAATTAAGGCTTTAAAATTCATTTTGTACTTAAAACATTCTGTGTTGGGTAGTTAGGTATCTTTTGGATCTGGTCTGTGTTGGGTAGCTAGGTATTTTTTTGGTGGTGAGGTCATCTAGTTGATGACATTTTGCTGAAAATGTTTTTTTTGATGAATTGAAAAATTCATGAAATTAGTTAGTAGGATGGACTTGTAATGTATTATGGATAACTTGTATGACTTGCTGAAGATTGTTTTTATTTCAGTATGTGAATGTCTAAGTTTGTATCTTTTGAAATGAAATATCAGGTCAGGTTGTGTGCTTGTATGTGTATAAAGATGTGGGCTTGTATGTAAAAGCCCAGGTTTTTTTTACATTTTCGGATATCCGCGGGCCTGGCCCGACCCGGTCTAGATCCGAATGGTCGGATTTCACTTAGAATTATGATTCGATGGGTGGGTTGTAAGGAAATGACATCCGACCCGTAAATTTACGGTTGGACCTATATATGTACGGGTCGGATCGGATATCCGACCGAAAACAGCCCTAGATGCAACCCTCCCAGAAAAGCTTGTGTCGGACAGTCAGGGAGACATTGCTAGAGCTTCATTCTTTGGTTCGTTTAGTTCGGATAAGGGTAATTGATTTGACCAAACTATAAACAATTCCAACCTGTCTTATCAATCATATTTACGTACAATTGATCTCGCTTTCTTGACTTCAATCTCACATGATCTATACTTTTCGTATCACTATTTTCAACGTTCAATTCACGAACTAAAATGACATGATAGTATGGATGCTATAAAGGGTGGATGAAATGTCACCATTTATGTTCTGTGGCTCCGAAAGACGGAAAAAAGATGGAAACAAGTTGGCTCGTCCTTCGTCAAACGCCCGAGTCGTGGAGTGTGAGGTCACATCCATTTATGCTCATCAATCTACACGATAGTGGTCCACTATCTTCCATAGAAATCGAAAATTTGGCTACCCAGTCGACTTTAAAGTTTAGACATGTCATTCATGCTATGGTGACTAGAAATTTTCATCATCAACGTTTGATCTTGGATCAACCACATCATTTTGGACTTTAGGCATCACTCTGTCCCATTAAGAGCCCGATATATAAATGTTTCAAACTATAAAAGTCAAAAAGTTTGGTTTAATTGATTTGACGGTAAAGAGAGCTCCTTCAAAGGCATATGTGATTGAAGGAATGGCTTAATGGCTCTCCTTTTCTGATTTTTGTTCGGTGTTATTATCATCATATGATTTAGATAGTTTTACGATCTAGTAATGTCAAGTCTCTTGTCATGTCTACCGTGATTGGGTATGCTCGAAAAGGACGCTGCTAAGGTTCGCGTAGCTCTCAAGGCCGAGACGAAGATCGGGACGATTGGGTATGGTGCAACTCAGACGAAGGTTGGTATTGTTGCTCCGGCTAAATCTATGGCGGATGTGGCTGGTTCGCAGATCAAGGATGGAGATGATGTTGATGACATTGTCCCGCTGGAATAGGAAATTTTACGGTCTCAGGACGACAAGTGATTGTGGAGTTCAACAGTGTGTGCTGGGCCATTTGGGCCTGCGTTTCCAATTGTTGATATTGTAGAGGAACATGTTCAAGCTTTTGCGCGTGAACTCCTCGTTAGAGAGCAAAGTGTCCGGCCCTTAAGCCCAACTTTGGTTGAGGCTCCTTTTGCTTTGCAAGAGTATTCGTTAAGTGAACCAGGTCGGCCCTAGGTTGGTGGAGAGTTTTTTCCTGGTCCTATATCTGTCGTGTCTGATGGGGTTGGGTCAGTTCAGTTTTTAGAGTAGGGTAATTCCTCCGGGGATCAGGTCGGTCCTAGGAAGGATGCCCTCCTCAAACCTCCGAAACGATTGTGTCGGGTTTCTCAGCATTTTTCGGATTATTATACTAATAAACCTAAATTGCACTTCGAGATTCAAAGGGGAACCAAGGACACCGTTGTATTCGGTAGGAACCTTCCACCCATTCTGAATGTGTCTCAAGGAGTATTAGATTAGTTGTAGTCTTTCGACGGGTGTTTGGAGGTAGCTCTCAAGACTAAGGCCCGTAAGGGACGGTCTAAATCCAATTCGGTACCTCCTCTGGATGTCCCTCGTACTTATAACACCAAGTCCAAGACTCGGGCCCTCAATGAGGAACATAATGCTTTCAGGGATCCGATCCAGACTTTGGATAGCGAGTGGTATGAGGAAGTGTAGGCCTTGGTTGCTTGTCTGTGTTGGTTGGTTGTTTTGAGTTGGTGTTTTGGCCTTGTTCTGCCTCTTTTTTTCTTTCAGGGATTTCCCTGTATGCTCCTTTGCAGAGATTTTATAACAGTAAACCCGACTCGAAGACCCTCCTGACTAGCCTATGAATCTATTCCATCATAACCGACCAATATCTTTGAAAAAACCTCGGATTAAATCCATCCGGTCCCGGCGCTTTCAATGACTTCATACTAAACAAAGCTTTTCGAACCTCCTCTAGTTCCAATGATTTCAAGAGTTCCCATTCTGCTCACATGTTATCGAACGTGGAACTAACGGACTACATGTTATAACGGTGTATTACATAAGTTTTTCCTTACCATATACTTATAAGTATAAATGGTTTACTATGAATTTGTTGTGAGACGACATGTGTATGCTATGTGTGGCCACTACAATTTACATGACACCATTACTTGCATGTAAAAGGTTATGTGGCAATCCGGCATCACTTGTTGGCGCCTATAAATAGATGTATCAACTCCTTGTATATACCCAAAACTCAACACAACACTTCTTGTAAGCAATTCTCGAGATATGAATGTACTCTTCAACTTTCAGTCTCAAGTATTCTTTTGGGGAAACTTTAGTTCCTAACCTTCTTGAACGTTTCATTATCACGTCCTAGCCCAAGCCAACGTTTCGTTCCAGTTCCATACACGAAAGGTTGGAACTTTTACAAAACCTTATATGAAGCGTTTAAATTAGCGATTTCGTTAACATGAAAAGTGAAAAGTCGAAACTACCCCTCCATTCACGTTAACCTTTCACCTCCCCATACCTGTTCAACATGAAATTAGAACACTTAGTATACATATCCAACAATTTTTCAACACTGAATTTCAAAATGATGCATTATTTTGGGAAATAGGAGTTAAATGGTTAACGTAAATAGAAGGGTAGTTTCGACTTTTTACTTCCACTGTTAACGAAATCGTTAATTTAAACGGTTCATATCAGGTTTTGTAAAAGTTTCAACCTTTCGTGTATGGAACTGGAACGAAACGTTGGCTTGGATTAGGACGTGATAATAAAACGTTCAAGAAAACTAAGAACCAGGGCTTCCCCTATCCTTTTTTGTGTGACCAATCCGTAAATATCAACATCTTGTATTTTTGTTATTTTAGATCATCTATGTCTATCTATTGGTTTCATTCAAACTCAATTCTACAAATACGATTTCACAACAGAATTTAGATGGGAAATTTCATAAAATATGCCTCATAATGGTATAAATTTGTTTTCTATGCTAGTATAGTTCAAAATTTGAAAAATATGCTTTTCAATTAGTTTAGGACAATAATACCCTCATTCTAATTTAAACAATATAATTCATATTTTATTAATTCATTTAAATCTATTTTCAAAATAAATATTCAGTTCTTAAATAAAATATTTTTTAAAATTTAAAATTTATTAAAATTATATTTTATTTTCTTAAAAATCAAATTATTTTGACAAATATTTTTAAAAAGATAATTCAACGATGATGTTTCAAACAAAAATATTATACTTCATTATTTTTTTTCCAGTTTTATTAATTATTAAATTCCTATTTAAATTTATATTTTTTAAATCGGATTATTTTGAAAAATATAATATGAAAGATAATTCAATTTTATAAACTTTTGAAAATTAATTTCGATTTTATAATAAAATATATTTTATATAATTTTATTAGTAATTCGTAGTTTATTTTTTAAAATTTAATTTTAAAAATAAATTAAAAATTAAAATATTATTTTCATAATTAATAAAATATATTATAAATTTAATTATCTTTAAAAGTTATTTATCAACGTAATCTGTTTTTTATATAAAAATAAATTAAGATCTGATTTTAATAATTAATAATATAGAATAATATTTTTTTATATAAAAAATATTCTTTCCCTTTATATATTCGTATATTAGAAAAAAAATATTTTGTTAATATTAGTAATTATAAAAATCAAATTTGAATTTATTTTAAAAACATAATACTCTGATAATAATTTTAGAAATATATTTAAATTTATAATATATTGTATTAATTATGAAAATCAGATTTTAATTTATTTTTCAAATTATATTAAAAGTAAAATATGAATGTAGTAATTAATAAAATTTATTTTTGTAAAAATACATTTTGTTCAATTTTATTAGTTACTACATTCATATTTTGTTAATTATGAAAATCTGGTTTGAATTTATTTTTATAAAACTTAATAATCTTTCAAATTATATTTATCAAAATAATCCGATTTAAAAATTTATAAATTAAAATAACAATTTAATAATTAATAAAACCGAAAAAAATAATGAAGTATAATATTTTTTTGAAAAATTATCGTTGAATTCTATTTTTAAAAATATTTATCGAAATAATTTGATTTTTAAGAAAATAAAATACAATTTTAATAATTTATAAATTTTAAAAAATATTTTATTTAAAAACTGAATATTTATTTTGAAAATAGATTTAAATGAATTAATAAACTATGAATTATCTTGTTTAAATTAGAATGAGGGTATTATTGTCCTAAAACAATTGAAAAGCATATTTTTCAAATTTTGAACTATATTAGCATAGAAAACAAATTTATACCATTATGAGGCATATTTTATGTATTTCCCATTTACATTATGAACCTAATATAAATATTGACCCGATCATTTTTTGATTGCCGTTCTCTTCAATTTGGTGACATTGAATTCCTAACCAATCAGGAACTGGTCAACAAAATATCAAATCTTTCTATCCACTTCTGGTCAAAGATCAGACTTGCTCCCGAAACACGTGGCGAAATCAGAGAGACCTGGTCTGTCCTTATCCACTCGATCCATGTCAGTGGATTGCATGGTTGTTTAAGAATCAGGGTGGGGCCCACTACAGCTCCTGAATCAATCTCAGCCGTTCACTTCATCAAGTGTGCCCCACATCTCACGACAAGTCAGAGTTTTCTTTTTATAGCTGCATGCACACGTGTGAATACAATCAAAATTGAGAAATGAAATGAGAACACATTTATCTACTTCTTCATGGTCAACCTAGAAACTTTGAAGTCCACGTGTCTGAATACTTTCGAAGGAACTGTCCTCTCTCACCAAATTAATTGGATTCGATGTTATTTGCATATCACCGACCAATGATTTGTGTATAGATTCTAATTGGAATGAGGACTCGAAATTTACTTGTTTAATCCTTAATGGCATGTGAAGCATATGGTAGGTATACATTACTTCTAAGGAGAAATTCTAATAACATGTCCGGGTTTATTACCACACAAAAATGACAGTTTATGTTGATGGAAAAGAATTTAATTCAGATAAAAAATCTTCAAAAATTTAAAACTTTATAAAATACTACTACACCAATTGTATAAAATATTTTCCGATCTTAAACTCTAAACATAAACGGTAGCCCATTATGTATGTATCAAGGAATGAAGCTCATGCCTCCCTCATCCGGCTTTAGCTTGAAAGCGGGGTCCTCAATCTGGTGATTCAGCCCGACCACCTTCCTCTGTTTCACCTCTCTTCCCCCGCATCCGTGTCCCTTGCGTTCGCCACCACCTCGCATCCAAACTATTTCCACCGTAATCACTGAATCTGCCCCCAGCCAACAACGACCCCTCCTGCCTTGGCTCCATCGCATCTACACCCGCCACAACAACCACCCCCATGACATCCACCGCCACTACTGCCTCTGCTCTAACCAACGCTGATTCCACCACCTCTGGCTTCACCGCGTCTGTCCCGCCCGCTGCTTCTGATGTACGACGAACAAGGAACCATCACCAAGGCGAGGTCTACTACGCAACCTCTCCAAGTCCAATGAGTCCCAAACAGAAGAGTGGGACGTGTTTGAGGAGACATGTCCGGTCCCGATGGGATCTAGCACACCCCGATCCCAAGCCTCCTCTTTCTCCTGATTACCTCCTCAGGTACTTGGCACACCTAATCCAATGGGGTCTCCTTAGCGTGGTTGAAAAACATTTGAAACACCATAAATCCATCCGAGTCGAGCCAAAAATAAGAAATAGATTACTTCAGTTAGAGAATAGGGATATATCCCCTAATTAAAGTGTTACATGGGTCATCAAGGGTTTCTAGTTAAAGGATTAGCATTCTGGACCGTTAGCACTCATCTTGCCTTTAGAATCAACCGGAGTAGTAGACGGGGAACACGACTCCATGCCTGCTTGGTGGATGATCTCCTAGGCATATTTTCGTTGAGACAGAAATAGACCGCCTGAATGTCGAGTGACCGCAATTCCCAGAAAGTAGGACAACGGACCTAAGTCCTTCATGGCAAACTCAAACGCCAGATGCTGCATAATAGTTAGGCGAAGCGAATCACTGGAAGTAGTGAGTATAATATCATCCACATAGAGAAGAATAAACGTCGTGTCAGCACCATTGCGATAAATAAAGAGAGAATGATCGGATCTACTGTGAGTGAATCCAATGGTGGCAACATAGTCCGTGAAATGCTGGTACCAGGCCCGGGGAGCCTACTTGAGGCCGTATAGGGATCTCTGGAGAAGGCACACATAGTCCGGATGAGTAGTGCTACGAAAACCCTGTGGCTGGTGCATGTAGACTGTCTCCGAGAGATCACCATGCAAGAATGCATTCTTCACGTCCAGTTGATGAATAGGCCATGATCGAGATAGGGCAATGCTCAGAACGGTTCTGATGGTGGCTTGTTTGACTACTGGGCTGAAAGTCTCGGTGCAATCCACGCCAACCTGTTGTGAGCTCCCATCACCTACAAGACGAGCTTTATAACGCTCAAAGGAATCGTTAGATCGAACTTTATGACGAAAAAGCCACATAGATCGAACAATATTAGCAGTACAAGGACGGGGTACGAGCTCCCACGTATTATTTTTAATTAAAGCATCATATTCATCACGCATGGCTAGACTCCAATTCGGATCAAGAAGTGCATCTTTGGCTGATTTGGGTAATGGAGAGGGAGAGGTAGATGCATTAAGATTAAATAACGATCGAGGTTTGATAATACCTGACCGTAATCTAGTTTGCATCGGATGAATAAGTGGTTGTGGAGGCTTGGTCTTGTCCGTTGTCGGTGGAGTGGATGGTTGAGTGGTAGAGGTTGCGGGGCTGAGCCGATCATTGTTGGTGGGAGAACATGGTGCTGGTGCAGGTGAGGCTGGTGAGGGTATATGCACGGGGCCAGTTGCTGGAGGAGTAAATAATGGAGTAGTGAGGTCCAGAAAGTCGTAGTCATTGGGTGTTCGGGTGATGGTGGAGAATGGGAAAGCCGTTTCGTCAAAGAGAACATGTCGCCCCACAATGATTCGTTTGGTCGCCGAGTCAAAGCAGATGTAGCCACGATGCTGAGATGGAAAACCAAAGAACACACAAGGCATAGATCGAGGTTGCAGTTTATTAATAGACATAGCAGGTAACAGTGGAAAACATGCACAACCAAATATACGTAAATGATCATACGATGGGACACGAGAGAATAAGTAATGAGTGGGAGACACAATGTTAAGAATTTTGCACGGGAGAATATTATGCAAATAAGTGGACATAGATAAAGCGAAGTGCCAAAAATTTGGAGGGACAGATGAGTGTACCATGAGAGTACGAACTGTGTTATTGAGGGTACGCAATTTACGTTCAGCGCGACCGTTTTGTGGTGATGTGTACGGACACGAAAGTCTGAAGATCATGCCCGTGTCAGTACAGAATTTTTGTAGTGGTCCGTTGTCGAATTCCTTCTCGTTATCACATTGTAGTGCCTTGATGGATGTCCCAAACTGAGTACGAACATACGAGTGAAAATAAGTGAAAATGGAAAAGACCTGCGATTTAGAATGTAACGGGAATGTCCATACAAAATTCGTAAAGTCATCAACCAACAATAAATAATATCGATGTCCTGCAGAACTTAAAACTGGTGAAGTCCATAAATCCCCATGAATAATGTCAAATGGTGCAAAAGTGCAAGAACTAGATAATTTAAATGGCAATTTAATGTTTTTTTCCTACGGCACAAGAATCACAAAACGAACTGGAAGATCCACATTGGACCAGATTATTGCGTCGAAGAGCATCGAAAACAGGAGCACCGGGATGTCCTAGCCGAGAGTGCCAGACCGACGGGGATAAGGCTAAAAAAGATGAGGATGCACCATGAGAAGATGATGAAGAGGACACAGTGTAGAGATCACCCGAGCTATCACATCTCAGAAAAACCTTGCCCGTCTGTAAGTCCTTCACAACAAAACCAAAACGATCAAATTCAACATAACCATTATTGTCAATGACAAAACGGCGTACAGAAACAAGGTTTTTAATAATATGGGGTGCATGGATAACATTAGGTAAGGCTAGTGAGGGGTGGTTTGGTATTAACGATGCACTACCGTAACCCATAATTGGAATATGATGTCCATTGCCTACCACAACATGACGATTAGAGCTCGAATTAAAATAATTACCGAGACTACCTGAGTCGGCGGTCATGTGAGAGGTCGCACCTGAGTCCATGTACCATTGATCCGGTGGATTTAGCGTCATAGAGTTGAAAGCCGAATCTATGTTTGTGGGAATATTGGAGTCATGACCATAAGAGGATGAAGCACGTGTGCTATTAGTGTCTCTCGCATATTGTTGCTGTTGACTGGGCTGAGACCTTGAGCTGGGCGGTGGGCCAAGCAGTCCATGTTGCTGCTGGTTGGTCTGAGACGCGGATGGGCCGGCCCAAGAACGTTGTTGTTGTCCAGTCCACACCTGGTGTTGTCCAGTCCATGCGGATTGAGTGGGATATGGACATGGGCCAAATTTCCATGTCTGATGTGGCCCAGAGTTGTTGAAATTGAGCCCAGGGTGCTGAGAAGAACATGTTCATTCTCTGATACCATAAAAGATTGGTATGAATCGTGTCTTCTCTTCATTCATGTTCAAGTATAAATATACAAATATCTCTATTCAAATCTATACAAGGGATAATGATATGATATATTCAAGATGAGTGCTAACGCTGGTGAGCCGTTCCCTGATCCGCACCTATACAGGAGCCTGGCAGGAGCACTGCAGTATCTCACTTTTACCCGGCCTAACATTGCCTATGTTGTTCAGCAGGTGTGTCTCCACATGCATGACCCTCGTGTCGGTCACATGGGCGCTCTGAAATGTATTATTCGATATCTTCAGGGTACACTGCATCTTGGGCTTCATCTATATGCCTCCCGTACTTTGGATCTTGTCTCCTATACTGATGCAGACTGGGCAGGCTGTCCCGACACCAGACGTTCCACATCGGGATACTGTGTATTCCTCGGAGATAATCTTATCTCCTGGTCGTCTAAACGACAACCTACAGTCTCCCGTTCCAGCACAGAGGTCGTATATCGCGGAGTTGCTCAGGTTGTTTCCGAGTCCTGCTGGTATCGAAATCTTCTCATGGAGCTTCACTGTCCTGTTTCCCGAGCCACATTGGTGTACTGTGACAATATCAGTGCCATCTACTTGGCAGGTAATCCAGTCCAACACCAGCGCACTAAGCACATTGAGCTTGACATACACTTTGTCCGGGAAAAGGTTGCTCGTGGTCATGTCCGTGTTCTTCATGTTCCTACACGCTCTCAGATTGCAGATATCTTTACCAAGGGTCTGCCTCACGTTCTGTTCATCGATTTTCGTGATAGTCTGAACGTCCGTGATCCTCCCGCTCTGACTACGGGGGCGTGTTAGCATTATCTATCATCTATTCAAATATCAAAATTACATTTGAATAGATCATATCATTATCCCTTGTATAGATTTGAGTAGGGATATTTGTATATTTATACTTGAACATGAATGAAGAGAAGATACGATTCATACCAATCTTTTACGGACATGTCCAAAACTATCTCTCATCCTCATTTATTTTTCAATAATAAAATTTCCATGATTATTATGGTGAAAAGAAAAAAAAAATCAGCCCACTTATTTTGCTCTTTTTAATTGAGTACGGTTTAGAGATTTTAGGGTTTGGGTAGGAGATTTCAGCGAATTCTAAATTAACATTTTTTATAAAAACTAATAAAAATCGTCATTTGCTGATAATAAACAAAATATATAACATTTTCTTTTAAAAATAGAGCAAGGAAAGCATGTGTGTGCTAAAACAAAAACGTTCAAAGACGTAGTATTAAGGTTTTCTTCTTTTTTTGATATACAAATATAAGTAATCAATGTAATTACTTTGAGAATAATTATTGAAAATAATAAGTTCATCTGATAATTATTTATAAATAATTATGTGTTCTGAGTGGTTCAGTTTTGGTGAACTCTATTGCGAGACAAAAATGTTTTGCTAAATGGTTGTTCCAAGACACCTTTGATTAAACTGCAGCAATTCATGACTTATTGGCCCTCACTAACAATTATTTCCATTACTTAATTCATGTTTGTCCCTAGAAATTGAGGCAGTTTTGGTCATCTCATATTCTTTGTAACATTTGAGGTTTACATGTGTACAAGGAATGTCCAAATCCTTGCCAAACCGTACTTTTGGTTGTGTTTAGTTGTCTAGTTAATTAATTAGTACTTTTAGTGGTTCATGTATCTGCTATGCTCTTTTTATATTCGATCAGGATTTTTTAATTAAAGATCATGAAATCTAAAATATGAAGTATTTACACGTGTGTTTGGATTTGTAGTTTGATCTCACTAAGATCAAATTCGTATGTGTGTAGCTTAGAGGTTCGAAATCTAATGAACACCTTGTTAAGTAAGTTTGGAGTGAAGCATTAGGTGAGGAATTAGTCTTAGTTAGCATTGATTGAGATTTGTTTTACTGATGTTGAAAGAAATATGAACACATACTAGTTTTCATTTCGAACATCGACTCGACTCTTGCAATAATAACAAAAATCATCTTTTTTTTTGTCTAAAATCTCTTACGTAAAAATACATATAATTATCTTAACATATTTTTTTGAGAGAAATTAGTGCACCATACATTACATATTAACACAATGATATACATTATAATATTTAGACGTATAAGGTAACAAATTCCAGACTTGTCAAATAAACTGTATGACGCGCAACACATTGCATACCAATATGTGCAACAAATACATATCAACCTATAATAAATACAATTATAAAACTAAGTCGAACTTATGACCTCTTGCATAAAAGCTTAAGTTTTTACAAATGAGATGTGCTCTTGGGAACATCATCCTACCATTTACTAATTTAAGATTCAAATAAAAAAAAATACTCACAATAAGTATATAGGTATGTAAAGAATGAGTAACTTATAAAATAATCTCAAAATGGTCAATATTTGCAAACAAATCTTCAGGTTGAAATTCTTTACAAACAAACATTTTTTTTGATGAATTTTCGATTATATCCTTAGTGAAGGTTAACGATCGGATGGGCATAATTCCCCAGTCGGACCCCATCCGATCAAGCCTACTCGTTCGATAGTCTTCATCAACGGTAAAACCTAGTTAGGCCATTTTTCAAATTTACCCACGTAAAGAAGGGTCGTCTATCAATCTTAGATTTTTTAGATACAAGACATTTTATTATGGAAAAAATTAATAAAGAAACAGATATTTAAATTATCATTATACTATTAATTTCTAATTGAAACAATGAATGTATTGGAATGGTGAAAAGAAAGTGTGAACAAGGAAACCGGAAGGAAAGGAGAATTTTCTGATGACAAATGGTGTGTCAGTTTCCTTATCCAAATCAAAAGAAATGTTTAGGTTAGTGATTAAATGTTTTGGCACAAAGTTACATATATAGGACTTCGTTCCGTCTTTTCCGAAGTTGGAGTTTAAGGTTTCATTTTTCGACTATCCAAATCAAAAGTCAATCGTATTGTTCATGTATTGACTCGTAATGTATTTATTTAGTCTCATATTACTATGCATTTGAATCGGTTTCCAAACCTTATTCCAAGACTTTTAGTTTTTGATTTCGAATAATGAAATTATATTTTCTACAAAAAAAAAAAGTGTTTTCTGACACATATTAGTGATTTTAAGTTAATTATTCGGACACATCCTTAACTTCGCAGATGTGAAACTTTCCCAAAACGGCAAGTATACCTGAAACATAAAGCATAACTTTCTACTTTCACTTTACAGACAGATGACATAAATGCATTGTTCCTGAACCCAAATTCATGTAACTTCATTTGCTTTCCATTTATCTGTGATCTCAGATGATGTCAAATGAGTTATCAATTATTTGATTGCGGTTATCCATTCATTGAATTAGTTAAAGCTTTCGTTATAGAAAATAATAATTAATTACAGCTTCTATAAGAATAGTGAAAACATGGTTTAAGAGGCAAATTTAATACTCTTATATGTGACACATAGCATATACTATATACTATATTGTGTTAATTAATAGTTACCTAACTTCCAAGTTCTAAGCTCAAAAAAAAAAACTTTCCAAGTTCCAGGAAGTGTACTGTTTCTCACACTTTGACATATCCCTATACTTTCTTTCCTAGTTTGCTTAGCCCTACCTAATTCTAATCTATCTCTCTTCTATTATGTTATCGCCGTCTACTTTACAAAAAAATCGTGCTACACTATCGGTTTTACCAATGGAGGAGCTCGGATCTGTTAGTTTGGTCCTGTCTTCATGCTCAACACACGAAGTTTTCAGCTTCTCAAAGGTATGGAGGAAATGGAAACCGAAGAATCAAATCTGCCCACACCGTCGCCTACAGTAGAGCTCACCACAGTCGTTGATCCATTGATGACCTCTGCACCTGTGGCGTTCTCCCCGAGGAGGACTTTACTGACGTCGCTCTTGCTGAAACCTAAGAGGGGACGCTCGGTCAAGGGTGTAACCCTAACATCCTCACTAAGCAATCTCATGTTGCATCATACTGTACATCCTTTTAACGGTCATGAGTCTGGGAGGAAGGCGGTGTGGACGTCGTTGCTTGGCCCGGTCGCGGTCACACCATCTCCTACCGATGATGAGCCGGTCAAAGACGGACTGGGACCCCTCCAACCGTTGGGGCATGAATCGTTAGGATCTCCGGGGCTCCCTCCCACGATCTCTCCTGATCCAGCAAACTCTACAGTGCGACAACCCCCACCTCGGATGTTGTCGTCGATGGACGTTCTCCAAGAGGGATTCTCATCCTGCTCCCTTACAGAAGAGGAAGATATAAAGGTGGTGGTTCCTTTCACCCCGGTTGATCTGACCCTCCTAGCTTGATAAAGTTTCAACATGATTGAGAAACTCCTAATCTCGTGTGTTCCCTAGAAGGGATTTATGCTTCGTATTATCACCAATGCATGGGGCCGCTCGACATTGGGCTTGGTGATAAAGGACGTCGAACCTGGGGAATTTTCTTTCTATTTTGAGAACCAGGAAGCTTGGGACTGGGTTCGAAAGAACGAACCATGGTGCTTCGATGGTCGTCCTCTTATGCTATGAGACGTCGACCCACTGGCACGGGATCACCCCACACTGGACCGGCTGCAACTATGGGTCCATGACAAGGTTTTACCCCCCTTAGTCCAAACGAAAGCGTTTGGACAAACAATCGGGGCATCATTAGGAGAGTGTGTGGATGTCTCATGCGATCAATGGGGATTCTACCGGGAGGGCGGTCAAGGTGCGATACTAGCATGTGTTGGACCGTCTCCTATGTAGATCCTTACTACTGTGGTTTCAGGAATTTTAGGACCTGGGCCGGGTATCTCTGACTTACATCAAGCTGCCTAATTTTTGTTTTAACTATGACAAGATTGGACATGGAGCGCATGAGTGTGACTGGGAAATGAGGGGCATCCCTCGGTTTGACATGTCTCTCCTGGAATTCAAGTCAGACAAAAAAGGGAAGAGTTATCCTACTGACTGGGAGACTAACCCGAAACCATCCATCCCACCGGTTTCGCGGCTCTAACCCTAGATATTGTACCTAAGGACCCCCTATCTCGAGGAAGGGGGCCAATTATAACCCAAGACAATGTACCTAACTTGAGGGGAACAATGGATAGGCTCAGAGATCCAGGCTGAATCCTTTGGGAGGTTAGTCAGTCATCAAGTAGATAGACCATTTCTTTATGAAACTTCCCAGCTAGGCCGTTAGGGACAAAGAGAGGTTGAACTAGGGAACCACTAGAAGATTAGGCGAGGGCTGGGAAGCAGCCTCGCCAGGCGAAATGAGAGATACCCTAGGCTTTAGGGACTGTAACCGGGAGGGGTCCTTGGTACAAGCCTACTCTCACCTTAGTACCGTTGAGTTCAAGTTCGATCGTACTCCTCATGACGAAACGAGCCCCCCCATAAGATCAAGTAGCATTTAGGCACCATCTTGAGCGGTTCTCGACGATATTGAATTTCTATTATCTAACCTGTTTTGAAAGGTGATTTATGACACCAACTATTTTGTCATAGATATTGTGGAGAAGACACTTTTCGGGAGACCATGTCCTTGTATTGAATTTTTATTTTGATTAATAATATAAGTTACACCTTTCGCTAAGGAAAAAAATCTAATAATTACCTAAATATAATATTTTATGTTCATACATCTTGAAACATGTATTCACTTATCTTGCTAAATAGATAAATAAATCACCTCAGTGTTTTTTTTTTGTCACCATAAGTAGAATAATGTTATTAAATTTCTGATTCAGGTTGATATAAGATAATACAATGTTATGGTGCAGATATATTGATCAGTTTTTCAAAGTTCGGTTTAATGTTTCCTAAATATATGATAGATCTTTTAGGACTATAAACAACCAATCACATCTCCACTTGATCTTCGGTAGGGTGCATGTAATGCATCTCGATCATATGAAGAGGACTCTATGGATTCTATGAGGGGTGCAATACCCGACGAAGGAGAGTGATTGGTCAAAACCGATCTATATTGGGGCGGGACGTTCCACCTCTCAGACATCCCACATCCCCGTTAGTGCCTCACTAAACCCAAAAAGAGTGTTTAATAGACCTCGCTTGATCCACTAGGATCACAATCTCTGACATTGTTGAATGAGGCTCATTACACGCCCGATTTGTTAGTATGGCACAATCTTCAGGCGAAGCCACCACAACCTATCCGGAACGTGCAAAAAAAGTTCCATCAAGCAGAAACCACCTCATGCTCTTAATCGCATCAACACAAGGCCGAACAACCGGACCCCATCAATATTGACCATCGTTTGACTGTTACCACTAAATGCCTTAGCTTGAACCCCTAAAAGGCCCGAAATCAAAACCTGCAACTGTTTTCGTCCTTATCGCTATTCTCATCGTCGTTCATCATTTATCCGCACCTGATCAAATCGAACCAGATCAAGTACAACCATTAGATGCTCAGGCCTTGGTAGAGACCTATGACCAAGAGCGATCAAGCTAATTACTCCAAAATGTACTCGTCAGGACAGACCGAGCCTAGCCACCAAACGCCTAGGACCTCGTCATAGGGTCGTGACCCAGTAGCCACAAGGAGTCGCAAATCCGATGTGTAAGCATTGGATGTTTCGTAGTCCTTAGACGTCGTCACGACTTAGAAGTCGTGGATTTTCGTTGTGGTGACACAATTATGAAGTTAGTACCTGGTGGCATGGAGATGCATATCGAATTATGCGAGGGTCACTTGAGAGTAGTATGGATTCTACTAGGTTGGAACGAATCCAAGCTCAAAGAAGGCTTTAGGATTCGAGAGGTAAATAGAGGAGGAAGAAGGAGGCGCCTTCTCGGACTCCTCGGGGGATTAAATGGAGAAATCCGGTGATAGAATGGACTAGCGCAGGCTCCCTAACTCAGATTTTGGATCGGGGTAAAACAAGAAACCCTCCAATTACAAACCTCGAGAGGGCATCGATTATCAGGAAAGGTTTGGAAACCAGACTCGTTAGTATCCAGAGTATCGGGAACATGCCTCGGTGGGGTTGCACGTGTCCCTATCAGAGAGGTTATTGGCAAGACTTGTACTGCCTCACTCTTCGCCGGTTAATCCGTACAACTATTCATTCAGAACCTAAGTCCAAGATTCTAACATCCTTTACAGGTATGGACATAAGAGACTCTTTGGGCATATTTATCCTCTCTAAATATTTGATCTAAGGTTGTACTCAATGTTCAAAATTTTTTCCGAATGACATTTGATCAATATGATCAGTTTCAGAATTTATGATAAATATAAAAATCATATATCAAGGGGCATAACATGTTTTGAAAGAAAAATAATCATCATAACACTTATGCTAATAAAAATCGTTCGTTTAGCCCATTCAATTTTTTCTTTAAAATAAAATTAAATAGATGTAATTAAATCCGAAACAAATCAAGCTTTTGATAATAAATTTAGATACAATCCACATTTGGGAAATTGTGTAATAGCTAAAGAGAATCCAAGAAAGTGGAAAGAAAGGCAAAGTAGCCATAGATCAGATGTTAGAGAATACACGTGGCAGCGCCGTTCTGAAGGTTAGTGTCAGCTCAGCTTTCAGATTTATGATTCTTGTCTTCTTTTTTCCATTTCAACGGTTCTGTTTCTACCACTCGTCAATTTCACGACACGTCATTCCGTAACCTCGTCCCACGCGCTCACACGCCTCAATCCCTTCTTGGAACAAAACCACTCCTTTTCTAGGCGCCTCTGGTTTCTTCCGTACACTTCACCCAGCGAAGCTGCAACGCGGCGCGCTCTTTGACGCGCGTGCCCAAAACCCATTTTCCATCTTCTTTTTTTGTATGTTCTAGTAGATTTTGCTGAGGTCTGAAATTTTATTGATATAAAGACAAACGGGTCAATGTGATTTTATAAAAGTGAAAAACAATTAATAAGGTGAGATATCGTTTTAGTAACATTCGAAACACTGATTCTATACCTAAATATTTAGTAGAACCTAGAGGGATGTTAGGGTTGGTTTTCTTATCAGATTGTATTTAGCGTTGTAAATCCGTGAGACTTTCTTCGTCTCGACTTGATTGGTCCTTCTATGTCGTAGCATTCGTCCAAGAAGTATGTTAGGGAAATAAGGAGGCTGAGAATTAGAAGGCATCTGATTTACAGAGGTCGGGGGTGTGGCTCCTTATCGACTCCCTGAGGTTCCCTACAGTGGCGGAGCCAGCTTTTCTAGTGAGGAGGGCACCAAATTTTTTTAATGGTGATACGTGACGGGGGTAAGGCACAACTAGAAAAAAAAATTGAACGAATCTATAGGGGTATTTTTAGATTTTTTTTTTCAAAAATTAAGTATCAAAATAAAAAAAAATCTTAAATTGATTTAGTATTCAAATTTAAAAATACCTTAAATTAGAATAATTTTTTTGTGAAGTAGAAGAACAAAATATTTTAAAAAATATAATAGAAAAATCCAAAACCATCATACACCTAATAGTATTAGGCTAATACACGGTTAGCATCTTATTAAACTAGTACTTATTAGTTATATTTCTAATTAGAAAAAAAGGAAAGATAAAAGATGATAAATGATAATAATAAATATTAATATAACGGTTAAATATCCTATTGAACAGTTTTTGTTAGTTTTACATTTAATTAGAAAAGGAAGGTAAAGATAAGGACGGTAAAGAAATTTAGGGATAAGTGTGGACAAATAACTGAAAATGCTATAAACATTAACGATTAATTTTTTTGAGAGAATTGAGGGGGGAACGTGCCCCCCTGGGCCCCGTGTAAATCTGCCCCTGGTTCCCTAGGAGACTCGTGGAGACCCGCGAGATAGCTCACCGTAAATCTCTACTTCTACATCGGGGAAAACCTCCTCGGCATCGTTCGTGTAGTCCATGCTGCCTTGGGTTGTTGGATTGGATCTCCGTCCCAAAAAGTTCTATACTTGTTGGGGACATCCTCAGGAGACCGAGAGAGAGGAGAAACATATACATGCCTACCTCCCGCTATAAGGTATATTCAGGGCCATAGGTGATCCCATCAGTGGTATGGACCCATTTCCCGGCCTAGGAAAAGGAAATGGGTGCCGACTTCTGAATCTGCAACGGTAGTCCAGGTGGGTCAATGGGAGTTCCAGGCACAAGTGCCTGGATATCGATAGCGGGAGGCATAGAAAATTAGGGTTCGTTCAAACTTTCTCCCAGCCATGGTGTGGTGGGAGTGATCGGTGGTAGTGAGAGTGATGAGGGGAGACGAAGTGGGGTCGGGGGGATCCAACCATACTACGACCGAGGATAACTGCTCTGGGGATATGAAGCGTGAGCCTATCTCTAAGGATTTAATTTTCGATGTACACGCTCATGGCTTGGGCAACGATGGGTGAAGATGAAGGCGAAGGCGAGATGGGCAATACCGTTTCTTCTTGGGGCGCACCGGTTTCATGACCTCCTGAGGTGGGGCAGTGGCATGGCTCGTGGATGTGTGAGTGGCGGTGTGGCTTTGAAAGGAGCGTTCTGACGGATGGCGTTCGCCACGGGGAGGGAGGAGAATGTTGTAGAGGCTTCGGTAGCTATCCGACTAATGACGGTCTCCGCGGGAAGGAGGATATTTCTATAGTGGCTTCGATCGTGGTGGTCGTTGAGAGATTGGGCATGACAGATGCCATGGATCGGGGCACAAGATCAGCGGAACACGGGCGACGCAGGAGTAAAGGAGAAAGAAATCTAAATGCCAACATTTTTTAATATGTTTTAGTAGATAATTTTTAGTTTAATTTTAGTTTTATTTTTTATATTAAATTCTATGTATCAAAAGATATTATTTATATGATATTTTTTTATTTCTAGGCGTATTGTTTAATCTCAAGCGTAGAATGTCTCGTATTCGATTTCTGAATTTTTGTTGTTGTTTTAAACTTCATTTATGTCGTGAAATATCATTTAAACTCCCATATTCTTTTCATTGTACTGAACAGTCTAATACATAGCTATTAGAGAACCAATTCAATTAATGGTTCAATTATAATTATATTCTAACACATGCTTTTGTGGACAAATCAGCTTATGGGTTTGGATGTGAATTATTTAGAAGAGGAGATGAGCCTATTAATAAGAGAGATAAGAGTTGTCTCATTTCGGACAAATTTAATAAATTGAGAAGAAATAAGTATTTTTTTTGTAGAGAATGGAATTTGAACCCGTGTCGGTGATGTACCCGCTCTAATACTATATTAGAGAACCAACTCAACTAAAAGCTCAAACTGATAGTTGAATGCTAAGGAAATGAGAATGAATAAACCCCATATCGACTAGACGAAAATGAGAACAAGGTTTTGGAACAAGGCAAGGACAAAGGAGCTCGCTCGTCTCATTTCCATCCCTAAAGGCTCTAGGTGCATATATAAATGTTTCCGTAGAGTTTCTTATCGACATTTTACTGGTAAAACTGAATACAAATGCTCAGGTAACGAAGTGCTTCCCTGAGATGTTCGGAAGGGGATATTGCAATAGCTTCCGAAGAAACCAATACAACAAATTCAAACGGAAAGCTAGGATAGAGCCGACCTATTTCCGGATTGGCATCTAGGTGGATTCTATACTCTCCTAGGGTATCTGTGTAAATTTTCTTTCTTGAAATGATAGTGTAGAGTTCCAAAAACGCGGGAGTGCTGGTCCCGAGGTGGTAAGAGAGTATTGTACCGAAATTTAATAGGACCACTGTCACCATACGTCCAATAAAACGATATTACTAGCCGAACCCCATGTTGAAAAGAGTCAAAGATTAATCTCAACAACAGATTGTTATGGACCTATTCTTAAGGGTTTCAGTTCCTATAATATAGGATGTAGTTGGGATATTATTTGGTTGTTTTTGTATTCAACACAGCTCTATATAAATGAATCACGAGACCCAGATGTTGTGTGGGTTCTCTTCTACTTCTTTGTCTTTTCTCTTTCTACTATTCTCTCTATTATTTCCACATGGTATCAGAGCCCGGTTCAACTTCCACCACACTTACAGGTTCTACAGATATGAGCTCTAGTGCTGGCTTACTGCCAACACCTTCTTTCTCGCATCTCATCAATGTCAAACTCAACCAGGACAATTATCTACTCTAGAAAGCACAATTTATGCCATATCTCAGGGGACAACAACTTCTGGGTTATGTAGACGGATCTTTTCCGAGTCCGGCGCAAACTATCACCAAAACAACTGAATCAGGTGCATCTCAAGTCCAGAACCCAACATACATACAATGGCTCCAACATGATCAAATGGTATTAAGTGCTCTCCTCTCTTCATTATCAGAAAGTGTACTTGGTCGAGTTTTATTTCTTACCACATCTAAAGATGTTTGGGATGCATTAGAACAAATGTTCGCATCAGGCTTAAGGGCGCGAATAATGCAGATCCGAGTTCAATTGGCAAACATAAAGAAAAACGATTTGTCAATTGGTGATTATTTCAACAAGGTTAAAAATTTGGCTGATAACCTTTCATCTATTGGAAAGAGTCTACAAGATGAAGAAATTATATCTTACATGTTGGCTGGTTTAGGACCTGATTATGATTCTCTGGTAACCTCTGTAACCACGAGAATTGAGCCTATGTCCTTGACAGATTTATATGCCCACATGCTAAGCTTTGAAATGAGGAAGGAGCATCAATATGGTGACATCCAAGTCTCAAACGTGTCAGCAAATAATATAATCCGCAAGAATGGCCGAGGAGGTCGCTCATCCTTAACATCTCGCGGTAGAGGAGGACGTGGTCGCGGCGGAAATCATGGCTCTTTCATAGGAACTTCCAACAATCGCCCAACTTGTCAGGTTTGTGGTAAATTTGGCCATAGTGCCTTAAAATGTTATCACAGATTTGATCAAGCGTACAAGTCCGACGATCATGTTGCGGCATTGGTGCAAACTCCATCATATACTGTGGACCCAAACTGGTATACAGATACGGGGGCCACCGATCATATTACCAGTGATCTTGATCGACTATCTACGGGCGAAAAATACCAAGGAAAGGAGCAAGTGCAAGTAGCAAATGGCACAGGTTTGACTATTCACAATATTGGACATTCTTTACTTCATTCTTCTTCCCGTCTCTTAAAATTAAATAATGTCCTTCATGTTCCTGAGATTATAAAAAATTTGGTATCAGTTTACCGTTTCACAGCTGACAATGATGTGTTTTTAGAGTTTCATCCTAATTATTTTTTGGTCAAAGATCAGGCATCCAAGAACATTCTTCTTCTCGGTAAATGCAATGGTGGACTCTACCCTCTTCCATCAAATTGCACTACCGCCTTAAATAAAAGAGCATTTCTTACACAAGTACCAAGAGAACTATGGCACCAACGTCTTGGACATCCCTCAACACCCATTGTTCAACGCGTTCTTCACTCAAATAATATTCCCGCTCTTGCAAATAACGAAGACAACAGAGTATGTGATGCGTGCCAACAAGCAAAAAGTCACCAATTACCATTTCCGACTTCCGTCAGCACTTCATCTTCACCTTTGGAGCTTGTATTTTCATATGTATGGGGTCATGCACTCACTTCGGTTGGAGGATTCAACTATTATGTGTCATTTATTGATGATTTCAGTAAATTCACTTGGTTGTATCTTTTAAAAAGAAAGTCCGAAGTTTACAAAGTTTTTCTCCTGTTTCAAAAACATGTGGAGAGAATGCTAAATAAAAAAATTCTATGTCTTCAAACCGATTGGGGAGGAGAGTATCAAAAATTAAATCAGTTTTTCAATTCAGCAGGTATCAAACATCAAGTCTCTTGTCCACACACACATCAACAGAATGGAGCTGCCGAACGAAAGCATCGTCATGTGGTAGAAGTTGGACTTGCGTTACTTGCTCAATCTCACATGCCTATCCGATTTTGGAGCGATGCATTTCAAACTGCAACTTTTTTGATAAATCGACTACCTAGTCGTGTTATCAATTATGCAACGCCAATTGAACGCTTATGGGGATACAAGCCTGACTATAAAATGCTTAAGGTTTTTGGGTGTGCATGCTGGCCCAATTTGCGACCTTACAACACTCGTAAGTTACAATTCAGATCACAACAATGCGTATTTCTGGGATATAGTAACTTGCACAAAGGCTACAAGTGTTTACACAAATCGAGCGGAAGGATATACATTTCTCGTGATGTAATCTTTGATGAGAAAGTGTTTCCTTTTAAAGGAGATTTGCACCTACCACCTCCAGAGAAGATTCAAGACCAACCCATTATTCTACCAAATGTTATACCTGTTGCTCCAGTATCTCTCTCACCCCATTTTCATGAAAATGACTGTGTTAGAGATGAGACTCATAATCCATCCGATTTTTATCCTACCACATATCCTACAAGGCTACCTTCCCCAGATTCAAGCTCACCACCACCACATCGCATGCGTACCCGGCTGCAAGACAGGGTGCAACGCCCTAAGCAATTCACAGATGGCACAATTAGATATCCACCACCACATCGTATGCGTACCCGATTGCAGGACAATGTGCAAAGACCCAAACAATTCACAGACAGCACAATCCGATTCCCATTACAAAGGCGACGTGCACTCCTAGTACATGACATGGATGATTCAACCTCTGAACCTTCAAGTTATGATCAAGCAAAAGGAAGCAAGAATTGGAGGAAGGCCATGGATGATGAATATGATGCATTGATAAAAAAATCGAACTTGGCACCTTGTTCCACCACGTTCTGGAGTTAATCTCATTGATAGTAAATGGGTGTTTAAGTTGAAACGTAAATCTGATGGAACGATCGACAAATACAAGGCACGATTGGTCGCCAAAGGGTTCAAACAGCGGTATGGTGTGGACTATGACGACACATTTAGCCCGGTGATAAAACCTGCAACGGTACGTCTTATTCTTGCACTAGCAGTCTCACAAAAATGGAATCTTCGGCAAATTGATGTTCAAAATGCTTTCCTTCATGGTTTACTTCAAGAAGATGTTTACATGAGACAACCTCCGGGATATGAGGATCAAAATGCTCCAAATTATTTTTGCAAGCTTGATAAGGCAATTTACGGGCTTAAACAAGCTCCAAGAGCATGGTACTCTCGTTTGAGCCAAAAGTTGATTGATTTGGGTTTCATCTCGTCTAAAGCGGATACATCTTTATTCATTTATAATAAAGATGGTTTGAAAATTTATATTCTCGTGTATGTTGACAACATCATCATTGCAAGTTCTTCAAGTCAAGCCGTTGATCGTATACTCCAGCAATTACAAGAAGATTTTGCCATCAAGGATTTAGGCGAGTTACATTATTTTTTTGGTATTGAAGTGATCAAACGTAAAGATGGCATTGTACTCTCACAGGAAAGGTATGTTGGTGACATTTTAAAACGTGCAGGAATGGACAAATGCAAAGAGATAACAACACCCATGAGCACAACAGAGTAACTATCCAAATCACAAGGAACACTGTTGTCGAGTGAAGAAACTACAAGGTATCGTAGTATCGTAGGAGCTCTACAATATCTTACGATAACAAGGCCGGATATATCATTTTCTGTCAATAAGGTGTGCCAATTTCTTCAAACTCCCACAATTGAACATTGGGCAGCTGTGAAACGTATTTTACGTTTCTTGAAGTACTCTAGTAACACTGGTCTTGCAATTCAGCACTCATCGTCTGATATACTAAGTGCATTCTCAGATGCTGATTGGGCGGGGTGCATGGATGATAGGAGATCCACAGGTGGATTCGCTATATTTTTTGGTCAAAATCTTATCTCATGGAGTGCTCGTAAACAGGCTACAGTGTCCAGATCAAGCACCGAATCAGAATATAAGGCATTGGCTAATGCAACGGCAGAATTGATTTGGATTCAATCATTACTCGGAGAACTAGGTATTTATCAAAAAAGGCCACCAATCTTATGGTGTGACAATTTAGGAGCGACCTACCTCTCAGCCAATCCAGTATTTCATGCCCGAACCAAGCATATAGAGGTTGATTTTCACTTCGTACGAGAACGTGTGGCGCGCAAGATGCTTGAAATACGATTCATCTCCTCAAAGGATCAGATAGCGGATATATTTACTAAACCCTTGTCAAATTCATTATTTTCCGACATCAGACGCCACCTGAATTTGATTTCTGCCCGTTGAGATGAAGGGGGCATGTTGAAAAGAGTCAAAGATTAATCTCAACAACTGATTGTTATGGACCTATTCTTAAGGGTTTCAGTTCCTATAATATAGGATGTAGTTGGGATATTATTTGGTTGTTTTTGTATTCAACACAGCTCTATATAAATGAATCACGAGACCCGGATGTTGTGTGGGTTCTCTTCTACTTCTTTGTCTTTTCTCTTTCTACTATTCTCTCTATTATTTCCACACATCAGACCACGAGCACCTTATTAACGGAGACAATAATAACGGTTTTCTTTTGCCGGTAACTCTGATGCCTTGACTGAATATCAATCCAAATTTTATGATTATGAAAAGTGTGACATAGTATGAAGTCAATATTTTAGTTAAATAAATAGCAATCCAAACTCAAAACCACATGATTAAGCTGAGATGCTTACCGAAGCGCGTAGCTAATAACCGTACCAAAATGAAGCAGCAAAGAATGTTCGAACAATGGGTTGCCACGATACAATGGGTCGAAACGTGTGGTCGGCGCGGTCAACGTTAATCTCCTCCGTTCCGTTACCCACACCGCACTAAATCAACGACCCTGTCCCACTCCTCTCCCGTTACCGTCATTTCCCCTCCGTACACAAACCTCTCTTCTATATATAGACACACATCAGAGTCGTAGCTGCTTCTTATTTTGAATCTCCCAGAGCTTTCAGACCAGTCCAAGTCCAAAATCGGCCGCGCCGACCAAGACCCACCTCGCCAATCTTCAAATTTCACTTCATTTTCTCGGGAAAATCTCCAGGTAAACCTATTTCACTGCACAAAGTTGTGATTTTTATTTTGCTCTTGCTCTGCTTTCTGTCAATAGAACTTGAATGAGCCCAATTTGGTTTCTGGGTTTTGCTCTCTGTGGATGGCTAGGGTTGATTTTTGGTTTATAGGTTCCACAACCCTCTAGTTTTTTCCATTGATTTGTGCTTAAAGGTGGGAGCTTTTTGATGTGTATGGAGCTGAAGGACTTGGATTTGGTTTCTGTATTTGAGGTTCATTTTGGGGTTTTGCTTTGTTTGATTTGATGAACATCTTTGAGTTGATTTTTGTTTATTGGTTGTATTCTGGAGGCAAATTTTGCTTCTTCTTCCTTATTTTACAGTTCCTAGATGAATGGATTATTATAAAATGAAAGAACTCCATAAACAAACATTAATTACAACAAATGATGGTAAAGACAAAAGGTGGAGTAAGCCAAATTGTATGTCTTTGTTGCATAGTTTTGAACATTAGATGGCATAGACAATAACAAGGCTCAAAATGGAGCTTCAACTATCATGGCTCTGCTAAGTTTTGCTTCTGCTTTAAGTCTTCATTGCTGATTGTGATTAGAGTTCATGCTATTGATTTCTTCTACCATTGGAAAAATTTTGCCATAAGAAAGGTACTGTTTCTGTGTTAGATTACTGATTGGTGTGTTTGGATTTTGTTTTGTGTCTGTTCAAGATGATTTTGGTTTCAAGATCTTATATGTAGTACCCGATTAACTTAACGAAAAAGAGAATAGCTAGGCTCGTGTTTCTGTTAATTTCATATTGAAACGATGATTGAAATTATATTCTATATCTGAATATAGCATAGAGCTCACCTGTTAGTTTCTACTTTCTTGCTACAGGTTGATATTATTGATCTGAAGCAGATCCTTTCTAGAGCGAGTTTTTTGAGACATTTTATGAGTGGAGCTGCTGATGCTAACCTAAGAAGAGCATGGACTCGCACCAATTTCTTCGATACAATACAAGCGCTGGCCTATCTTACACAACTTCTCATCCCTCAGTACCATCGATTCCTAGCAGGTTGTTCGGATCCTTGAAAGCTGAGATAAGTGACTCGCCCAACTCGCCCTTCTTTACATACTTTGATTCTGATACGATCACAACACTGAGTGACGGGCAAGAACAGCGTAGCTCCACGGATAATCTTTCGGGGTCAAGCAATTGTGATTCTCCCCTCAACAGCAGCAATCACTTCCATCGGTTAAGCCCTTCTTTAGACTATTGTTCTGCTGGCTCTTCGTATTTACAGGATGCAAGTTCTAGCCAGAACATCAAGAACACTTTGTACCGATTAGAGAACGCTTTGATGGGGCCCGATGCTGATGAAGACCACAAGCCACAAGCGGTGCAAGGACACAGAGCCGGGCCATGGATACAGGACCGGCAAGTCTCGCACGTGGTTCGCTCTGAAAAACGTCAAAAAACAATAGAGGGTACATCCTTACAATGCTACCCGCCAGGGGGCCTAAAGCACTTACTTATTACGTGTGCTAGGGCGCTATCTGAGAACAACATGGAAGAGTTCAACGAGTTGATCGAGAAGGCTCGTGGCGCGGTGTCAATAATCGGAGAGCCAATCCAACGCCTTGGCGCTTACATGGTGGAAGGGCTAGTGGCCCGGAAGGAGGCATCAGGGAACAACATTTACCGTGCTCTGAATTGCAGGGAGCCCGAGAGCAAGGACTTGCTCTCGTATATGCATATCTTGTACGAGATCTGCCCCTACTTGAAGTTCGGTTACATGGCAGCCAACGGGGCCATCGCTGATGCCTGCAGAAACAAGGATCATATCCATATAGTCGACTTCCAAATCGCCCAGGGCACCCAGTGGATGACGCTCCTACAGGCGCTTGCAGCCAGACCGGGCGGCCCCCCGAACGTGAGGATCACCGGGATAGACGACCCCGTCAACAAGTACGCCCGCGGGGAAGGGTTGGAAGCGGTCAGGAGGCGCCTGGCGGTGATCTCCCAGAAATTCAACATCCCGGTCGAGTTCCACGGTGTCCCGGTCTTTGCCCCCTTCGTTACCCCAGAAATGCTCGACGTCAGGCCCGGGGAAGTCCTGGCTGTGAACTTCCCCCTGCAGCTTCACCACACCCCCGACGAGAGCGTTGACGTGAACAATCCAAGAGACGGTTTGTTGAGAATGGTAAAGTCACTTTCTCCCAATGTAGTTACCCTAGTTGAGCAGGAGTCAAACACAAACACAACTCCATTCTTCACAAGGTTTGTGGAGACTCTTGAGTACTACTTGGCAATATTCGAGTCCATCGACGTGGCCTTGCCAAGGGACGGGAAGGAGAGGATCAATGTCGAGCAGCAGTGCTTGGCACGGGACATTGTGAACATAATTGCTTGCGAGGGGAAGGAGAGGATCGAGCGACACGAGCTCTTGGGGAAGTGGAAGTCTAGGTTCACGATGGCCGGGTTCAGGCAGTACCCGTTGAGCAGTTATGTGAACTCTGTCATCAGGAACTTGTTGAAGTACTATTCGGATCATTACTCGTTGGTGGAGAAGGATGGAGCTATGCTTTTGGCTTGGAAAGGTAGGAACTTGATCTCCGCTTCTGCTTGGCAATGAGTATGTTTCTCTTGGGCCGATACTTATACGTAGAGAGAGGTGTTGTGGTAGTTGTAGAGATTCACTTATTTGTGTTTTTTTATAGGTTACAAATAATGAGGATATAGGAGTTATATAGAGACCATTTGATACAATTGGTAGTGTTTGTGTATCATTGCTGTAATGATTTATAATCTAATTCCAGTTATTTTTCATCTTTGTAATGTGTTTTTGAGAAAAACTGACGTTTTGTTGTGTTTTTGTACATTATAAAGAGATAAAGACGAGTTGATGAAGATGGGTTTAATGTGTTCTTGTAGATTATCAAAAGATAAGGGTGAGTTTATGAAGGTGGAGTGTGTTTTTACAAATTGAAAATTGGCATGAGGGTGTTCATAATGTTTCCCCTAGGAGAATCCGCAGTCGGCGACAGAACAACGGCGGGAAGGGGTTGATGTTTTGTAAACGTCGGTAAAAACGCTTTGTAACCGGTGTTTTCAGCGGTGTAAAGAAGTGACGGGTTTGAAGCGGCGGTAACTTACCGCCCATGTGTTTTAGCTGACAGAGTTGTCATTGACCAGTGGAAGTTGCGCCGATCGTTGGGAAGGATGCGGTGACGACATGTGGCAACGCCAAATATGCTATTTGTTTTTTTTCCTATTTAAACCCCACACCTCTTCTTCAAAATCACATCATCTACTACTCTTCTCCAAAAATATATTTACCTCATTATGGAATTCAATCCCTTTGATGGTGTTCCGGAGCATCGTTTCGATAACGCAAAAAACTCAACTTGGCGATGACGTTGCGGAGCTGTTTTTCGGGGTCGATGATACACCAAACTCGCAAACTCCGCCTCTGACAACGGGCCAACCCACTGAACGAGATGAAACTGAAAAGGACGCGTGTGAAATGGAAGTGTGCAACGTGGAGGAGGATACGTCTTATTCGTGCTAAAATGGTATATTCATTTGGCTCGATAGACGAGAATAGTAAGAAGAAAGACTGAAACTGGGAGGACATCGGGAAAAAGATTGTCTCATGCGGGGACGAAAAGATCCGATTTAGTCCGGCAAGAATGACTAGGACCATTAGTAGATGGTGGACTCGCGAGTGATGAAGTTCTAAGGTTACTACACACAAATATACAACGATCATCAAAGCGAACGGTCCGATGACCAGGTTAATTATGCAATTGGCCAATAAGATGTACATGATGGAGGAAAATCACGATTTCATATGAAAACATTAATGGAATCTTGTGAAAGACTGACCAAAGTGAACGACCCAATATTTTGGAGTACATAAATGCAACGATGCTTGAACCTGTCCAACAAGATTCAAGTGAATCCAACAGGAGAACGCGGGTTGAGGACCCCGCATCGTACAACGAGAGCGAAAACACCGATGAGACGAGCTTTGCTTCAGATATCCGACTTATGGGTTAGAAGGCCGTCAAAACTACAAGGACCAAGAAAAATAGAAAGTGTCGACATTTTGTACAGTCATTGATGTACATGCTCCACCTATCAACCTATGCAAAATCAATGAACCGTAAATAAATTATAAGGTAATTTCCACCTCAATACCCTAACTATCGTTTTATTTCACCTTAATACCCTAACTATTTTTCGTGGCACCTCAATGCCCTAGAATGACATTTTCCGTCACTTTAGCACCCGCCGTCAACTTTCCATCCATTTTGGATGGAAAATGCTTAAAATGTCCAAAATACCCCTCACTAACAGTCAAATTTTCAAAATATGCCATTGGTTTTCAAAATTTCTTTTTATTTATTTATTTATTTTATGAAAATCAATTTATTTATTTAAAAATTCAATTTTTTATTTAAAAAATCAGTTTTTTAAGAAATTCAATTTTTATTTTCAAAAATTCAGATTTTAATTTAAAAAATATATAAAAACCAATTTTTTTTATATAAAATCAATTTTTTTAAATAATTTTTTTTTTCCAAAAATTCAGTTTTATTTATGAAAATTATTTTTATTTTTAAAAAGTCAGTTTTATTTTACGAAAATGCCATTATGACTAAATTATTTATTTTAATTTTATTATTATACCATTAATAAATATTCAAATAAACAGATTTTCTTTTCTTTTCTTTGTTTCATTAATTATTTAATTTATTTTTTAAAACCTTTCAGATCTTAAACTTATCAGTTTCAGATCTTAAACAAGACAAAATCAGAAATTGAAGAGAGAGGGACGGCGAGGAGAGGGGTGTCGCCTTCATCTCCTGGGAGGGCCGGCTGGGGCTTAGACGAGGGAGGGGCGGCTGGGGCTCAGACGAGGGAGGGGCGGCTGGGGTTCGGGTTTCATCTTCAAGCTCCCATTGTTCATCTTCTTCTGTTTTTTTTATTTCTGCCAAATTTTCAGAATTGTGTTCGAATCCTCCACCGATATGCTTCATCTTCTTGTTCCTTCGATTTCTGGCCACTGATTTTTTATACATCCAAAATCAATTTGAGGATTGAGGATTTAGGGATTTTGTTGTTCTTCGATATTTGGTGGATTCATTGTTCTTCAATTATTTTGGGGAAGGAGCTTTGGTAAGAAGATGAGGAGATTGATTTCTGAGTTTTCATTTTGTTGATGGAGGTGTGGTGGTTCAGGTCTGAAAAAGTGGAGGATTGAGAGTGGAACTGAGAAAAAATGGAGGATTGAAAATGGAGGAGGAGAGAGGGGGTGGCCGGGGACGAGGGCGGAGGAGAGAGATGAGGTGAACAGGGTAAAGAAAAGAATAAATAAATTATTAATTAATTTTTTTATATATAAATAAAATTATTTTTGAAAAAAAATAAAAATGATTTTTGAAATAAAACTGAATTTTTGAAAAAAAATTATTAAAAAAAAACTGATTTTATAAAAAAAAACTGATTTTTATATATTTTTTAAATTAAAATTGAATTTATATAAAAAAACTGATTTTCAGTTTAAAAATATTGAATTTTTAAATAAATTTTTTGATTTTTTAAACAAAAAATTGAATTTTTAAAAATAAAATATGATTTTTATAAAATAAATAAATAAATAAAAAGAAATTTTGAAAACCAATGGCATATTTTGAAAATTTGACTGTTAGTGAGGGGTATTTTGCACTTTTCAAGCATTTTCCATTCAAAATGGATGGAAAGTTGACGGCAGGTACTAAAGTGACGGAAAATGTCATTCTAGGGTATTGAGGTGCCACGAAAAATAGTTAGGGTATTGAGGTGAAATAAAATGATAGTTAGGGTATTGAGGTGGAAATTACCCTAAATTATATCAGCCAAAATGAAAGAGCAAAGAGAAAATATTTTTCTCCTTCCAGCCTCAACCATTCAGTTTCAATCAAGCTAAAGGATTGTGAATGGTATGAAACCTATTTAGCTACTAAAAAAAGTGAAAATATCATTATATTAGTTCTTACTTATCACAACGATTCTCTCACCATATTCACAAAAAACCCTATCGATAGAGAGTTCTCTTTGAGACAGAATCGCCGCACGAAGAAGGTCATGGTTATGGCCATGGTCACTACCATGACCCATGTCATTGTTTTGCTTCCCTTTTTTGTACATCATCTTCCTTGTGCCTCCCCTAGGAACTATGCTAGGGTTTTCACTGTTAGGGTTCCTTTCGAGCCGCCTCTAGCCACCGTGATGTTGGCTCCTTCGCGCCAACAACGAAGCGTCTCCCGATCTTGTTGGGTCCTCCCTCTACAACTCCGATGTTTGTCGTCTGGTTCATCTTGGCACCAATCGACCTCACCGCCTTGGAGCCCTACAATCTCACGGTATCAGTTCCTCCCTTTTGATCTACCCCCGGCGTCTCTAAAGTCATCGCCGTCGTCTATAAAGCCGCCTCTGAAGCCGTCGTCGGCGCGTCCTTCTCCCTGGCCTCCAGCACCGCACCCTCCTCGACCCCTCTCTCGATTATGCATCAGGCTAATCGAGTGGGTCTTTTTTATTTTATCTGATTTCGTCTTTGCATAGTCAATGATTAGTGAGCAGAGAATCAAGGATTTTTTCAGGAAGGTAACCCCGATTCACGTATATCCTCCCAATACAACTAATAACGTCCAAGTTCGGTCGCTTCCCGCAGCATTTAGGCACTATCTTAAACATGACTTCCGATTTCGTTTTATAACCCCTCATCTTTCTTTCTTTTTTATGTGGCGTTTTAATACCGTCGACGAGGGTTGCTTTGTCTCACTTTGAGTATAAACTACGTAGCAACATGCATTGCAAATATAATATCATTACTGGTAAAATTAACTAAACCTTAAATATAGATTGCATGTTACCAACACACGTTGGAGGGTTTGGGTCTTAATTGACTTTTGGCTAGAGCCCATAATTAACCAAAGAGTAGGAGAGAACAAATCCACATGTTCCCACGTGTGCTTCTAACATGTAATATGGTAATGCATATGCAAATCAACTTGTCCCCTTGACTCTTGTTAGCTGTAAACACGATTGATTAGGAGATTAAATAGTAATCACAAAGCTCAATGTGAGGGTTTCAGAAATGTCCTATACTCAGAATTCAAATGATTTAAACAAAATTAAGTGGTTTTGGTGATCATTTATAAAGCAAAAGAATCCGTTGTTTAACTTGCTTTCGAGCTCAATCTGGGTCACTACCGTTGTCAATACACTATAGTAACTCTTTCCCGCTTTTCAGATCAAACTTGATAGATTTAGCGTTCTTATATCATGTTATTCTTACAGCATCTCCAATCTACATATTGATAAGTGCCCAAAAATGAGGGATGAAAGCAAAAATATGAGAGAGAAAGTATTAAAAGTGAATAAAATATAACTATCAACCGACGACACTTTCAATCGGCAATTAACTAACCGCCAACGTTATTCGCCTGTTGATACAAAAAATAAAGAAAAAACCTTGTTTTTTTTTTCATTTCAGCCCCTTCCTTTCAGCTTTTTTCAACATCTTCTTTCAGCCAGCAAATTAGTTAATAGACTGAATATGCTCTTAAGTAAAATTATTTATAGAATATTAAAATAAACATGTCGTTATAATGATATAAATTTGTAACGTACGAGTTCTAGAGAGAGAGACTCTGTCTCCTGTCTAGAAATCCCTAGATACTCGCTCTTCGTTCTCAGCCCCACCTCCTCCTTCCCCCGCTGGTAATCTCATGGTCATCACGACCACGAAGGTCGCCGGCGGGGGATATTCCTATTCCTTTCTCTTTCTTGTCCAAGACCTTTCTATGAAACCCCCTTTCTCTCTCACCTCCTCTTTCTTGTCCAAGCTCTTTCTCTGAACCCCCCTTTCTCTCTCACCTCCTCTTTCTTTTTCGGTGTCGGAGTCCGCTTAAGTCCTCTATATTCTTAGATCTAGTCCTCAAGACTTAGATCCGACCCCCCTTGAACCTCAGTGAAGTTCTTCTCGCTAGTCGCATGTGGGGGGTTGCATGAGGTGCTCCAGTGATGGTTCCATGTTGTCTCCTCGCGAACCTCTCGGATCTGGCCCTCAACGGCTCAAATCTGACCTTCTCAGGCCTTTGGTGGTATTGGCCCCAGTCTGGCTCTCCTCGGCGTCCTTTAGAGTGAACTTGGGGAACTGGTCGCTGCTATTAGTGAAGATAGGGGTGAATCTGCCTTATGCTGCTCGCGCTTTGGCGTTGTTGAGGTAAAGTTGGGGCGTGTTCTAGGCTCGCTGTGGTGCCATGGTTCGCGGTGGAGACAGGCACCTCTATCATTCGTGGGAGGCTTTCCTTCAACGATTGTCGCGATTTGGTCCTGCCTTTGCGATGCATGCTGGCCCCTTCCTCTTCTCGGCTTTTTTGGGTTCGTGCCTACTCGGCCAGAAGTGAGGTTCTTTCCCTTGCTTTATTGGTTTTTTATCCCCTCCCTTCCCTTACATGTTCTTATCCGATTTCTCTTCTTCTCGTCCACCTGGGGTGGTCGAGCTCGCCATTCAGTTGGTGTTGGCCACAGGCGAGTGTTTAAGGTTGTGTATTTCCTTCGTTTGAAATCATTCGGGTTTTCCTGTAAGGGTTAGGCGAGTTCCGATGGCTTGCTGCTGGATCTGTTACTGCCATTTGCGGTCATGGCTGTCGGCGTATTAGGGATCCCTGGATTCCATTCTTGGGATCTGGAGACTCTATTGTTTCAGGGTTTTAGATTTTCCTTCAGAGTTTAAGGTAGCAGTGAGCTCTTCTTTGTTGTGCTTCAAGTTTGTTTTTTAGGTTCCTAGACCTCTTCTTTTGTGTTCCTGGTTTTGTGCTTCAAGTTATAGACCTTTGTTCTGTTTGCACCCTGGTTGGGTTGCTGAGGTTCCTATTATAGGAACGCTCATTTGTAAGTTTGGTTTGCTCCCATGTTGGGATGTCGAGGTTCCTTATAGGAACACTCTTTTATGTTTCAGGTTACTCCCCTCGATGGGGCTGTCATGAGGCTGAGCTGATATGCTAGCGTTCGATTCATAGGTATGTAGCTAGACCGTTCCATTTTGTCCTCTCTTTTCAGACTTTGAAAAGAGAGAGAGATTTATACACTGCTTTGCTGATAAAAAAATGTTTGGTAAATCAGGGTGTTTAGACCTTTTTCTTTGTTGTTATGATTTTAAGTTTTTTTTCCGGTTGTGGGACTATGGTTCTTGAGGTTCCTGCAAGCAACAGTTGTTGGTTGTTGTTCTGGTTTCCCTCAGTTTATTGAGGTGAGTGGTGGAGATTCCTATGCGAACCGTCCTTAGTTTGTAATTCTCACCCTATTCTTTATTTCAAAAAACAGTTTTATGATATGTTTTGCTAATCCAAATAAAAGATATAAAGGATAAGATTTCATTACAAATGAAATATGAGTAAACGAATACAAATCGCTTTTTGTTACGTGAACTTTTGGTTCGTTCCCTCCATCATTGTTTGATTGTATCAAACAATATTGCTCTGATTGTATCAAACAATATTGCTTTGATGACTTCTTCTTTTTTCTTGGTATCCTCGTCATAACTCATCTACAATTGCTTTCAGTTTTATAGTAAAGTCACTAACCTTACCCTACTTGTTAGATTCAATGACGTATATAACCTCACTCGTGTATATTAAACACCATCCCTATCAGCATGCCTTAATGTTTTGTTGGCTCTATGACCATCTTAATATTTAATTGGTATCCGTTCTCCAAGTATATATATACCTCTTTGAGTCATCCAAAATAATTCTCAGTTTCTCACTACCATTCAATGTTTAATTGACAATTAATTAAATGTGCTGACATGATTCAAAAAAATTGTTTAAATTAAGTTCATAACACACCATGTGTCCCTTCAAATCTGTTTTCAGTTTTCTTCTTAAAATATAAACAACACACATATGTAGTTAAAAGAGTTTTAAATTATTGTTTTGTCATGTTTACATATGTAATAGCTGACTTTTATTTTGATCTATTTTTCAAATGTTAATGTGCTAAGCTGGTTGTTATTTATTTTTCAAATTTTATCGATCACATGACCGTGAATGTTATATAAATCAATAATCAAGGTATGTGTAAGTGTGAGTCCTATATCGAAAGTGTATGGATAAATTGACCTTTTGATATACATCTTGATGCTTCCACCCATTAGTTCGGGTGTTTGGGTTGGATTAGGCTTTATCATGGTATCAGAACTGGTTCGGCCAATAGTATGTTTATCACCTACACCTTGTGGTCTCCGGTCCATATGTAGATGTCCAGTCCTGTTATGACCCACGTGTAGATGTCCAGTCCTACACGTGAGGGGGGAATGTTGAAGTATAAGTCCCACATAGAAAGTGTATGGACGAATTGAACATTTGATAAGCATATTAGTGCCTCCACCCATCAGTTCGAGCTTTTGGGTTAGATTGGACTTTAACATGGAATCAGAGTTGGTTTAGCTAACGGTCTATCTGTCACCTCCATCATGTGGTCTCTGACCCATATGTAGATGTCCGATCCTGTTACGGCCCACGTGTAGATGTCCAACAGTTTTACAAGCGAGGGGGAATGTTGAAGTGTGAGTTTCACATTGAAAGTGTGTGGATAAATTGTCCCCTTGATATACATCTTGATGCCTCCACTCATTAGTTCGAGCTTTTGGGTTGGATTGGGTTGTCACCTCCAACTTGGTGACAAACAGACCGTTAGTCGAATCAGCTCTAATACCATGTTAAAACTCAATTCAACCCCAAAACTCAAACTAATAGATGGAATACTAACATATTTATCAAGTGTTCAATTCGGTCCTACGTTTTTTAACGTGGGACTTATACTTCACCAAGTTAGGATTGGGAATAATGATAGCTCATTTTCTAATAGTTGTAATTAAGACATCATCAACCGTAAATTTTATGCACACAACTGTCTCCATTCTCTAATGATGCATTGTAAGGAAATCATATATATCATTGTGAAATACATGCATGATAAAGATATGAGATGACGGCATTGAGAAGGACATGAATGATGACATTGACATGGTGTGGCATATGGCAAGCTTTGTAATTATCAAATGTCCTAATCTCCTCCATTGTAGTGACAACAGGGTATAGGTCATTTTCAGCCGTGTCATGTGTGGGGTTTGCTTTACAACT
The DNA here is from genome assembly GCA_963921825.1 of Erodium maritimum. Lineage (NCBI taxonomy): Eukaryota > Viridiplantae > Streptophyta > Magnoliopsida > Geraniales > Geraniaceae > Erodium > Erodium maritimum. The sequence continues at coordinate 4,396,499 of OY997591.1, forward strand.
TTAATTGGATTGTTGATCATTTTTCTTCTTCATATTGGGTGTGTTAGGTTGAGAGAGTTTGATGACTACATACCGATATCCCAAGTTTTTTTTTTGCCATTCAACAAGAATTATCCCGAGTAGGGGTGATCAGAATATTCGTCTGATCGGTAAAGCATACAAAACTTAATTGATATAGTTAGGTATTACTTCGGTTTCGATCGATTTCCCAGTCCGGTAAATGTTCTAATCACTTTACTTAGAGCAACCATATCGTACGTACCAGCCACGTGCATTGCGCACCACGAATTACGTTGATGTGGAGCGTGGTTCGCACCACGCATGATGTGGCGTGCGCGGTTCACGAACCACGCACCACATCACCACGCTTGTTGGTGCGTGGGGCGTCGCACGAACCACAAACCTGCACCATGGTGCGTGGTTCGCGTGAGTCGCGGTCGGTCAATGGCAAAGTGTCACGTGGCCCTCAAACGGTAAAAAAAAATCGGATTGTTTGGCAACGGTCCGATTCAACGGTAATGCTTTTTTTTTAATTAAAATCAAATAAAGTTTAATACAAAAAACTATTTTCTCCCCCTATAAATATCCTTTCCCTTATTCATCCAACCCACACCGATTCTCTCAAAATCCTCTCCACTTTCACTCTCAAATTATCCACTTCATCTCTACAAAATCCGATCAAAAATGTCCGACGATTCGTCCCAACCGGCAAGCTCACAGGAGCGACAAGAGTACTCGCCGGACGACGTCAATCTGGCTGCTGAGATTAACATACCTGAAGGAGCAAGCTTTCAACAAATGTTCAACCCTACCGTCCTGGTGACGGAGAGCACTCAATCTTGCCGCTCCTACAACGATGCCCCATCAAAGATCGATGACAGTTGATCGGGAAATCGACTTGTAGCCTGAGACAACGAGAGTGGAGGTACCAGAGATGACGCCCTAAACAACCCTGTTCCCTCTCCATTATTGATCAACGAATGGTGGCTGTCAAAATCAGATGAAAGAACTACCGCCATTTTTTACGAAACCCTAATTCTACAGGGGAAAACGAGAGCTGCACCCAACGAATGGTTTCCGATCTCGATCACCAGATTCAAATTCCACTGATTCACTCTCCAGAACGGCTATCATAACACATTCTATTATTTCTTGTGCTAAAAGCAACCAAAGTAGGAATCATAAAAAAACATATAAAAATTCACAATAGGAGGGCATATTTGTCATCCGACACAAAGCCCGAGGGCATTTTGGAAATATACAATAATTAATCTCCTCGAGACCCGAATGTGCGTTTTCAATAACGCGTACGGCGAGCCACTCACGGTGGGGCATTAAATTTAAGAAAATATATCAAATGAAAGTCACCATAATATTGCATATTTGTTTCCTTTAATTATTACACGGAGACTCTGTTTTTAGTGTTTTTATGTAATGTAAGCCATTATTTTTAGTGTTTTTATGTAATGTAAGCCATTATTCTCTCATTTGTGTCTCAGTGATAAAAACGGATCGTGTGTTTTGCTTCCTCCTCCACATTCTCGAGGCGCATTCTCCGATTTTCCCTCTCTCAACTGTTTTCAGTGCTTTTCTGCAACACCCATTTGGTTTTCTGGGCTTGATCTCCATGAAATGAAGCTGCTTGCAACTGTTTCTGCAGGTAATTTTGTGCTTCCTTTGTGGGTTCTGGGTTTTGCTTCGTTTTCTTTGATCTGGGTTCTGGGTTTTATGTTGCTGAGAAAATTGAAGAAGGGGATAGGAAAAGTTTTTGTCTTTAGACACTTTGATCATTGTTTTGGGTTAATGTTGGTAATACCTGTTTCTGGGTTTGTTGGGTATTTGCCCTTTTCCTTCTGGGAGCTTTTTATGATTCAGAATCTGATGTTCTTTCTTTCCCCCTTCATTTTCTCGGCTGCCAAACAGTAGTCCTTGAATTGTTTGATGGGTTCTTCAAGTGCTGTTGATATATGTTATAGAGAATTTTCTGTGTAGTTTTGTTTGACCATACTGTAATTAATGGATGATGGTGTTGTTCCTTTGTAGTAAGGTTTGGTTAGAAGCAAATCTGATTATTTAGTTACTGCTTTACAAGCCCTAATTGAACTGAAGTTTAAGCTCTTCTGAGCTTTGGTCAAATCATGCTAATTCAGTCATCTGCATACGTTCATATAGGTATGAAAGTGAATTATAGTAATTTAGCTACACATTTGGACAATAATTTCTTCATTAGGTCAAATTCTGTTTGATATTTATTGGCTGAGAAAAAAACATGCTTTGATATTGAATCAGTCCTAAAACAAGACTCTTGTCAATGAATAAATGAAAGTTTTATTTGGTATCTTGTTGTTTACGTCTCAAGTTGACTTTTGTAGCTATGAATATCAAACCAAATTTTCAGCCGAATAAGATAAAAAAATGTGAATTAAAAAAAAGCCCTCAGGTATTCATTTTTTACAACTTGTGGCTCTCTTTGATAATTGCAAAAAATATCCCAAACCTGCCCTTTTGTTGCAATTTGTTCACAAGAACAATTTTACCCTTACAATTTAGATTTAAAAAATAATAAGAAACAAAAAATCCTAATTTTCACACCCCTTGTTTTTTCCCTCTTTGTACCATACAAAGACAGAAATTTAAGGGATAAGAAAATTTGGATTTTAGTTCTTTAATTTTTATTTTTAAAATTTAAATTTCCAAGGGTAAAATCGTCATTTTGGGACTACTTATACAAAGTGCAACAAAAAGACAAGTTCATGACTATTTTTTGCAATTATCAAAGAAGAGGGCTAACATTTGCAAAAAGGGAATACATCATCAGAGTACTCTTTTGCAACTGTCCCTAAAAAGTAATATAAAAAAGCATAAGGTGCCATTACTTGACCTGCTCTTGTTGAAAATCTATAAGCCATTTTGCAGGCTTGTTTATGGAATAGAGACTAAAGCAAAGCACAAGCCAAAAGAGATGAAGGAGTTATCATCTGGGCTGATCATTGGGATTTCGATCGGGGTTGTGATTGGAGTGCTTTTAGCTATTTTTGCTTTGTTCTGCTTTAGATACCATAGGAAGTGCTCACAAATAGGAAACAGTAGCTCGCGAAGGGCCGCAACCTTACCTATCCGTACAAATGGTGCAGATGCTTGTTCCATGTTATCAGACTCGACTCTTGGTCCAGAATCACCAGTAAAATCTGGACGAAATGGCATGTCCTTGTGGACAGATGGATTTAGGAAGAGCAACGTGGTTTCCATGTCGGGAATACCCGAGTATTCTTACAAGTATGGTATATTCATAAAGTTTTTTTTGCTTTGATGCCCCGTACTCGTATGATAGTTGATTTTGGAGGAGATTCTTTTAAATTGGGATAATTGCAAAAAAGGACCCTCAAATATTCGTTTTTTGTAACTTGTAGCCTTCTTCTTTGCTAATTACAAAAAGTGCCCTGAAATTTCACCCTTGGAAAATTTTACCCTTAGAAATTTAAATTTTAAAAATAATAATTAAAGAACATAAAATCCAATATTTCATAACCCTTAAATTTCTTACTCTGTTTATGGTACAAAGTGGAAGAAAATTTGTTTTTTTTTTTGTTTTTTACTTATTATTTAAATCTAAATTGTAAGTGTAAAATTGTCATTTTTATACAAGTTGCAACAAAAAGACAAGTTGAGGGTACCTTTTTTGAAATTATCAAAGAAGGCTACAAGTTGCAAAAATTGAATACCTCAGTGTACTTTTTTTTGCAACTATCCCTTTTAAATAATATGTAAAAGCAAGGGTTAATTGTTGATAGCTGTTGCACTCTGTATGTCTTTTGCTCATAGCCATCCCCAATTTTTAAACGTTATTTACAGCTACTATAACTTTCAAACAAAATGCAAATAGCTCTTTTTTTTGTTAAAAATGATGAAAATGCCCTTGACCATAATCTCAGAAATACCATTTTTGTCTTTTTAATAGTTTTATCTTTTAAGGAGTCTGTTAACATCTACTCAACCATTTTCTATATCCAATCAAACTGTTTTTGGTAGATATGAGGTATTTTTTGAGATTAGGGTCAATGGCATTTTCATCATTTCTGGCGAAAAGCGCTATCTGCAATTTTTAGAAGGTTCAGGTTGTTGGATGTATAAGTATGAAAAAGTTGAGGATAGTTATGTGCAAAGGACGTATAGTACGCAATAGCTAGCAGCACTTAACCTTAAAACCAATTACGGTGTTCATGTGAAGATCATATTGTTCATTCAGTAGCATGCTATATTTTTTATAAAGTAACTTCTGCTTTCCAAAATGAAATCTTTGGACTGTATTTCTATTCTTGGACCGTCATCCTTTTATAATTTATAATGTTATTAACTTTTTTTGTTTGTTTATAAGTTTTTGTTTCCGGTGATACTTTTGCAGGGATTTACAAAAGGCAACATATAATTTTACAACATTACTAGGACAAGGTGCATTTGGGCAGGTTTATAAAGCTCAATTGTCTACTGGTGAGACTGTCGCTGTTAAAGTGCTTGCAACTGATTCAAAGCAAGGAGAGAAGGAGTTTCAGACAGAGGTATTGACAGTTTGTTTAGTCTTCTACCATTTTGTCTCAAGACATAAAATATTGATCGGACACACACACACACACATTTATATATGCAATTGCAGAGTAACAATCCGTGAAAATAAAAAAACTGGAGTGAAACTCAAAACCAACAGGGTCCATTGGATTGTAGTTTTACTGGCTGGGGTGTATTTTAAGTTAAGATTGGAAACTTGACGAACATTGGAAAGTTCCAAACTTAATCTCAGCCGTTAAAATTGTAATTTAATGGTTATGATCAGTTCTAGTTTTCATATCCAACTTTCCAACCTTTGGGTTTACATCTGATTAGTCCTGAAATCTTCCATTATTTCTGGTAATTGAACTTGTTTGTTCTTCCAAATTTAATGTTGGTATCAGGTTATGCTCTTAGGAAGGTTGCATCACAGGAATCTCGTGAATTTGGTTGGATATTGTGCAGAAAAGGGACAACACATGCTTGTGTATGTCTACATGAGCAAAGGAAGCTTGGCTTCTCATTTATACAGTAAGTGCGATTCAAAATAGAACAGATACTGGGTATTTTGTGATTAAGTACTTCAATTAACGTAGTATTTGAATAACACGTTATCTCTCTTAATCCAGCAGGTGAAAAGAATGACCCATTAAGCTGGGATTTGAGGCTTCATGTGGCTCTAGATGTTGCAAGGGGCTTGGAGTATCTTCATGATGGGGTAAAGCTTTCTCTCTTTTTTCAACCATCTCTCGCTCTCTCTCTCTTCCCCGGCCACGTGCTTGTTTATGTTATGCTTATCTATGCTCTTCATATTTATAATTACAGGCAGTTCCTTCGGTAATACACCGGGATATCAAGTCATCCAATATTCTGTTGGACCAGGCCATGAAAGCCAGGGTATGTCTCTTATGCTTGCAATTATATCTGGGAATAACTGCAAAAAAGTACTCAGAGGTATTGCAATAAACAAATAAGAGGGCTACAAGTTGCAAAAAGTGAATGCCTCAGGGTACTTCTTTTTGCAATTATCCCTTACCGCTTTTTGCTGAAATTAGAAGCATATTCAGCACTTCATAATCTCTTACACTGCTTTAAGTAGGTAGCTGATTTTGGACTTTCCAGAGAAGAGATGGTTAATGGACATGCAGCTAACGTGCGTGGAACCTTTGGATATCTTGATCCCGAATATATATCGACAAGAACCTTCACCAAGAAAAGCGATGTTTATAGCTATGGAGTTTTGCTTTTTGAGCTCATAGCTGGCAGGAATCCACAACAAGGCCTTATGGAACTGATCGAGCTCGTAAGATCTCTCTCACTCACCTTCCCTCTTAACAGTTTGTTTGTATATAACCCTTGTTGTTCATAAGTGACCCTTATAGGTGAGGAGTTACCAGTAACACACTGTCACCTTTCGTTATTCATAAAAAAAACCCATGAATTCACACTGAATAGTTTTATTAAGAACACACTGTCTCCTTTGTAGTGGGTTTTGGATAAATGGTGAAAGTGACAGTGTGTTACTGACAACCCCTCACCTATACAGTGTGTTTGCGAAGTTACACCACATTATTCATTAGGTTCTGCATAGACATCACTATCCACTATTATGATTTTTCCAATACGATGTGTAGGCTGCAATGAATACTGAGGGGAGAGTAGGGTGGGAAGAAATCGCGGATTCTCGACTCGAGGGGAAATTTGACATGCAAGAACTGAACGATCTGGCGACTCTTGCATACAAATGCATCAATCGATCTCCGAGAAAGCGCCCTTCCATGAGGGACACCGTGCACGTGATCTTGAGGATCCTCAAGTCAAGGCACGGAAAGAAGCATCGCAAGAACTCGTTGTCTGCAGCAGGTGAGGTTAGCGTTGACATGGAACAACTAGAGACTCGGGTATCGATGACCGATCATCATCACCGGAGAGAGGAGTCCATGGATAGTACAACTGATACAATTGAAATATGATTGACAGTTTTTTGTGGGTTATTGAAGTCTTGTTTTTGGGTTTTGGTTTGTGAGATGTTTAGGAGTTTGGGAGGGGAAAAGGTGGAAGGCTAGTATGTCTTGCTTCAGTTTTGATTTTTGGCTTGGAGTTTCAGTGTAAAATATCAGTCCTTTCTTCATCTTTTGTATGACATAGATTCATTCTTGTACATTTTCAGAAATGAATGTAGAAAAAAGTGGTTTTCTTGTAATTTAGAATTGTGCATGAAATGGTATTTTAAACTTATGGAAAGTTAATGTAGTGAAGTGATGTATTTGTAGTGATTTGGGTATAACGCGCGCTTTACTATATTTGCGGGTTATTACATGGTCTTTCGTTCTCGGGTGTTGTGGGTGTTTCGTCATTGTCGTCAACTCTTTTTCGTAAGTCTTGGACCTTTCTGATGGGGGGCTAAGAAGGCTGAAGTTTGAGTGGACTGTTATTGAGCTTCTATCTCTCTGGCATATCTGGTTAGAATGTAATCGTCATGTCTTCTCGGGATCCGCTGTCATTGAACAGAACACCCTTCTAGCTAAGGTTCAACAGAGATCCATTTTCACCCTAAATGCGACTGACAGTTTAGGATCATCGAGTGAATCGAATCTCCAACTACTACGCTGACTAAGAGCACTTAAGGTTTGTTGCGCCATGTTCGAGGAGCTCAACATTTTTTCCTCGGTCCTCTTCGGTGCCTGTCTCTCCCAACGTTTGCTTGTTAGACTGGTGGTAGATGGTCGATGAGATGGACCGGGATGTTCCTTATGTTATTTTACTACTTTCATTTTTCTGTTTGGATTTTGGTTCAACGTTGGTTTGTGGTTCCTATTTCAAGACCCACACCCTTTTTGTTTCTAATACATTCACTTCTTTCTGATGAAACAAAATAACTACATAGTATATTTCTTTCATTATTTTAAAAATGATCAAGAATTATATATTCAGATAAAAATAAAGGAATATGAATTTATATTTTTCTTTTAAGGTCGATGAATTGAAGAATACACATAATTAAAAGGGGTTATATGCAATTTTCTAAAAGTTCTGTTATGAAGTCATACGATGTCGTTTGGTAGGCTGAGCAATCCTTTAAGCTTACCCGGTAATATTATCCACATTCATATCACAAACCCAGAAAAACGGAGCGGTAGCTCTAAGCGAAGCGCGCAGAATCGTCGAGAAAAGAAGAAGAGAAAATGGCAGCCATGGTTGCTCTTCAGAGCTCAATGAACTCTCTATCTCTTACCTCTAGCTCCTTCTTTGGCCAGCGCCTCTCAATGCCCTCTCTCTCTTCTGCTCCAGTGAGTTGCTAATTCTCTGTAAATTCTGCTTCTTTCACCTTGTTTTTGCCTAATTTTTGTTCCTATATCAGCATTGTAGGGGTTTATGGAAATGGGTATTGTTCAATATGATGTAAATTTTCACTTTTTGTTTCTGGGTCTAGGCCAAGCAGTACAAGTGATGTGGTCACTCATTTCTTTATCAAGTTGGTTTTTTTATGGCTATGGAGTAATGGGTTTGTAGATTTAAGACCTGTGAGTGGATATAATTTCCCAGATTGGTTTTGCTTTGCCTCAATTGGGTTTAATGCTTCTTGTGAAACTAAGTTTTTTTGTTTATTTGATTTGTTCTTTGTTTTTGGTGGATAAGTGAACACCTAGGTTAGTTTCAAACTTTGTGCATTCTTAGGTTGTGTTTCTGAGTTTAATTGTAGAATGAGACATTGTTTATTTGCTTGAAAAATAATTATGGATTGCTTTATAGCTTTTGTACCATGAAAGTGTTCAATGTATGGTTTAAGATCCTCTAGTTCAGTAGACATGGTGATGTATTATTGAGGGAAACGTTATTACACCCCTTGACGACCTTTGATTTTCCAAAAACACACTTAAGGGGTGTTGTCATATCAGAAACACAATGTCACCTTTCTCATACATACAACAAAAAAACCCCACTGATTTCATTAATTTTGGCTATACGTCAAACCCCCGTGCAGATGTGTGAAGTCATGTGCAGAAAACGTGACCCAAGTTAACGGAATCGTTAGCAAATTAACGAAGTCAGTGTTTTTTTTTTGTGTTTTTAAGAGGATTGTGACTGTTTATGAAATTAAAAGGAAGTGGAGGGTGTGTTTTTAACGTTATTACCCTATGTAATTTTACTTGGAAGTAGATGTTCATTGCTCATAATTATAGATATTATCTATCCAGGGGTTACACTGCAGAAGATCTCATACAGTAATATTATAATTTTTTAATCTCTCATTTTATTACTTGCAGGTCAATTTGCCGCAGCAGCCATGCCGGATTGTAGCAAAGGTCAGTAATCTGGATCTGTATATTTTCTTCTGTTAACGTATATCAAATGCTTAAATTAGTATTGTTCCTCATTTATAGACAAATCTTGAGCATGGTTAGGAAATAAACACGAATTACAAAAATGCATATGGCTTACAAACAAGAGATTAAAAGCAGATGCAATTACGAACATAGTTGTGTACAATCATGTAGATGCTAATTAAGCCTTTCAGATGTCATGGGATGGTAAGCAGTTGCACCCGTCAGTAAGTGTAAAGAAATAAAAGGATAATTTTGGTGAACTTGTCACAGCTTTTTATGTGATCGATCAGTCACTTGAACTTGTGTCTTTGGGATCAGGGCTCAAGTCCCAATAGCGATGCCTCTAAGGCCTTATTTTTACCTCCAACTCTGGTTGGGTCTCTCATGGGCCTCCACCAACTCTTGTTGGGTCAAGTCTTGAGGCCAAATCTCGAAACATTTCAAAGCCGAACTTGGGTCCGTGGGATTTGGTATTTTTGATATATTTTATTGATTATATTTGCCCCCTTTTTGCAGGTTAAACGGTGGGAGCGCAAGGACTGTAAGCCTAACAGCCTTCCAGTTCTACACAAGATGCATGTTAAGATTGGAGATACAGTTAAAGTAATATCAGGACGTGAGAAGGGTAAGATTGGAGAGATAACTCAGATCTTTAAACACAATAGCAAAGTGATTGTGAAGGATACGAACTTGAAGACAAAGCATGTTAAGAGCCGAGAAGAAGACGAGCCTGGGAAGATCGTCAAGGTTCTTTTTTTAACGATTCACCGCTTTCACTATATCTTGCATAAAGTCGTATATTTGTTCAGCTAATTGCATTTACTTTTCAATTCTATTCAATCCTAGGCTCATTAGTAAATCACTTATGTTTCATTACTCTTTCTCTAGCGAATAAGCATTATATAGAGGGACAATTGCAAAAAAGTACTCCCGTGGTATTCATTTTTTGCAACTTGTAGCCCTCTTCTTTGATAACTGTAAAAAAGTACCCTGACTTGTCTTTTTGTTGCATTTTGTATACAAATGATGATTTACCCTTACAGTTTAGATTTAAAAATAAAAACTAAAAGACAAAATCCAAGGATTTTTTGTTCTTTAGTTATTATTATTTAAAATTTAAAGGGTAAAATCATCATTTTGAAACAAATTTATAGTGTAACAAAAAGGTCCAGGGAACTTTTTGCAAATATTTGAAAGAAGATGGCTACAAGTTGCAAAAATTGAATACCTCCGGGTATTATTTTGCAGTTATCCCTATATATACTAAGAACTCATATGGACCATTAGATCAAGTGAATCCAACGGCCCGTGTTTTTTAGAGATGTTTTAATAATAAATTCAAAGTTCTGCATATTTGCACTTTACAGCATTAATTGTTTTTAACCTGAACCATCCACTAAACTTGATCTAATGGCCCAGACGGGTTCTTAGTTTTCATTTTAAGGTTAGGCTTACATCTGACTGTATTCGTATCTATATCATATGTTTATTAAAACCTGATATTTACAGATTGAAGGGGCAATCCACAGCTCGAATGTGATGCTCTATTCGAAAGAAAAGGAAGTGGCGAGCCGTGTCGGGCACAAGATCCTTGACAATGGAAAGAGGGTTCGTTACCTCATAAAAACGGGAGAAATCATCGATAGTGCAGAGAACTGGAAGAAGGTGAAGGAGGGAAAAACTGAGGAAGCTTTGGCTACTACTGCATAGGACAACCCCAACCCATGACTCTGCCATTTATGTATCTTCTTGAATTACATTTCCATCATTGTTGTTTAACTTCATATTTCATTGCATGAAGAGAATTTTTGTTCATTGTGTATGCTGTGTTCTTCCTCAAGTCTTTATATAATAGTTTCAAGTTATGAGTTGTGTTTGGGTTATAGATCACCTCAGACCGGCCCGAGTTCTATACCTTCTTTTTAATTATTAATGAAGTGGTAACTTGTCATGAACTACTCTCAATTGATGAAAAGGAGCTGTTTGTTTACTGAGAAAATGAAAGAATACAATTCTCTTGTGCATCATTTCTTATTTATCCTCTGCTCTGTAAGCTCTGCTGCTTGAGAAGACACTGGCTTGATACACATAACACACACCAAAGCAGGTAGTCTCCATAACGAATCTTAGGTCGAAATGTCATTGTTTCCATCCTGACAATACCTTTCCCTTTTGAAAGGCTTGTCCTCAAGCCTGTTGAACATTCCATTAACATTACAATCATCAAGTGATTACAAAGCTTTCGAAGTTTCTGACTACCTCTTGATCGAGTATCAGAGACGAGCCATTTTCTCCTTGACTTGGCCCAATGTGATCCTGCAAAATCTATAAGAGGCACACCCTAAAGACTGTAATTCTCATTTAAGGACGCGATCGTGAAAATTAACATCGAATTCCTCTTCTTAGCAGCATAATCATCAACCTCCCTTTACATGTTTCTTGGTCTAGCTCCTTGCTCTTCTTCCTCTAGTATAGCAGCTTCTGTTACTTCCTTTTCCTCAATTCTCTGGTAACAATTTATCTTGTAACAATATGCTCTTAATTGCAGTGTAACAATTTTGTTCTTTAGTTTTAAGCTGATCACCTTTACAATCATGCAATATTTTGATAGAAAAAGCTTAAGGTGATTAGTCTAGTTACTTGAATCCCACAAGATGTCTTTGGCCTTTTTTTTTTCTCTTTCCAAGAAGAAAGGACTGTTCTTCATCTTCATGGTTATCTTAAAAATAAAAACATGGTGCGGATACATCAAGGGTTTGTATTTTAAGAAAAATAAATTGGATATTGTATAATTTTATCTTTGATTTTTTTCGCATATAATTGAAATTTTATTGATCGGAGGAGTGGAAAATAAAAATATATATGAGAGAAAAGAAAAAGGAGAGATAAAGTCTGAGACCTCGTAGATTCAGGACGTTAATCTTATAGCTAGAATACCCAACTATAAGATCCTCTGGATGGTGGTGGTTTGACTACAACTCACGATGGTCATTTCTTGACTCGACCTAAAAATGCTTGTGATATCTGATATGAGCGTTTGAAGAGATAACGTGCATCAAGTGATCACACCAGAAAACAAGGGAACCATGATTTCAGGTTTGCACCGACCTTGATAGAGTGAGGTATGTGTCCCCACGCACACCTCATGGGTGTTAGAGTCTCGATCCTGCGGATAGGGTTGAGGCACTGAATTTTCACTAGTTGTTGCCGACAGAAGCAACTCCTAATCCACTCTCCCTGACTCCGAGCAGGGAGTCAGGGTCCCGATACAATGGATGGGGACGGAGCGCCTTTGTACGGATTTCTCGAAAAATCATATGCACCATGTACATAATGTCGGGCCTTAAGTCGGACAACCGATGACCTTGGATGATCGGCGAACGGTTGAAAAGATATGTGATCTCAGCCGATTCATACTGGAGAGGTAGTAATAACTCTGGTGATAGCGGTGACAGAGACTCTGGTGGGGGCGATGGTAACAAACATGAAGGCCTCGGAACCGAGATACAGAACAAAGACGATTGAGTAGGTGGTGGCGGCTCTGATGACAATGTAGGAGGTGGCAGTGACAACATTAATAGCGACTTTGATGACAAACTCGAAAGAAGAAGTGGTGGAGTAGTAATAGATAACTAAGATGAAAATTTCCTTTAAAAAAAAGGTTAAAAATGAGCATTTTCTCTCTCTCTAGAAAAAGCTCTCTCCCCTCTCTCTACTTCTCAAACCCTTCCCTGTAGAGCCGTCTTCTCTGGCGTCTTCGATGGCTTCCTCCGGAGCCAGAGAGGACGTCGAAGGTCCTCTTACCTAGTTTCCCCTTGTTATCCTTCTCCGGCGTAGCGGTTTTACCTTCCATCGGAGCGCCTTCTCCAGATTTGGCGTGGGACTTCTTTCTCCGCCAGATTTGGTGGGGATGAAGCAGATCTGGGTGTAACTGTCTTCATTTCGCTCCTTTGTATGCTGGATCTCTAACTTTAAGTGCGGCGCGGTCTCCAATTCTTCTTCTTCGTCTTCCTCAGCGTTTCCCGGTGTTCCCGGGCCTCGTCGGAGCGGTGACTCGGCGAGGTGTTTTGGTCAAGTGTGACCTCTGTTCTGAAGAGTCGGGGGAGTGGGCTTGGAGTTCTGGGTTGTGGCGATCTTCGAATATTTGTTGTGCGGAGGCAGTGGTTTTTAGTGGGGTTGCGCTCGCCTCTGATTCCTTCTTCTCGGTAAGATATAACTGTGTGTTAGTTCTCTTTATCCCCGTTCTTCTCCTCCCGGGTCTTTCTGCTTCCTGGTTCATTGAGAACTGGGGCTCTCCCCTTTGGGTCGTCGGTCCGGTGTTGGCCCCTGACGGGATCTCGCTAGCTGAGATCTGAGAGAAGCAGATCAGACTTTGTTGTTCTTCTTCTCCTCCAATTTTCAATTCCTTTCTCCTTCTTCCATTCCGAGATCTTGTCTACCTCGGCCTCTTCTGTGGTCGAGGACCATCGGTTGGTGTTGGCCATCGATGGTGTGTAGCCTAACGGCGTTTACAAGATCTTTAGATTGGGTTTCAGGGGTAGTGAGCTGATTTTTGTGAGTAGAGATTAGGTTTCCTGGCCTCCCTGGTATCCTTTGGTATTTCTGGGAGTTGGGGGATTGGGTTGGTGAAGTTGAGGGGTTGGGGGATTCATCTTATCGGGTAAGGGTCGGTTGGAGGCCGTGACTCTGTGTTAGTTGCGGAAGGTCCGGTTTTGGTTTTGTTTTTTTTTTAGTTTTTTTCAGTTGAGCTTCATGTTTGTGATATCTGAGTATTCGACTCTAGAAACACTTTTGTTTTTGTTCTTTAGGGTTTAAGATTGTTGTATCTTCCCTTTTGTGCTTCACTGAGTCTCTTGAGGTTCTAGACCTTTTTAATTGCTTAGTTTACTTCATGATTGTAAAATTTGGGTACAAGACCTTTGTTGTTGTGGCTTTTAGCCTGGTTCTGCTGTTGGGCTGCCTGTGTGGTAGTCTCTGGTTTGTAATTGGAGGGGTACTCCCCTTGGACTTGTTTTCCTTTTTGAAAACCTGGTTATTTATAAAAAAATCTGCTGAACTAAAAAGAAAAAGATAACTAAGATGATGTCAGTAAATAAAAATGACAACCAACTCTAGAGAGAGAAACATCCTACATATCTTTTTTTTAAACGGGTAACTAGAAAAGCGTATTAATGCCAAAAGGTAACCAAACAAGGTAGGGCGTAATCGCCCAGGGTTCCAGATATATGTCCGGGCCGACCGTAGCAAGCTTAATAGACACATCCGATTATTAGTAATTGAAAGACATTTATTCTAGTTATTTGCATCATATATGCAATTCTAGGACCTTTCCAATTTTATTAACCTAATAGGCATACTAAGCGTTATTTGAACGAGAAGTTAAGACTTTCCCTACCTTGTGGTCTTCCTCTAAATACTCTGCTGAAAAGTCGATTTGCCCCTACTCCATTCTTCACACGGGTTCCGGATTGGTCTTCGTCTTCTCGGGCGAAGTCCAAGCTCTCGGGCGAAGTCCCGTTTCTCGGGCAAAGTTCATTCTAGGTTTGACAAGTAAAACGTCCAATCGATACCGGTAATTGTCCATGTCACACCCCAAATCCGGTTCTTGCCCGGACTCGAGGCATGACTAGTGACATAAGGGTAAATGAGATAACACTTTAAAACAAGTTCCGGAAAATTTCAATAAACAACTATAATCGAGCAAAACGTAGTTCAATCATGAAATAACCCTCATGGGTGTAATAATAATAATCTCCACAGTTTGGTTCAAAACATAAAAGTAAAGGTCCGAAGTTTCTAATAAGTACCCCGCCGAGAAGCGCCCAAGCTCCTACTCCTCAATCAAGCCTGTAGACACAATAGTGAAACACAGGGGTGAGCTCACGCTCAGTAGGGAAAACACATAACATAGTGAACCTTAAACTCCAAAGAATCAACGGTAATGCTCTCAAGATCCATAATTCACAGACACAATCCACAAGGTAGCTCATAACCGCACAAATAAATTCATTAATAAAGTTAACAAGAAGTTCTTAACAATCGGAGACAATAGATAAACCAAACAATGCCGTAGCACATGAGGTCACTACCCTCCGATCCACGTCTTACGTGTCCTCTCGGATTTTCCCTCCAATCCAGAGGAGACGCATATCATTGAGACTATCAGAAACACCCTTCAGGGCACATATCATCGGAAGTCTCAGAAACGTCTCCAAGGGATTTTAGGTCATCGGGAACCCAGTGCCATACTCCCATAGGAAGCGCACACGTGGGCAATTTAATAATGAGCAGTTAATAATTGAATAATGCACTCAACAGAAATTTGAAATAATACAAACTCAATAACCACCAACCCAAGTCCACACACGGCTCAACCATCACCAATCCGAATCCACACACAGCTCAACCATCGCCAATTCACCACAACACATAGCACACGAAACACGCAACCATAGCACACCAAATACACAATCCCAACTTACCGTTCACTTACCAGTTTCGAACCACCGGGGCATCGATCACCTGATTGCACCGCTCGGCACACCCAGTCATACTCGATACCCCCAACAACCAATCAAGTAAATCATTCGAATACAAACAACGAGAAAATACAAGTATGATCAATTAAAACATAAAGCCTTCAAAGTAGCATTCAAGCATGCAATTTTGCTAGTTTCATTAGACTCTTTAGCCTATCCACTAAGCAATCAACGACCAAGCATGTGATCCTATCACGCAACTAATCCGAGGGCTTTTCTAAGGCTCCTCTACCAAACAATCATATCCCAAGTATTGAAAGACGAATTACACTAGTGATTGGCATCCTAATCGGTCACCACTAGACTCTCCGGTTATTAGCAATTGAAAGACGATTAAGCTAGTTGTTCGCATCCTATATGCATATCTAGGACCTTTTCCAATTTTATTAACCTCGCATGCATACTAAGCATAAAAAACGAGAGGTTAAGGCTTTCCCTACCTCGAGGTCCTCCTCTTCAACGCTTTGGTGAAGTCCGGTGATCACCACCTCGCTCTTCCCTCGGGCCTCGGTGTGATTCTTGCTTCTCTAGCTCGATCCCCAAGGTCTTGGACACAAAGAAACACTAATTAGGCTCCACTTAAACAACAAGAAAGACCCCCAAAACCCTTCCAAAGTTCAGCTCAAAAACAAGGTGTAAACACTTCGAAAAACCCCCAAGAAACCCTCACTCTGGTGGGTCACGGACCTGGTCACGGATCCGTGATGGCAACCCTCACGGTCACCGTCACGGAGCCGTGACGAGTGCCGTCACGGTCTCCCTCACGGAGCCGTGACGTCGCCCGTCACGGGATCCGTGACGCACCAGGACAGATTCGCCCTTCTTCAACCTCCAGCTCCACAACCCCGAAAATCCACCTTCAAACCCAGAAATTTCCCCAATCCAACCCCCAAAACAGTCCAAAACCATCAATACTCCTCTACCCATGGTAGGAATCAATACACAAACAAGTTTTCCAATGATTCATCAAATCAAACCCACTTCAAAATCTCCAACCACCATTGATTTCTCCACAAAAACTTCACCAAGCTCTTCATCAACCTTCATCAACACCATCTCTCATCATTTCTACTCAACCCAACATCATCTAGCCATTTCTCACCCAAAACCCAAGGAAATAGATGAAGAGAAAAGATGAGTAGAGAGTTCCATTACCTCTAGAATGTGAAGATGAAGAGGATGCTAGTGTTTTTGAGGGTGGAAGGCTAGAGGATGACTCCAAATGGTTCCTTCTTCTTTGATTCTCCTTCAAGCTTCCATGAGAGCTCCTCTTCCTCTCTTCCTCTCCAATTTTCGGCTACCACAAGCAAAATGAAATGATTTTGGCTTCTCCAATCCAATAAAATACCTAGAAGTAGTAAATGACTAAAAACCCTTGAGTTAGAAACCCATGTAGAAGCCTTTGGGAGGGTAAAAGGGACAATGACTATCCTTTTTCTCTCCTTCAACCACAAATAGACATGTGTCCTTCCCTAGGTCATTTAAATTTCCAAAATAAATTCCAGCACTTTTAAAATTGGAGTTTTAGTCGATATAAATTCTCGTTTTGACCAAAATTGACTTTATCCAATATTATACTCAAACGAAAGGGTTTTCTCCCCTGAAGCCAACCGTGATAGTGGCTACTTCGTTTGGTTTCCGGAAAAGTCCCGAGTGGCTTCCGAAGTCACCGGTTCGACCGGAAGCGGGTCTTACAGTCCAAAGGTCCTCTGATGTCTAATTAATCCTTTAATTGTCCAACTTACATTAAATAAATCATTTAATTAATCTGATTTTAAAAACAGATTTTCTTTGAAACCGGGTTGACCCGGATCCGAGCCCGAACCCGGTCTAGAGTCCAAACCAGGTCCGGAGTCCATCACTTATCCAGCTCTAGGCCTGGCCCAGGTCTTCGATGGTTGGCCCAAGACCGTATCGAGGGCCGGTCCCGGCCCACACTTCATGGCCCAGACGGCCTGGCCTGGGTTGTGCGAGTCTGAGATGAAGGGAGATGGTGGTTAGGGTTTGTCCCTCACCGGCGACGGCGGCGGCGTACAATGGCAGAGAGCTTGGAGAAGGTACATGAAGGCGGCGACGGCGTCCGGGAGCTCGGGACGACGAGAGGAGGCCGTCCAAGTGAACCCCGAGTCTCGCTGCACCAGATCTGGACCGGGAGAAGCTCGTCGGTTGTTGGAGCTCAGAACTGGACTCGTGAGCTCCGGCCGAGATGCTCCAGACGAGCTCGGTCCAAATCGAGCCTGTACCCACTCGATTCTCAGGCATGGAACCACGGGGACGACGAATCAAGCCGGTTGAAACCTCACTGTCACTGATTGTCACCCGTTGCAGGTTCAGACGAGGAGGGGCGGTGACGCTTGCTTCGATTCAGCGAGGAAAGGAGGAGGGAGAGTTCTGGGTTGGGGTTTTGGTCATGGTGGGAGCAGAAGAAGGGAAAGAGGAAGGAAGAAGAGAGGTGGAGGTGGACGGAGATGATAAACGGTGGCGCTGGTACTCGGGTTCGGGACGAAGACGAGATGCGAGAGAGAGGTGCTCGAGGAGGGAGAAGAGCCTGGGGAATCGTGCGCATAGTGGGAGCTGAATCGATGAGGATTAGGGTTAGATACGCGTGAGTTTTGGGCTGTGAGAGTTGTTGTTGGGCTCGTTTCTGATTGGGCCCAAGCGTGGCCCAATCTCTACTCAGACCAAAAAAAAAAGTCCCCCCCCCTTTTTTTATTTTTTTCTTCTCAAGTTTCACTCGTTGCAAAAATCTACCCCAACGTTTCATATTTTAAAAGATTACCCCAACGTTTCATATTTCAAAAGATTACCCCAATTTAATCTAGCCGTCTTTACAGTCTTCCCCCCTTAAAGAATGTCGTCCTCGAAATTTAAAACGAACGCGTTCCACTTGATCCTAACTCAGGGATCTGGCGGTCTGACATTCTGCGCTCTGGCGGTCTCTCGAAAATTCTTCTCACGGCTAATGTCTGATCCACCAGTGTAGAGTACGCCTCAGTCCTCGGGGCAATAACCCAATCTGCAATCGATGGAATGAGGCCTCTCTCGAATTGCCGGCAATGATTCTCCTTAGTCTGCACCCTCCGGGGTTCGAAGCGGGACAGTATAAGGACCCTGCCGCATACTCAGAGACGGCCATACCTCTCTATCGCAGTTCCAGGAGCTGCTGGTGTCTATCATCTCTAACTGATCGAGGAAAGTACTGCTCTAGGAATAGTCTACTGAAGAGCTGAAAGTCATCTCTAACCCTGGTCCGTACCTGTTGCCACCGGTATCATTCTTCTCCCTCGGCTGGGAGGTCGTGAAAAACTTTCTCAAATGACTATCAGAATACTCTCAAAGTATTAAGGTTGCGGGTAATCATCTCCAACCATACTACAACTACCTCGGGGTCTGTACTCAACTTACGAAAGTCTCTGAGTGTCTGGGCCGAGTAATTGTTCATCTGGCCCGACCTCTCGATAGTGACCACCTCATCAATAGGGTCGCCTGAGTCGGCTCTGCGACTGGAGGAGCTCTAAGTGGTGACCCCACCGGTCTATCCTCAAAACTCTGGTGCTGTGTGGAAGCAGCACCCCGGGCGCTCGTTGCCCCTACCAGACCAACGGCTGGTGTCTGGCTCTACCCTGTAGCTGGGCGGCTCGTGGTACACCTCGGGATATATATACTTGACATTTCGTATACTCGTTGCATTTATAACCTATAGGTTCATATCTCAGTTTAACACAACCGGTCCGATTCATCATATCATGACGTTCTCGTGCGTCTCATAACAACAATCAGCGGTTGAATCAAATCAATCAAACAACTCCCACGGGAGGGTTCAATCAAATCTCTCAATCAACTCCCACAGGAAGAATAATTTCAAGTAATTCACACAAGGCACAAGGTCACAGGCATACTCCCTAATCGGGTATCTTCCCCATACGCGGGGTCTAGCATCGTAACACGATCAATTTCGTCACAACTTAGCATTTCTTTCCCTTCCACAGGTTCTCAACACTTTATGTAAGACCCGCCCCGGTCGATCCCGGTAAAACCGGTGAATCCTAGCTAAGTTTGACTTTCGGCCGGAAAAGTCAACCGATGACTCGGAAAGTCAGTCGGGACCTTTCCGGGACCCAAAAAGCTTAGCCATTAGCACGGTTAGCTTAGTTGGGTCGTTTCCTTCAGTTTGACTGTAATATTGTTAAAGTCAACTGTCGGTCAAACTTGGGCTTAATATCGATTAATTGTCGATAAATCTTGGAAAACTGGAAATTTATTAAATAGGAGTGACCTCACATGACACTTGTCATGCTTGGCTTGGAGGATGAGATTTGGGGCTCCAAATGACCCTCATACCCTCCTAAGTTACCTTTAAAGGGATAAGACCTTAAGGGCTTTTGAGTAAATTGACATTTTAGGTCATTTAAAGGAAAGAGAGCAACAATTCAGCCCATTTGTTGTTGTTTCAGCCGAAAATCACAAGGGAGAGGAGAGGAGGAGCTCACTTGCTTGAGGAAGAAGATAGAGAAGAAAGCTTGGATTTTGAAGCTTGTTCTTGGTCCTTTTGCCTTCATTTTCACTCCATCTTCTCCATCTCAACTATCTAGAGGTAAGGATGCTCTCAACTCTCCATTTCTTCCACTTCCAATCTATGGGTTTTGTGGGTTTTGGCTTAAAAGTTGAAGAACTTGCTCTTTGATTGATTGTTTGGAGAAGAAGTAGTGAAGTAGGTTGTTGGATTGAGTTTTGGTTGAAGTTTGATGAACCCATTGAGGGTGTAGCTGCTGGGTATCTTTGGTGATTTATTTTGGAGCTAGGAGAGTTTAGAAATGGATTTTGTGTTGAGATTTTCGTGAAATTCGAGTTGGGGAAGAAAGGGGAAGGAGCTGGTCAGGTCTGATACGGAATCTGACCCGGACCGGGCCAGGTACCGGCACGGTAGGCCGCACGGAACGTGCCTGGTACCGGCACGGCACCCGGCACGGAACGGGCGGGAGTCCGGCACGGGACCTGATACGGTCCGTGTCGCTCACCGGGCCTGTCTGTGTCGTGTTCCGTTCTGGATTCCGGGCCGGCCTGTGACAGGGTCCGTTTGACATTCCGGATCAGATCCCCAGAGCCCAAAACTCTTCCTTTTAGCTCAATTTGATTCCCACTTTTCCTCTTCAAACCTTGATCCATTTCTGAACATGGTGGTGTGTTTTGAGGAGAAGAACACTTGGTTGAGGAATCTAATTTGTGTTCTTTTGGTGGTTTAAAACCTTGGAACCAAGCTAGGAAAGGAGGAAGAACGTGGACACGAGTTAGAGGAGCTTTTATCACGCCGGGACCCGAGTGAAGAACGGAGAGGCGACCACTGAGCTTGTCATCAGAGTGTTGAGAGGAAGACCTCGAGGTAGGGAAAGCCTTAACCTCTCGTTTTACGATGCTTAGGATGCATGCTAGGTTAATAAAATTGGAAAGGTCATAGAAATGCCTATAGGATGCGAATAACTAGCGTAATCGTCTTTCAATTACTAATAATCGGAATTGTCTAGTGGTGACCGATTAGGATGCCAATCACTAGTGTAATTCGCTTTCAATACTTGGGAATTGATTGTCTGGTAGAGGAGCCTTGACAAAGCCCTCGGATTAGTTGCGTGTTAGGATCACATGCTTGTTTGTTGGTTGCTTAGTGAATAGGCTAAAGAGTCTAATGGAACTAGTTGAATTGCATGTGTGATGCTCGTTGAAGGTTGTATGATTGGTTGTTTAAACTCGTACTTGATCGTTGATGGTATTCGAATGATTACTTGTTTTACTTTAATGGTTGCTTGGAGCATCGAGTATGACTGGTTGTACCGAGCGGTGCAATCAGGTGATCGATGCCCCGGTGGTTCGAAACTGGTAAGTGAACGGTAAGTTGGGATTGTGTGATTGATGTGCTATGTGTATGTGATTCGTGTCCTGCATGTTGTGTGAATTGGTGATGTGTGAGCTATGGTTGATATCGAGTTGGTGGTTGTCTGAATTGGATCGTTCTGTGTTTCTGATTAAGTGCGTTATTCAATTATTAACTATTTATCATCTAATTGCCCAAGTGTGCGCTTCCTATGGGAGTATTGCCCTGGGTTCCCGAGGATCTAAAGTCCCTTGGAGACGTTTCTGAGACTTCCGATGATATGTGCCCTGAAGGGTGTTTCCGATAGTCTCAATGATATGCGTCTCCTCTGGATTGGAGGGAAAATCCGAGAGGACACATAAGATGTGGATCGAAGGGTGGTGACTTCATGTGCCACGGCATTGATCGGTTTATCTATTGCCTGTGATTGTTAAGAGCTATATGTTAACTTTACTGATGAATTTACTCGTAATGGTATGAACTACCTTGTCGACTGTGTTGGTGAATTATGGATCTTGTGGACATTGCGTTGATTCTTTGGAGTTTGAGGTTTACCTTGTTATGTGTTTTCCCTACTGAGCGTAAGCTCGCCCTTGTGAATTCATTGTTGTGTTTACAGGCTTGATTGAGGAGTAGAGGCTCGGGAGCTTCTCAGTGTGGGTGTTAGTAGAGACTTCACTTTTATTTCTTTTGTTTAAGAACTGATTTTGTGGAGGTTTATTATTACACCCCTGGAGGGTTACTTTTATTTTACACTGGTTTTCATGGATTGAGTTACTTATTGGAGTTTTCAGGAACTTATTATTGATTTGTCATCTCTTTTATTCTTGTATTACTAGTCATGCCTCGAGTCCGGGCAAGAACCGGATTTGGGGCGTGACACTTTAACTTTTATTCAACCTTCATGTTAATCTCGCGTCGTTACAACCCGATTCAGGCGTCCTCGAATCTCGTTGTAACCACTTGACATCCAACTATCACGCTCGACTATAGTGGCGCCCCTAAGTCAACCCGTGATAGTGCAACATTTCAGTTCTACAGAAATTTCGACATGACCTATTCGTATTTTCCACTAACCACCCGCTTAAGCGGGACCATTAATAATCAATTTCACAAGGTATTCGATACACCGAGTTCTCATGCTCATCAAAACACACAATTCAGTACACAGGGTTCTCATGCCCTTCAAAATACACAATTTAGTACACAGGGTTCTCATGCCCTTCAAAATACACAATTCAAGAGTTCTCGTGCTCTATAAAGTACACCTTATCAGTAAAGTACCGCAGTACCACTCGAGTTTCTACCTTTTATTCACTAGTCATCAAATAGGATTATCATTCTAGCCTTAATTCTTAGGGGACAGTCAACATCTTAACCGAGTCAAAACTCCAACAATTTCACACTTTCACATTTTAACACTTCAACAAGTCAAGAAGTCAACCAATTGAACAAATCAATATTTCAAATTGATGAATCATTATACTGCCCAACACTGTGGCAACACACTTTACACAAAAGGTTTACTCAACAATCAATTCATGGCGGTTCGATCATCGCTCGTTAGACCAACCTTGATCTCAACCATAGGCACCCCAGATCACTAAGGCATAGCAATAGAGCTTACGACACGCGTAAAACAAATCACATACTATCAAAAGTTCCAACCTTTACAAGGTGTTCGAGTCACAAGGAGTGTCATCATTCCAACTCTACGTATCGAGTAATTCCGACTACGTCACTAAGTACCAAAAACTTAGACTCCCTAACTCTACCCACCTAATTGACGTGCGGTCCGAGGTTTTGAAAACAAATTCAAAATAAAACCTGTTTCAAATGAAACCAGGCTCTGATACAAATCGTCACGCCCCAAATCCGGTTTTGCCCAGACTCGAGAGGTGACTAAAGATTTACAGTAAAATAAAAATAATGAAATAAAATAAAGTTTCCAAGTGATATAAATCCTTCAAAATGTAAAGAGTCACAGCTCAAACGGTAAAACACAATACCCAACATAAAAGAGTACACGTCTCTAAAACTAGCAAAACCCTCAAGCTCCCAAGCTCCGAGAGTCCGGCTAATACTGCTCCCGCTCAACACCTGAAACACCACAAAGACAGGAGGGGTGAGCTTACGCTCAGTAGGGAAAATGCATAACTAGGTCACCCTTTTGATTTAATAAACAAGAGTTCACAAGTTCATTCAAATCTTAATAAAACGAGAAACCAAACCGATGATGAAATACGAAGGCAAACCGAATGTTTAACAATTTCAAAGAATCAATAATGATCGTAGGAAAATAAGAGAATCAATGCATTTCTTAAATACTCAATAGAAGATTGAACGTTCAAGTAATGTCGTGGGACATGAAGTCGCCACCCTCCGATCCACAATACTCGTTATGTCATGTCGGATTTTCCCTCGGTCTAGAGGCGACTCATAACGTCGCAGAGACGTATAACATCGAGAATGCCGGAAACATCCCTAGGAGGACGCATATCATCAGGATTCTCAGAAATGTATCCAAAGGACCATATGTCATCGGGACAAGTAGAATAATTCCGTGGGACATGAAGTCGCCACCCTCCGATTCACAATACTCTCTGTGTCATATCGGATTTTCCCTCGGTCCAGAGGAGACGCATAACGTCGGACTACCGGTAACAACCCCTGAGGGCGCTTATCGTCGGGATTCTCGGAAACGTCTCCAAAGGACCATATGTCATAGGGAACCAAGGTACTGCTCCCGCGGGACGCATACACTTGGGTGAAATAACAAGTAATCAATCCCCGTAAGGTAAACCGTCCAATTGCCCCGCAGGGTCCAGTGTCCAATGCCCCGCAGGGTCCGATAATCGATGCCCCGCATGGTCCGTATCCATTGCCCGCAGGGTCCAATAATCAATGCCCCGCAGGGTCCAATAATCAATGCCCTGCAGGGTCCAATCCACCGGCTATGATACTACCCCACACCGGCACTTCCTTCGGTGTAGGTACCATACCGTATACCGACTATGATACTACCCCACACCGGCACTTCCTTCTGTGTAGGTACCATATCGGATATCAAGTTATCGGCTTAGGTACTACCCTACACCAGCATTCCCCTTTGGTGTGGGTACCTTATAGGCATTACCCCACCTGCAGCGTGGGTGCCATACCGATATAGATCCACGCTCAAATATTCCCACGAGAATAACATGCTCACCAATCATTTTCCCGCAGGATCTACCAAACAATACCCCGCAGGGCCTACCAATCAAACTCAGAAATTTACAGATTCATCAATACACACCACACGGGATTCATACCCACAATTACACTTACCATTTACTTACCACTTGCTCTCCACCGGTCAATCGATCACCTGATCGTGCCTCCTTGGCACAACCAATCATACTCGATCAACCATTCAATCATTTAAGCATTCAATCAATAAACCAATTATTCAAGCATTCAAGTTAAACATTCAAACATTCAAGCATGCGTTCGATCTAGTTTCATTAGACTATTGTTTATCCTCTGACTAGCAACCAAAGCATGTGAAGCTAAGACAACTAATCCGAGGGCTCATCACAACCTCTCTACCAGTAAATCAATTCCCAAGTATTGAAAGCGAGCTATACTAGTGATTCGCATCCTAAGCATGCTTACTAGACACATCCGGTATTTAGTAATTGAAAGACATTTATTCTAGTTATTCGCATCTTATATGCAATTCTAGGACCTTTCCAATTTTATTAACCTAATAGGCATACTAAGCGTTATTTGAACGAGAAGTTAAGACTTTCCCTACCTTGTGGTCTTCCTCTAAATACTCTGCTGAAAAGTCGATTTGCCCCTACTCCATTCTTCACACGGGTTCCGGATTGGTCTTCGTCTTCTCGGGCAAAGTCCAAGCTCTCGGGCGAAGTCCCGTTTCTCGGGCAAAGTTCAATCTAGGTTTGACAAGTAAAACGTCCAATCAATACCGGTAATTGTCCAAAGGTCCTCTGATGTCTAATTAATCCTTTAATTGTCCAACTTACATTAAATAAATAATTTAATTAATCTGATTTTAAAAACAGATTTTCTTTGAAACCGGGTTGACCCGGATCCGAGCCCTAACCCGGTCCAGAGTCCATACCCTGTCCGGAGTCCATCACTTATCCAGCTCTGGGCCTGGCCCAGATCTTCGATGGTTGGCCCAAGACTGTACTGATCGAGGCCCGGTCCCGGCCCACACTTCATGGCCCAGACAGCCTGGCCTGGGTTGTGCGAGTCTGAGATGAAGGGAGATGGTGGCTAGGGTTTGTCCCTCACCGGCGACGGCGGCGGCGTACGGTGGCAGAGAGCTCGGAGAAGGTACACGAAGGCGGCGACGGCGTCCGAGAGCTCGGGACGACGAGGGGAGGCTGTCCGAGTGAACCCCGAGTCTCGCTGCACCAGATCTGGACCGGGAGAAGCTCGCCGGTCGTTAGAGCTCAGAACTGGACTCGTGAGCTCCGGCCGAGATGCTCCAGACGAGCTCGGTCCAAATCGAGCCTGTACCCACTCGATTCTCAGGCATGGAACCACGGGGACGACGAATCAGGCTGGTTGAAGCCTCACCGTCACTGATTGTCACCCGTTGCAGGTTCAGACGAGGAGGGGCGGTGACGCTTGCTTCTATTCAGCGAGGAAAGAAGGAGGGAGAGTTCTGGGTTGGGGTTTTGGTCATGGTGGGAGCAGAAGAAGGGAAAGAGGAAGGAAGAAGAGAGGTGGAGGTGGACGGAGATGATAAACGGCGGCGCTGGTACTCGGGTTCGCGACGAAGGCGAGATGCGAGAGAGAGGTGCTCGAGGAGGGAGAAGAGCCTGGGGAATCGTGCGCACAGTGGGAGCTGAAGCGATGAGGATTAGGGTTAGATATGCGTGAGTTTTGGGTTGCGAGAGTTGCTGTTGGGCTCGGTTCTGATTGGGCCCAAGCGTGACCCAATCTCTACTCAGTCCAAAAAAAAAAGTTTCCCCCCCTTTTTTTTTCTTCTCAAGTTTCACTCGTTGCAAAAATCTACCCCAACGTTTCATATTTCAAAAGATTACCCCAACGTTTCATATTTCAAAAGATTACCCCAATTTAATTTAGCCGGTCTTTACACTTCCGGTCCTCCACGATCTTGTCCAGCTCAAGGTCCCTTGGTGAGGTGCCACGGGTCTGCAGCGACTCGGGATAGTCGCGGTGGTTACGGCCGATATCTGCATGTGGCCGGCGAGGGGCCATCCACTCCGGTGCCATGGCGTGCTCCGGTGGTTGGGGTTCATATGGGACGAGTGCACCTGCGTCGGCCGAGCCCGGTTTGTCCTTCGGCCGCGAATCCACGCGGAGTTCGAGATTTTGGTGTCCTGCCGACAGAGAAATGGATTTGGCGGCGGTCAGCATAGATAAACTGACGTCGAAGAGAAGGCCCGATGAGAATGGTTTCACAGTGACGGGTTGGTGGGGGTGGACGGAACCCATCGAGGAGGGTCGGAGGAACTTCGCGATTCGAGGAGTGTATCGAGCAAGGAGGAGAAGCAACCGGTGAAAGACGATGAGTATTGTTGTAAAAACGAATGAAAAAGAAGGCTATTGAAAAAACCCTAGCTAGGGTATTGTTGAATGACAATTAAGAGTAATGGTTGACATAATCAAAGATATCCGAGAACTTAGAAACAAGAATCTTTAATGACAAAAAAAAAGGGAGGGAGAGGAAGCTGCGCAAAGAAGAACCCATCCTACCTATCTTTGATTTAGATACAAATATAGTAGATTTATTTCAAATTGAATAACTAAATATTATTATATACATGTAATATAGTGCCCTCCCTCAAAATATACCTTATCAATCATCCAATAAATTAAACCAAACATCAGATGTGGCACAATCTCGTTCACCCACGTTCGGATAAGTGACACTCACTAACATCATTCATTTTCCATACTTTATAAAAGTAACCAGACACGTTGTGTCAATCATATCAAATGTGGTAAATACATCAACCAAACGATTAGTATATGCTAGCCAATTCAAACAAGAGAATTAAATACTATAATCATGTCAATCTAATTACATATGCTATATATATGTCTTCTTTGAAACCCATATGAGAGAGAAGAACCAGAACCAGAACCAGAAGCACAAACACCAAGAGGGAGAGGTAGAGAGATGGAGAAGAAAGAGAGGCGCTATTGTGTGACAGGTGCTAATGGCTATATTGGTTCATGGTTGGTCAAATCATTGCTCCTTCGAGGCTTCATGGTTCATGCCACTGTTCGAGATCTTGGTTAGTATCATCCCTTCCTTTTTCTATCCTTAAATCTTTGTTGAAACTCATGTTAGTATGACATAACAATCTTATGCTTCTCGAGAAATAATAATCTTAAACCATTTGAACACATATAGTTGCAAGGCCTGTCCAAATAGAGCTTAGTGTTTGAGTGTTCATGTTATGATTTGTGTGTGCTTTTGGGGTCGATGTTGATGAGGGAAAGGTTAAATGATAGGAGAGAGGAAGTAGAGCAGCAAATAAAAAAATAGAAGGTCTCGAGAAACATGGGCATTCTTTATTTGCAAATATGACAAATGTTGTACCAAACTTGACCACGTGCATGTCTCCCACTACTATTATAGGCATGAATTTGTTTTCTTTCTTATTTTTTTTTAAAAAAAGTACATATTTCATTAAACTTCGAAAATTAAAACAACGATGTGGATCAGGAAACAAGTTCTCTGACTACTAAAGAAGGTCCGTATGAAATCAAGATTCACCAATCCTTTTACTACTAGAACCGCCTCTAATAGTATTTGGATGTCATAAGGGCCAACAAGAAAAACAAGTGCGAAGATGATACTGGAGGTCCTGCTCTGAAAAACTGTTGCAGTAGTAATGGCCAAAGAGTTCTCCAATAGTGAGACGCACAGCATCATCGAGGGAACCCTCCCAAGTCAGTCCATGATGCCCAACTGGTACATCGTTCCTCTCGGTAGGGATGCTTCCCCTCCCGATGATATTCAGTCTCAGCCCTATTCAGCGCTCCAGATTCCACAAGCACCCCATATCCAGCCTTGCGAGCTGCGGGCGCTGGAACTTCAACAGTGCGCGCTCCCGAGTGTGCGCGACCTCCACCTCCAAACCCACTGAGATTGAGCGTTGTGACCGCAGTAATCGAATCAGCAAAGAATTGAATCCTTGCCTGCACAAAACCCAGAGGGCTCGCATCCGACCATCTAGGGGGCGTATCGAATCGAATGGCTGATGTCCCAAGTAGAACCGTGTGCACCCGGATTAGGTATCGGGTCCACGGTTACGTTGAAATCCACATCGCGAGACGATCTGGCCTTGGGTATCGGGTCCATGGTCATCGGGAACGAAGATCCTTCCTCTGTTCCCATCTCCTGTGATAGGTCATCAACCCCTCGGGCCCTAGAAGACGATCGAGCCAACGAGGTTGAGTGATCTGCCTTCCGTCAGACCCGGGGACGAGGACCAATCGTCAGAGTACGTTGTAGCAAACCTCTCTGGTACGCCGGAAGGTGCCTCTAAACACTTCTATGTGGAAGCTTCATGACTCCCCTCAGTACATGCAGTTTTTGCCCGACAAGAGAGGGAACTGGCGTATCGGAGCCCGATGGAGCCTTCCCCGCAATCAATGGAGGAGGGTCGGAGTAGCCGTGACAGGCATGAGGCGGGAGGCAACGGTACCTAAGAACACCAACGCCCCACCCCGCACCCGAACATAGCTATGGCGGAGAGACTGTGTGGAGAAGATCACCATCGTCCTTCTCACCAAACCGGCGACGATATGGAAAAAGTGTTGAGTGCGACTCGACACCCTAGTGACCATGGAGACGGCTAAGAACGCCTCCAGAACCACCCCCAAGTGTTTGGTCATGACCAACGGAAGGTAAGGCGCGATTAGGGGAGGCCGAGGCAGCCGAACATGTGTAACCCTAGAACGTACGCCGCTTGGGGCCAGAGAAAGGTCGTGGTAAGGGTGGGAGACCAGCGACCTAGGGTTTAAGTCGCATGGGGGAAAAGGAAACGCATGGCGACGTGGCCATCCCCGTCGTAACGTCGAAACCCGTGAGGAATACCGGGTTCCCAAGGAGATTGGAATCAACTCCGACGAGACATCGTGGGGAGCAAGCTGGGTCGGGACAAGAGAGAAGGCAGTTGTGGCACCATTCGTCCCCATTGTCGAGTCTTATCCCCCACACCAGGCACGGTCTGCGAGGGAGACGATCAGATAGGACGTAAGAGCACGGGAGCAGCGAGACCGACAAAACTAGCAGCACCAAGTGGCGGCACGGTAGTCGGCCTGGTGGCGGTTGCAATAGGGAGCACCATAGCGACGTAGACTAGGGCTAAAGGAAAAATCTTAATACTTGAGAGAGAAATCGATTTGTTGTTTTCTTTCTTATTTATTCGAGTGTAAGATATGGAAACTTATTGAAATATTGATGATTAAATTAAGAAATAAATTTGGCTTCTTTATTTAAGCCCCATGGCAAGGGTTTATATGTGATGAACTAAGAATTAGAGCTCTCCGACTTTGACCGTCTCATGCGTCTTTAGTCCTTGTTGAAGTCACCATACACATTCCACCACACAATATTTTCTTGTGTTTCACGGTATTGTTCCTATAAGCATTCATTATTTTCTCTCCCGTGGTTTTAAGTCTAAGAGTCGTTGTGTTTTAAGGACGGGACACCTCCAAAAACGATATGTGGCTACCTGTTGCGGTGGATTTCTCCCTCATGACTTCGCGTGTCAACGTCGTTGCATTTGAAACATGCTAGTCCATATGAAACTTGGATTAAGGCCCTTAGATGTTATAAGAAATCTCCCCCCTTGAGATAGTACATGTCCTTCATGACAGGAGCAACCAATGTGTTTGGCTCGATGATGAGAATCCAAGCCTGTTTACCTAGTAAAGTCAAGTTCGTGTCCCGTAGGTCTCTAAATCCCATACCCCTAGAAGATTTTAGCCGGCACAATTTAGAGCAATCCTGCCAAATGATGAGACGGGTCTTCTTGGATGAACTACCCACCAAATTTTGGTCAAATCCAAATGAAACGGGTGAAGGATGCCTTGGAGGACCATGAAAATTGTTATAACTTATGTGGGAACAAATGACATAACGGGCTTGATCATTACCTCTCGTCTTGCAGGGGATATCAATTTCCCGTCTTAGGTACGAATTCGAGATAAAATCTGATCCCTAAAGTACGTCATACTTTGCTTCCTATTCCAACCTACTATATTAGGGTACTCCGAGGTATAAAGATGGGGTGGATGTCTGACGAATTTGCAGAATGTTACGACAAGAATCCCATGTCCCTAGGGGGTTTATTACTACTGAAAAACAAGGATGAATTTTGATGATTAAGAAGCCGCCTCGAAAGGTTACCAAACATGTTCAGGAGGTCCTGGACTTAGGCGGCCTCGTTTGTGTCCGCTAGACAGAAGATGTAGCAATTATCTGCGAAAAACATGTTAGTGATCTTAGGGGATCCCCTAACTACCGCACACCCATGGATATGACCCCCACTCTCGGCTATGGAGATCAATTGGGATATACCCTCCATACGGAACATGAACAAATAAGGTGAGAGCATGTCACCTTGGCGGGTGCCTCGACTAGGTGAGAATGAGGTCATTTCCCTCCCCTCTACTCCTTCCTCGAGCTAACTATATAGGACATCGAAAGAAGACACATGATGATGAGTGTTAGCTATTCATCAGAGAAGTTTGGGTTATGCATAACAAGTCAGATGAACAACCATTTTTCCAAGTCGTAAGCCTTGCTCATATCGAGCTTGAGCATCACAAAACCTGAAGGCCTTGGTTCTTCTTGCGCATGTAGTTAATAAGTTCAATGCAAATGATCACATTATCATAGAAGGATCTATCTGCGACAAAAGCTCCTTGGGTCTATGCAATGGGTGTTGGGAGGAGGACCTTTAACCAGTTAGCTAGGACCTTGGATAGGACCTGAAAGTAAACGTTGAAAAGGTTAATCGACATCATGTCTATGATAATTACCTCTTGTCTCGCAGGGGATAGAAGATGTCCGTCCCGTGTCCAAATTCAAGATAAGACACGATCCCTCAAGTACGCGCTATACTTTGCTTCCTATTCTGGCCTACCATATTAGGGTACTCCGAGGTAATAGAGACGAGCTGAATGTCTCCTAAATCTGTAGAATTTCACAGCAGGCATCTCGTGTCCCTCGGGGTATATTATTACTGAAAAATATGAGTGACTTCTAATGAGTAAAAAACTTCCTCGGGAAATGTGCATATATTATGAGTTTCTTGTTCTGCACTTTTCTTAATTAAAGTTTGATTCCCTTCAAATTGTCGTTCTTTAAAAAAAATCTATACTCTCTCCCCCTGAAGTCGAAATGAAACAAAAGACACATCCTCCCATGGTGGATAACGGCCTTGTTGCGATTCAAGGGTAGCTATGGTCGATCTCATTGGATGAAGACGATGATGAAAAGGTTTTTTTTTCGTTCTAGAGAGTGTTGTGTCGGTGATGGATGACACTAGGTACCGTTATGCGTTTACAAGTCAACTTCCATCTCGGAAGCCCTATAAACCAAAAGCTCTTGATGGAGTCATAACATCGATGTGGAGGTTTCGTGACCTGGTGGTTCAACTGATGACAAATGAGGTGCTCGGATTCTACTTTCCGTCCCGAGAATCTATGAAGGATATCTAGAATAAGGGACCATGTACCTTCCATGGATCTTCCCTATTGTTCACGACTTTCCTCCCTTTGTGCAAGAAAAGGATTTGCATTGCCACCACATACATATCGGTTTTCAGGCATTCAACATCTAAATAGAGGCGCATAATGGACAGTTGATGACCCTAGTGGCTACCAACCTCGAATTGGAAATAGTCTCTCCCACAAAGGAAGGGGTGAGAGGAATTCTTTTGGTTGTGGGTGCAACTTGACATGGCAAGGATGACCTGCTGCAACATCCGCCTGGTATTTTTAGGGCGCCAAGACCTTGTTAGGATCCGACTCCAGTATGAGTGCTTGTCGGATTTCTACTTTCGGTGTGGCCATGTAGGTCATGAGATTTGGGCCTGTATGAAACGTCTCCCAAGCGTGGGACCGAAGGAGCAGATATTTGATATGTCCTTAAGGGATCATGAGACTTAAGGGAGCGTGGTGGGGGGACATCGTACACCTCTTCCTTAATATCCCACCACCCCTTCCACTACCTTGGTCTCCCATCCTACCACCATAGTAATTCTCGTTACCGAGCTAATGGAGCACCAGAAGTCATTTCCCCAAATGAGGGATGAAGTCACATACCACTCTGCTGGACTTAGCCTAAAGAAGGTCAAGGGGTGGAAGGCCCGAGCTAGGGAGAAGACCCAATAGGCCCATGTGTTAAAGGCCCGACTTTAGAAATTAGCTCTAGAGGTAGTGGGGTCGTACTTCGTACCAGAGTCCCATGGGGGCCTTGAGAGATGATCTATCCAGGCGAGGGCTATTATGCATTTTATTAGGAGATATAAACCTCAAGGCAGGGGGTAAGACAGTGGGTTGGACTATCATGTTCCATCATTGGCCAAAGGGTAAACTACAAATACATACCCCATACTTTACACGATTAACCGATACCTACCTCAATCTTTTTTTATAACCAATACATACTCAATTGTTACCGAAATATAACAGATAGCCCCTGCCGTCTGATTTTCCATCCATTTTCTGTTAGTTTTTTTCAAAAATACCCACAATACCCTTTAAAATTTATATGAAAATACCATCATTTATTAAAATACCATTGTTTACAAAAATCATTTCTTATAAATCTTTTATTAATTTTGTTTTATATATTTATATAAAAATTGAAATGGAGAAGAGATGGGAATTTAGGGTTTCAATAGCAAAAGGGGTAATTTCGGAATTTTTTGAAAAGATAGGGTCATGTGCGAAGCACATAACCATTTTCCATCCAAAATGGATGGAAAATTGACGGTAGGTATCAAAGTGACACAAAATGTCATTCTAGGGCATTGAGGTGCCACTAAAAATAGTTAGGGTATTGAGGTGAAAAAAAGTAATAATAAGGGTATTGAGGTGAAAATTATCTTATATTATATTTTGGTTGTATTAGCATTCCCTTCAAGAGATTAATGAATTTATTCCTATAAAAATAAAACAATTGTTATTTTAGTCATCCCTAATGTTCAGAATCCGTGTTTGTTCATGACACGTAATTAGCGGGATAATATAAAGGGTTAAATATCAAAACTTACTCTTAAGTGTTGATCACGAATTAACACTAAACTACCCAACGTTTCAAAATGACAAATGCACTATCTTATATATTGGTCACGCGATTTTGTTTGTAAAAATAGACGAAATATTCCACTATGCTAGTCGTATGACCTCAAGTGTCATATAATGGATGGTAAAATGATATTTTTCCCTTAATTATCCGACCTCTATACATTTTCTAAGGAACATTACAATTGTACCTTCATTATTGTTCCTTAAAAAAGTATAGGGGTCAAATACTTAAGGGAAAAATGTTATTTTATCATCCATATGATTAACGGAATGAAATATTCCGTCCATTTTTACAAAAAAAAAAATCGTTTGCCCAATACTTAAAGTAATGTATTTGTCGTTTTAAAACGTTGGATAATATAGTGTTCGTGATCAATACTTAAGAGTAATTTTTAATATTTAACCCTAATATATACTATTTGACTTTAAAATCTTATGACAATCAGGTAAGTAAAAACAAAGTTTTCACTTATGTATCATTTCAACGAGATGAATTATCCAATTTATTGGAACACACTATAGTCTCAAGTCGGGATGTCAAACCTTCCCATCGATGTGAGCTCTCGAAAGGATTAGTATATCTTATCGTTGAAACTTCATCATTAATTAATTTTCACAATCTCTTGCTTTATGTCAATCCAGAAAAATCTTCGTACTTGTTATCATTATGGAAGGGTGGAGGCCGGTTGAGATTATTCCGAGCTGATCTGCAGGAAGAAGGAAGCTTTGATGAGGCCGTCAAGGGCTGCGATGGTGTGTTCCATGTCGCAGCTTCGATGGAGTTCGGCGTCTTGGCAAATGACAACATTGGTAATGTCTCGTACCTAATCACAAGTTCTTTTACATCGTACATGTTACCACTCACATCCAAAAGTCTTGACGAAATCGCCACTTAGTACGTATTTTAGGATCTTCGCATATCAAGTTGATCAGGTTTTAGCTTCACCTGCCAATTCTCGTTTTTGTTGTTTCCTTATACACAACAACATTGATAATGCCCCGCTCCTGTTACTGCTTCATGTACATTCCACATGTTAGGGATAATTACAAAATAGATAAATTATGGTAAGGTATTCACTCTTAGTAAGTTACAAAAAAACGTTCGTCTTGGTTGGTACCACATTGATAAAATATAGAACAAATTAATGTGTTTATATAACAAGTGATCAACATATTGGTATATTTGTCATGAGTTTTGTTAAATTATATTAATATTATGGCACGTGGGTGTGTGTGTCTGATTTTTTATTTTTGGATTAATATTTTATTACATTAAACAATTATTTAACTGCTACAAAATGAAGAATTGTGACTATCATGAACAACCACTTCATCTGCTATATAAATCAATCATTTTGTTCAGAACAATCTCTCATCTCATCTTTGTACATAGAAAAGGTTTATAGTATAACAGTATTGTATCCCGAAGGATATGCCCAATATAATGGGGGCATAAATTCCTTATGGAAAGTCAATAGCAACGCCTTAATGTAACTCCGTACTTGTTCGTGTTCTAACACTATCCAGCAGAATGTCGAAATCCTACAACTGATTCTTATCAATAGAAATCGGAACCTCCCTTTCATCAAGTCCTACTTGCTCTAAGAAAGAGACTGATAAAGCATTCTTTCGAGATTAAATAAACTTTAGCTATCAATTCACATTTCTACTGTCATGTTTTTCGAACTCGAAGAGGCTTATGTTCGGACAAACATCATAGACCCTTCCATCAGAGGAACACTCAATCTTCTCAAATCTTGCCTAAGATCCAAGACCTCCAAAAGGGTTGTCTTCACCTCTTCGATCAGCACCA
Source organism: Erodium maritimum (assembly GCA_963921825.1). Lineage (NCBI taxonomy): Eukaryota > Viridiplantae > Streptophyta > Magnoliopsida > Geraniales > Geraniaceae > Erodium > Erodium maritimum. Next base: position 4,431,905 of record OY997591.1, read on the forward strand.
TCACTGCCAAAGACGGCTCCGGGAAATGGAGGCCTCTGGTCGATGAGTCTTGCCAGACACCCATCGACCATGTCCTGAAAACCAAAGCTTGCGGATGGGTAAACAAAAACAGTCCTCTCTTCTATCAGTTAAATCTGTTTCTAGGGTTTTGTCTTGACAAGAATGTTTTGGTTTCACAGGTTTACGCGCTCGCGAAGCTTGAGACAGAAGAAGCAGCTTTGCGATTCGCGAAGGAGAATGAGATCGATCTTGTTTCGATAATATCACCCACCATTGCTGGCTCGTTCTTAACTTCTACTGTGCCCTCGAGCATTCGAGTACTCTTGTCGCCGATAACAGGTCACATTATCTTATGTTCTTGTTATTTCAGTAACTGAATGATCATGCATTTCGCTCAGTCTCTTTGAGGTTAGAGGGATCGTCTTGTATATGGTCTCTCGCGGTATTGTTTTTTTAGTTAATTGCAAAAAATACATTGTGGTATTCAGTTTTTGTAACTTGTAGACAATTGGAGAAAATTACCATGAACTTGTCATTTTCATAGGAATTTGTATAAATAACGATTTTGTCCTTAAAGTTTAGATTTAGAAAATAATAAGTAAACCAAAAAATCCAAATTTTCATATCCTTAATTTCCTTTCCTTTTGTACAATAAAGAGAGTATGAAATTTATAAGTATGAAAATATAGATTTCTTGTTCTTTAAGTATTACTTTTTAAATTGAAGTTCTTAAAGGTAAAATCATCATTTGGAAACAAATTATACAAAATGTAACAAAAAGATAGTTTAAAACACTTTGTAATTACAAAAGAAGAAGAGTTGCAAAAACGCAATACTTTAAGAACATTTTTGCAATTATCCCATATGTTTTGTTTTATTTTTGTTGGGTTTTCTTGTTGGTTTAGTGATTTGTGATTTCCTTCCAAAGCCTGCTCCACTTTTCTAATACATTTTGTCAGATAAAAAAGATGACTAAGAGCAAGAACAACGGAACGGCCCCGCTCCCCGCGCCGCTCCGTTCGCTGGCCGGGCGCGCTGGCCGTTCCGCTGTAATCGGCGAAAATCACGGCCCTGCTCCCCCTCCACGCGCTCCCGCTCCCGCTGCACACGCCCTCGCTCCCCACTCGCTGGCCGGGCGCGTTGGACGCGCCTGCGCGCCGTCTGCTGCGCTGGCAGCGTGTGGGGCTGCCACGTGTCCCGACCGTTGCACACTAACGGCTATATATATATATTTTTTTTAATTCAAAAATCAACAAATAAAACCCTATAAATACCCCTCTCCTCTCATATTTTTCACACCACTTCCTACTTCAACTATCCAACTTCACTATCTCTTCCCAAATTCTCCTCTCTCGTTTCAATTTATTCTCGCGAAAAATGTCGGGCGACGCTGGGTCTCGTGCAAGACCCAAGTGCAAAGACTCATCACTAGCCTTGAAGCCCAAATCGAAGAACTTCGACGACAACCCCCACCACCAGATGTCGACCCAACAGAGGATAATTCTTGAACTTGTATTTCGTTTTGGGTTGTATTAAAATGGATTGAATAAAATTAGAAGTTCATTTCTATTCGTGTTGAATTTATTAATTATTGGTTGTCTTTAATTATTTATTTCCAATATTGTTTAAATTATGACTAAATTAAACGGTTTCTGATAACGAATTAAATAAAACAGGAAAATAACAAATAATAATCCAGTCAGCACTGTTCTGCACTCCCAGGACCTTAAGGTCCTTTCTGTTGCAAAACACCCACTTTTCTACACTCCCACTCCCTGACTTTTGTCCAGTCAGCACAAGGTCTGCACTCCCACTCCCTGACCAAGGTCCTTTCTGTTGTACATGCTCTAAATGAACAATGTGTCGTGTGACATTTAAAAAGCTACTAATTCGATTCTTGTTTGTAGGCGAGGAAGAGTTCTACACGATACTTTGTGCAGTCAACACGAGGATAGGTTCGATCGCTCTAGCTCACATTGAAGACATATGCGACGCGCACATATTCCTGATGGAGCATGCTCGAGCACAAGGCCGATATATTTGTTGCGCCCAAAGTTGTGCACTACACAAGTTGGTCGATATGTTATCTCAAGAGTATCCTCGCACAAACATCCAAAGGTAAAGAAACAACCTATAGCAAACCAAACCAAATGTTAACGTTGTACGTTCGACATTTAGACTTGATTATAGGGAAATTTTCATTATAATATCTTGACAAACATTTATTTGTATTATAACATCCTAACCTGTTTTTCTTGTATTATAATACTTTGAGAAATATTTATTTTCAATTTGGTATCCAACATTAACTTTATGTTATTTTTCCGTCCAAAACAAGTAAAGAACAACCTATAGGAAACCAAACCAAATATTAACGTTGTATATTCGACACTTAAACTTGATTTTACTCTCTCTCAGGCGCCCGGAGGAGGAGCTCGAGTGCTCGGTTCCTTGCGAGATATCGTCGAAGAAGCTGAGGGACTTGGGTTTCAAGTACAAGCATGGTATTGAGGACATAGTTCATGAAACTATTACCGGATGTGTGACTTGTGGGTTCTTAGAACCTAACTACAAGCGTTGGCGTTGTTATCGGGAGACATGGAAATGAAGTACTAAGTTGATCAAAAGCTATAAATGATGTTTGGTATTTGTTGCTTTCTAGAAATTCGAGGACCAGAACTCTTTATAGCCGCCATGAATGCTTCACGAGAGGTGGGCCTTTCGGCTTATGTTGCCGGTTTTTGAGCGTGACTCGCGGAGTTTTGGGACCGGATTGATTTGTATTTTCATTCCTCTCTTCAGCCTCACCTTATCCACTCATTCTAACAGTCCAGCCTAAGTTATTTAGGGAGGTATAGCATGTATTTTACTATAAAGAGTAAATGTAAAGTTGAGTTAGTATAAACAGTCAAAAAATGGGATAGTCTAGGCCTCTAGGGTGGATTGTCATATGAAATTAAGCAAATCAAGTGTGGATTCTCATACGAAATCATATGAAATTACGGAAATCAAATGACTTCGAATTCACATATATTAGGGCTGAGCAAATATCCGCCCGTCACCATAAATAGATTGTATCCGGCCGTCCCAATCACCGGAATCACCGTGACCGGTGTCACCGACGACGGTTAAGATTACAAAACTACCAAACCGGTGGCTTTCGGGTTGGGTACGGTTTTGTATCTTTCAAACCGAGAAAAAACCACCCGACCAATTGTTTATTTTATAGGGCCTGATTTTTTTAATTCCCACGGGCTTGCCCTAGTTTTTTAGTTTTGTTGAGCCCACTTGTTTTTAACAGTTTAGTCATACTGAATTTATTGTTCTTGAATTGTTTGTGTTGTAAACTTCAAAAATTAGTTTTAGGAATTTTTGTGTTTAAATTGTTGAAAATAGCAGGTTTGTGAAGTTCAATTGAAGGTTTGTAAAAATGTGTTTGAAAAATGTTGTATTTTGGGTTATATTGTGAAGGCCCAACATAAAGCCCATTGGGCCTTGTGGGCCGGTTATAACCATCACCGTCCGGTAGGTAGCCTGCCTGGTTATCAGCTTCTCCACCAATAACCGGTGATGGTTATGGGTTTTAGGTACCCGAGAATCACGGTTTGGTTAATGGATATAGGCTTTTGGGGCGGGTCGGCCGATGTTCAGCCCTTACAAATACTATATTGTACAAATTTAATTACTTTTTATAATTAATAATGAGTAATTGATAAGTTTCCATTAATGATCTCTTCATTAATGGGATAGTGAGAAGTCATAATCCTTGTATATAAATAGATGTATCTTATGCATAATCAAATTAAGTTGAATGAGAACAATTTCTCATTTCTACATGGTATTAGAGTTGGATTAGCTCTAAGTGTTATGTCCTGATGTGCATGGAAGATTCTGTCCAAGTGTAAAAGAAGCTTGGAGCTTCGTTTCTCTGAAGGTTTGTGTTCTCTATCTGTTGTTGTTCTAAATATCTCACCTCCGATCTCCTCTATCCCAAACATTACTAGATAGCCTATGTCTGAAAACCCAACCCTAACCAACCACACGCACAAGAACAGGTTTCGGTCGAACCAAAATTATTGCCCCTGTTTTAGCCAAAACCGAGCATTTCTATTACTTACCACTGGCGAATGGAGGCTCCCTAGGGCAGGACCGACCGATCTGGAAGTTTTTGGTTCAAACATACGCCCGTGAGACACACGCTCGTTGTGGACAGTCGCGTGTGAGAGTCATGTGTCGCTGCAAGTGGTGGTCACGCGTCGCCGTGAATGAAAAAGGAGACACAGGTTCGTCTGGAAAGGCAGTTTCGCTTTGAGAACACCTGGTTTGCAGAACCAGAGTGTGGTACACTGATACAACGAGAATGGGCTCAGCCAATTGGTCAACATATCAAAACATATATAAAGAAGTGAGTAAGTCGCTATATGCTTGGGGAAAAAATATGTACAGAGATACAGCGAACACAATCTGCAGATGCCAACAACAATTGCAGGACTTGAATGACAGGAGAGATAGGCCAGGAATAAAGCTATGATTGGCCATCCGGAGATAGTATGAACGAGCACTCTCGAAGAAAGATACTTTTTAGAGACAGCGTGCCAAGAAGCATTTGGTTAGCGGAGGGGGATAAAAGTACGAAGTTTTTTTATGGTCATGACCAGCATGCGTCAAAAGAGAAATGATATCAAAGTGTTAGAAACAGAGGATATGACACTTCAGTCACATGGGATACTAGAAGACAATCATTATTGACTGGGTATTTTGAGAACATCTTCACTGCTAGACTCGTGGGAGTGGAAGCACAACCGATCAATATCCAGAATATGGTCACGAAGGAACAAAATAGAACTTTGGGTGTGGATGTCTCGGCTAAGGAGGTTAGGACAACGGTGTTTTAGATGGGTCCAAATAAATCCCCCGGACCGGTCTTAATCTGTTGTTCTATCAACATATTGGTCCACTATTAGTAAGGAAGTAGTGAGTTTTGTCGCCCAGGCTGTAGAAACTGGCACTATAGACCCGGACGTTAACCATACAATGTTGGTGCTTGTTCCAAAGAATAAAGACTCGAAGAGAATAGTGGATTTACGCCCCATTACCCTTTGTAATGTGATCTTCCGTGTCCTCTCAAAGGTACTTACTAATAGATTGAAGCTGCTTCTTGAACCTATTATATCAGTGAACCAAGGGGCTTTTGTCCCAAGGAGAGCGATCCAAGATAATGTGTTTATGTCATATGAGACTATTCACTCCCTCCGATGTCGAACCCAAGGACCAAATGGGTTTATGGCTCTAAAATTAGACATAAGCAAGGCGTGTGATAGAGTGGAATGACCTTTCTTACTAGCTATGATGAGAGCTTTTGGTTTTGGTCCAAAGTGGAGAACCTTATTATTGGCTTGCATGCGCTCCATTCAATACACAGTCCAAACGGGGGGCAGAAGGATAAAGAATTTCACAGCAGGGTAAGGCATAAGGCAAGGTGATCCGCTATCACCGTACCTATTTCTCTTTTGCATGGAGGGATTATCTAGGTTACTAAGCCAGGCCGAGAGGGATGATAAGAACCATGGGGTGTCTGTGGCCAGGGGAGCCCCAACTATCTCACACATTTTTTTTTGCAGACGACTATTATATCTTCTATAGGGCGGATAGAAAGGAAGCTGAATACCTACAAGGTATACTACACACTTTTGGTCAGTTATCGGGTCATGTTAACAAGCAAAAATCATCGATCTTTTTTAGTAAAAATACGACCCCGAAAAACAGAGTCCTCTGCTGCACCACATTGGGTATACTGGAAATCTCCCAGCCCTTGACACACTTAGGCGTCCCGAACATGCTTGGTCAGAAAAAAGGTCAGAGCTTACAATTCGTATGTGACCGTATATTGGAAAAGATTAATTCTTGGGATGGTCAAATGATCTCTGCAGGTGGAAAGGAAGTAATGATTAAATCAAACCTTCAGTCGATATCAATATATGCCATGAGCGTTTTTCTCCTCCCAAAATATTTGGTGGCAAAAATTCATATAGCTTTGGCTAGATACTGGTGGGCGGGTACTGCAAAAGCGGGACACCCGATCATATGTTAGGATTGGGCGTAGCTCTATCAATCGAAAGAGGTGGGCGGAATGGGGTTCCGGATATGTACGATATGAACGTTGCGCTTTAGGCAAAAATGGGGTGGAAATTCCTCTCAAATCCGAACAGTCTGGTGGCAAGATTTTTTAAAGCCCGATATTTCAAAGATGGTGATTTTTTTACGGTTGGGCCGGGTTTAAACTCGAGTCAATTGTGGTTGAGACTATGCAGTACCCAGAATACACTCCAGGAAAGTCTCTGTAAAACCATCGGGAACGGGTTATCTACTATAATGTAAGGTTTACCATGGCTTATGGGGATACAACTACCATACCTGCAGGCTCATTAACAAATGGGCACATGATGGTCTCGGAGCTTCTTACTCAAGAGGGAGAATGCGACATTCCGAAAATTAGTACACTCATACCCTTGGAGTTTGTCCCAAAATTTTTAACCGTCCTGATCCCGAATCATACGACATAGGACAGGTGGTACTGGACACGAGACCTCCGAGGGCGGTATAGTTGTAAGGAAGGATATCGGTTGTTGTCTCGATTGCATGTCAGATGGGTACCAACACAGTGGCATCGGTATGGACGGCCATATGGGATTTGGAAATCCAACCGTGTTTCAAAGTGTTCCTATGAAGGGAAATTGCAGGTAACTTACAGATAGCGACGAACCTTCGGAAAAAATTTGTCCTTATTCCGGAGAAGTGCCATGTTTGTACCATTGATCGTGAAATGGTCTTACACTTATTAGTCCAATGTCCATTTGATCAAGAAGTGTGGCAACGATCCCAGGTATCTCTACCAGTCTCCCCTGTTACTACTTTCTCATAATGGATGACTGATATAGTGGCTACCGAAAATGGCAGTAAAGAGCAAAATTGCTCTGACCTGATGGGAGATCTGGAAAGCTAGAAATGGTGTGGTTTGGGAGAAACTCACTTGTCGGCGGGTTCGATTGATGCTACGGTCAGAAGTAATATTCATAACTGGAAAGAGGCGCATAGGAGTTTGACCCCACAAGTTACTTCCCCGGTTCACCCAACCGGGAGAGGATGGACACCCCCTGACTCATTGGTTGTCCCTAAATGTGGCTGGGGCGTTTTTTGCAGACACCTCCCAACTGGGGTGTGGTATGATATGTAGAGATGATAAGGAAATGGTCGTGGAAGGTAGAAACGGGATTTGGCCTGCACCACCAGTACCCTAAATGGCAAAAGCTATTGCTATATACCAGGCGCTCCTTTGGGTGCGAGATTCAGGACGGTCGAGAATTATTATCCGGAGCGACGCCCAATTTGTGGTAAGGATGGTCCAGGAGCTACCCCACTATTCTCACCGATGGGCCGCATTGTTGAAGAATGTATCTCCTTTATTATGTCATTCGAGGATATTTGTAAGAACCGCCCCCGGTCGATCCCGGTCGAACCCGAGGTTTTCGGCGAAAGGTGACTCTTTGCCGGAAAAGTCAATCGATGACTCCGAGGGTCATTCGGGATCTTTCCGGGGCCCAAAAAGCTTAGCCGTCATTACGGTTAGCTTAGTTGGGCCGTTTCTGTCACGCCCCAAATCCGGTTTTGACCGAACTTGAGATGTGAACTAGGAATAATAGTACAATAATAACAAAAGTAAATTTTAATTGAAAATCAACTCCAAATCCTTAAGTTCCAAATAACAATTCTGATTAGTATGAGTCAAAGCTCAGTCCGAAACGGATAAGGAAATCACCGTTTGTTACAAAAGTGCACGTAAACAGTACGTCTCTACTACAAAACAACCCAGATCCTCAAGCTCCTAAGCCCTGAATCAACCGCAAGGTCTACTCAGTAATGAAACCTGTAAAAACATTAAACACGAAGGGGGTGAGCTTACGCTCAGTAGGAAAAAGTAGTAAAGTAAAAAGAACCCCCGCTTTTCCAACAAAAGTTCCGATTAGTACAATTATCCAAAAGACACCATAATCGGAGATCAACCAGAATTGCAATACTTAATATAACAGTAACTCAAAGGAGATTAACGGGAAACGGTTTATTCACCAATAGAACCAACTAAGGAAACACACGGTTACTGAAATATAAAAAAGTTAAACCATTAGCCTACGATTCACACACAAACCAACACATCGTACCGGAATGCCCCTCGGTCACGATGGGACACATATCCTCGGGGCTCCCGGAAATGTTCCCACAAGGAACACATATCATCGGGGCTCCCGGAAACATCTCCAAAGGAACACAGATCATCGGGGTGAAACAAGACATTCTCCCGGAAATATCCCCGAAGGGACACATATCATCCGGGTGAAACAAGTCTCTCCGGAACACGTAGCATCGAAATGAGACAACAATAAACCATGTCGGAGTATCCCTCGGCCTAGGTCTTCCCGGAACACACACATCGGGGCAACAAATAATACAAATACTGAAATGCTCATCGGTCTTCCCGGAACACACCTCTGGGTAACCGCAATACCGGAATGCTCATCGGTCTTCCCGGAATTCACATCGGGGTACAAATACGACACCTCGTGCCAAAACACAACCCGTCGGCCTAGGTACTACCCTACACCGGCATTCCCCTCGGTGTAGGTACCATACCGAAACACGACTCCTCTTGGAACACACAACAAGAGAAAAAAACACACATCACCAGTCATAGTTCAACCACAGCTTAGCAAACCCAACAATCATACCACAACACGTCACATAGAATTCATACCATCAATCACGCTTACCGGCATGACTTACCAACCACGTTCCATCGGTCTATCACTCACCCGATCATGCCACAAGGCACAATCACATCACATTCAAACATTCATTCAATCAATCATGATATGGATCAACCATTCACCTTACAATCGTCATAGACCATCTAGTTTAGTGTGACTCTTATATTATCCTAAGGACGGAGCATGCATCGATACTAAAGACGAACAATCATCATTAAGTACATTCAATCAAACAATCCTAAGGCTCGACATGGCCATTCTACCAGCACGGCAATTTCCCAAAGTATTGAAAGCGATTAACTAGTGAATCACATCCTATATGCATACTAAGACTCGTCTGATTATTATTATAATTGAAAAGCGGTTATTCTAGTGAATCACATCCTACATGCAAACTAGGACCTTGCCGATTATTATTATCCTATAGGCATACTATTAACATTAATTAAATTAAGAGTGGAGTTTGCTACTCTTCCCTACCTTGAATTCTCCAACGCTTAAATACTCTTAGCAGCTGACGTCCTGGCTAGCTTCTCCTCGTCCTCTCACGTGGTCCAAAGGCTTCTTCCTTCGTCAAGCACGGTCCAAGGTCTTGGATCACAATTTAAAACTATAATTAAAGAATAACCACGAGACACACAACTAATTTAAAAAAAAAAACCCAACCGTTTGGTTCCAAATAACCTTTCGAAATACCCGAAAAAACACCCAAAAAGGATTCAAAAGGACCCAAAACTGGTCTGCCACAGATCGGGTCACGGAGCCGTGATACTCCCCGTCACGGATGACGTCACGGACCCGTGACGAGTGCCGTCACGGTCTCCCTCACGGAGCCGTGACGTCTCCCGTCACGGATCCGTGACGGCCCAGACCAGTTCCGTCCATCTTCTTCCTCCAGCCTCCTTTTCACGAAAATAACGCCCAAAACTCCATTTTCAGTCATCCAAAACCTCCAAAATAGTCACCTAACTCCAATCCATCACTACCCATGATAGGATTCATCAAATCAACAAATACCCAAGAGATTTCCAACTCAAAAACAACCCCAAAACCATAGATTTCTACAAAAACCAATCATCTACTTCACTAAAGCAACATCTAGCAACAATCAAAGCAAAACCTAACAAGTTCTAGCAGAACCAAGGAACACCCATGAATTGAATTGAATTGAAATGAGATTTTGGTAGTGTACTTACCTTTAGATTGATGAGATGAAGAAGATGATGGACTTTTGGGAAGATTTTGGTGAAGGAAAGGCTTGAAAGGAGCTTCTTTTACTTTGCTTCTTCTTCAAGCAAGAAATAAAGGCTGAAAATTTGCTTCAAATGCCTTAAAGACCTAATTTGTTGAATGTCCAAAAAGCCCCTTAGCTTTTATCCACTTAAGGACAACTTGTGAGGGGTAAAAGGGTCATTTTAACCTCCTTTCTTCCCCTCCAAGCTAGCATGGAAAAATGTCCATGTAGGGACCACTTGTCCTTAGCTAAAAAATCCAGCACCGCAGTTTAATTAGGATTTGTCGATGAAAAGTTCTCGTTTGACCAAAAATTGACTTTTCCAATGTTACAGTCAAATGAAAGGAAATGGCCCAACTAAGCTAACCGTGATGTCGGCTAAGCTTTTTGGGCCCCAGAAAGGTCCTGAACGACTCCCGGAGTCATCGGTTGACATTTCCGGCCGAAAGTCAAACTTTGCCAAAAATCACCGGTTCGATCGGGATCGACCGAGGGCGGTTCATACAGTTTCCTTTCAAACAGCTATAATCGGGGGAAAAGTCAAACGGAGTCATTTTCGGTCAAACCTCGGGTCTTATTGGATTAATTTATCTAAGCTGAGATATTTTGGATTATGAGTGGTCCCCACATGGACATGTGTCCATGTTGGCTTGGAGGAGAAGAAATGGGTGTAAAAAGACTCATTTAGCCCTCCTTGGTATGGCCTTACGGAGTTAAGAGCAAAGGGCAATTTGGAACTTTCACAAATTGGTTAAAGGCACAAAAATGAGAGTAAATCAGCTCATTTGAGCATTGTTGGCTGGAATTTCAGAGAGAGAAAAGGAGAGAGAAAAGCTTGGAAGCTTGAGGAGGAAGAAAGGAGGAAAATGATTGATTTGGGGCTTAGCTTCTACTCAAATCTCTTCAAAAACAGTAGAATCTTCTTCTACACTCCATTTCCAAGGTAATCAACTACTCCTTTTTCGTTTTTGGTTGTTTTGGTTCATGGGTTCTGAGGGGAAATGATGAACTTGGTGGAGTTTGAGGTTGGCTGTTGTTGGATGATGATTTTGGAGGTAGAAGTGAAGTTGGGTGATGAGAATCTCTTGTTTTGAGTAGTTTTGATGGAACCCATTGAGGGGATTAAAGTATTGGGGGTGATTGGATCTGTTTTGAAGTTCTAGGAGTTCATCAATGGAGTTTTGTGGAGAATTTTCGTGGAAAACGGAGTTGGGGAAGAAGGAGGTCTACTCTGTTCTGGCACGGATCGGGGGACGGAGAGGGCCTGGTTCCGGCACGGAACGCCGCACGGACCGTGCCAGGTTTCGGCACGAAGTGCCGCACGGATCGGGCTAGGATCCGGCACGGTGTGCAGCACGGACTGTGCCTGGTTCCCGGCCGGTTTGCAGCACGGATTGTGCCTGGTTCCGGGCCGGCGTGTCGCACGGGCCGTGTCTAGTTCCGGGCGGGTCTGTGGCACGGGCCGGGTCGGGTTCCGGGCCTCTGGCCCATCCGGTTTGGGCCTCATTCCGGCCCATTTTCCTTTTAGCCTATGTTGAACATTCGGGCTTAATTTAGTTGTTTCTCGTTCTTATTGCACATGAATTAGTATTGATTCGAGTACTTGTTTTGTAATCCAAGACTTTGGACCCGAGCATGACGGGAGAGGAGACGGTTGGATGTCGTGAAGTGGAGGAGGAAGCTAGCCAGGTCGTCAGCAGCTAGGAGTTGAGAGTTGTTTACTTTCGAGATAGGGAAAGTAGCGAATACCGGCTTAATTACGGAAAGTTACTAGTACGCTTTAAGATAATAATAATAATAACCGGAAAGGTACTAGTTTGCATATAGGATGTGATTCACTAGAATAACCGCTTTCAATTATGATAATAAACGGAAGAGTCTTAGTTCGCATATAAGATGTGATTCACTAGTTTAACCGCTTTCAAATGCTGGGAATTGTCGTGCTGGTAGAATGGTCATGTCGAGCCTTAGGGTTGCGTGTTGATTGTGATGCCATGATCTATGATTGAGATGCATGATGCGTGTTGTAGCCGTTGATTAGATTGGGAGTCATATTAAGATATACTCGGTGTAGCATGTTGTTGCTATGGTTGGGCAAGTGTGCCATGCGTGATATGATGTGAACCATTAATTGTGATATGATCGGGTGAGTGATAGACCGATATGTGTGTTGTGGTGAGTTAGCTCGGTTAGTATACTGTGGTCGAACTTTGGCAGTGTAATGCATGTTGTGCTCTTGATGTGTGTTCCAAGAGGAGTTGTAACCGGTGTGATACCTACACCGAGGGATAGTTTGTTGGGTCTCGAGGTAGGGTTGGAGATGAACCAACTCGCAGCGGAAAATCAAGGAAAACCAAGAGACGATTAAAACCATGAAACAACTAACAAAGAATGGATTCACAAGAGAAAAATTCAGCACTAGTTCTTACCAAAACAAGAACACCGGGTAACGAATGATTGGCTTGAGTCTCCAAGACGCCTACGTATCCACATGGGAATCAAAGCCACGTAGTTCTTCTCTTTGAGGACTCAAGAACACAAAAATGGAGGTGGAAACTAGCCAAACCCGAAATGGCCATGGAAGAGGGAGAGAAAATGTGTTTCCTATTCTTGTCTTGTGTTTGTTATGTTGAAAAAAGATGACTTAAACATAACAAAACCCATACTTGTCCAACTAAAGGCATGGGACAAGTATGGTGTCAAGTAAGGTGTAAATAGGACAAAGTATGGCAAGACAAGATTGGGTTAGGTGGTGAATCACCAACACCTTAATCCTTGTCTTGCTTACTTAGTACTAATTAATCAAGACTTGATTAATTAGTTCCATGGGCCTTGGTTGCATGGGCCTTTCATGGGCCTCTTGGAACATGGCCCGTGGCCATTTCCAACGAGGTCCCGTGATTCGCTCATCGCCTCCATGCCTTCCATACCGGAAATGTCCAACATTATCCGACGCGATCAATCCCAAGACTCCAAGCCTTGTCTCGATCTGTGAAGTCCTATTCACTTACGGGCACATGACCCAAAACCCAGTTTTGGTCATGTCCCGAGACAACTCCCTTTTGGCCATTCTCCATAAATGTGTCAATGAGTTTCATCCTCCGGTGTGACCCTTAGGTTTATGCATGTCAATAGATCAACGTAAAATCCCATTTTACTTGATCCTATTTAAGTGGCAATTAACGAGACTTTAGTATTGCCTGACACTACATAACGAATCGACCCTGTCGATTCTAACCTTTCCGTCGTCCCTGTCATTATCCTTTTATCTCCGATATCCTGATTAAGATAAGGCATAGAGCCGTCATCCTTATTATTCTCAATCACCGTTCCTTGATATGTGAGATGACTGAAGATATGATACCCAGTATCATGTGCATGGCCATGCTATTCTTCCAGTCACTCTCGATCAAGTGGCCGAGAACCGATATCTTTCTCATACCTTAGTATGAGGGATAAATCCCTTAGCCGTCTTTCGTGTCACTCATGTAGCCCGTCCCCAAGCCAATCCTGGCCGTTATGGAAGCCCTGTTACGGACAACGTTAGGCTCAGGTCAAACTCAGTTGTTGACTACATAGCGATCACAAAGACTCCTTGGTCTAAGGATACATGACAAGCTACAACACTGAATATGTTCATGACTTAATCTATGGCACATATTCAGGGCGGGTCGTCCAATATCATGTCCCACATGATATCTATGATCAGACTCCGGAATCCCATTCCAATGACTAACAGAACGTAAGCCATAAAGAGCCATCTTTCATACTAGTCGCTTCTAGTGAAGCTTTGTTGACTAGGGACCCATCGAGTGTGATCTATCTCGATCTATGGTTCTATTCGCATGGTGGGCATAGATCAGAGCACACATCGATATATTACTCCAACACATAAGTAATATAAAGCCGCTTTAATTTTATTGCTAACGATGATATATACATTTGGACATTTAGGATTGAACTACGGGCACTAAGACTAACAATCTCCCACTTGCCCTAGTTCCAATCTAAACTCCAATATGTCCCCATCGACTTTACATGTCTAACATGTTCAGGCAGTGACATTGCCTTAGTCAAAGGGTTGGCTATGTTATCATCTGTTGCAATATCGGTTATCTTCACTTCACCTCAGTTCAGTATTTATCTGATGAGGTGGATACGTCGTAGTACATGTTTGGTTTTGTTATGCGATCTAGGCTTTTAGCTTGCGCAATGGCCCTTGTGTTGTCGCAAAATGGATTCACCGGACTGGATGGGTTTTTAATTACACCCAGCCCTGCCATGAATTTCCAAATCCACATAGCCTCCTTAGCTGCCTCTGCAGCATCCATGTACTTGGCCTCTGTCGTAGATTCGGCAATGGTATCTTGCTTTACGCTTTCCCAGCTAAAGCTCTACCATTCAGCGTAAACACATATCCTGATTGACTTCTAAAGTCATCTGAATTTGTCTTGGAAAACTAGCGTCTACTCATCCTTCGACGACTAGTTCAGCATCATCTTTCCCCCGGGTTAGAATGATGTCTACTGGTACAACATAAGGCTTACGATACGTCTGGTCTCATACATGTCATGGCATATATGATCGATCCTGCCCCCAGGCGCATAGGATTCTCATCATCCTTTTCAGCTCATCAGGTGTCTTAGGACACTGAGTCTTGCTGAGATGAATGCCATGACTAGTGGGTAAGAGTCCTTTCTTTGAATCGAGCATTAAGAACCTACTCAATGCCTTGTTCAAATAGGTTCCCTGACTTAAATCCAAGACCCTCTTGGTGCGATCTCTACATATCTTAATCCTTAAGATATGAGAAGCATCACCTAAGTCCTTTATTGAAAAACACTTCCTCAACCAAGCTTTAGTCTCGTGCAAGGTTGGGATGTCGTTTTCAATGAGAACCAGAAAGGTAATATTGCTCCCACTAGCCTTCTTATAAACGCAAGATTCATCCTCGTTCTTGATTAAGCCAAATCCAATTACAGCTTCATCAAAACGAAGGATCCAACTCCGAGAAGTTCGTTTCAATCCAGAAATGGATTTCAACAACTTATAAATCTTTCCTTTATTCTTCGGATCGTCAAAACCTTTGGGCCGAGACATACAAACGTACTCAGTCAAATTTCCATTTAGGAAAGCGGTTTTGACATCCACTTGCCATATCTCGTAATTATGATACGCAGTTATGTCAAGAAGAATTTGGATCGATTTTGACCATAGCCACTAAGGAGAAGGTTTCCTCATAGTCAATCCATTGGATCTGCCTATAACCTTTCGCCACCAGTTGAGCTTTGTAGGTCAGAGGGTTTCCGTCCATGTCCATCTTCACCTTGAAGATCCATTTGCATCCTATGGTCCTCACACCATTGATGGGATCAACCGGTTCCCAGACTCGGTTGTCCGACATGGATTGCATTTCCTCCCTCATGGCTCTCAGCCATAACTCGGAGTTGGGCCCATCCACGACTTCCTGAAAGGTGGCTGGATCATCGTGATCCACCATGACTTCATTGTCACCTCCGGATACGATATCTTGGAGGTGGAAGATTGATCCTTTCAAATCGCCTTGGACCTTCCAGAATTGTAACAGGAATTGGTTCTTACTCTACGACAATCTCTGGCTCCTTTCTACTGGGTTGCCAATTGGTTTAGACAGATCTGTACCATCCTGAATTTCTTCGAGATGCACAGTCCTCCCAATGACGTCTTTGGAAACAAAACTTCTTTTCCATAAAGACCCCACCCCAAGCGACGAACACCATGTTCTCACTGGGATTGTAGAAATAGTATCCCCTTGTTTCTTTGGGATACCACACGAAGGTGCATATCTCAGATCTTGGTTCGAGCTTAGTCGAAACCAAATGTTTCACATAAGCCTCGCAACCACAAATCTTTAGGAAGGACAAAGCGGGCATCATCCCGTACCATTTTTAAAATGGTGTCCCTTCCACACCATTCGTCGAAGCCCGATTCACTATGAATGCGGTCGTCTCTAGAGCAAAACCCCTAAAAGAGATTGGGAGATCAGTCCAACTAATCATGGAACAGACCATTGTCTAACAATGTCCGATTTCTCCGTTTGGCTACACCTTTCAACTACAGTGACCTAGGAGGAGTCCATTCCAAAAGGATCCCATTCTCTTTTAGATGATCTAATAACTCTGTGGTCAAGTATTTTCCACCTCGATCCAATCGAAGTGCCTTAATACCTTTGTCGAGCTGGTTTTCTACTATAGTCTTAAACTCTTTGAATTTATCAAAAGCTTCAGACTTATGTCTCACCGAATAGACATAACCATATTTACTGTAATCATCAGTAAATGTGATAAAGTAGCTAAAACCCCTCCTGGCAAGTGAACTTATTGGTCTACACACATTTGAGTGTATCAGCCCCAATAATTCACCCGCCCTTTCATCGCGATCGATAAAGGGCACTTTAGTCATTTTGCCCATCAAACAAACCTTGCACCTATCGATCGAATGAAATTCGAATGAACCTGAAAGCCCGCACTTCTGAAGTGCTGATAGGCGCTTCTTGTTTATGCGACCCAAATGACAGTACCATAACAGAGTTAGGTTTAAATCGTTGGATTTAGACCTCTTGGTATTAACGGAATATATAGAACTTGAGGCATTGTTACCCATATCTAATATGTACAATCCTCCAACCATGTCAGTACTGGTATAAAACATATCATTGCATAGAACATTGAAAACTCCATTTCCAATATTAACATTATATCCTTCCTTGTCAAACACGGATACAGATATAATATTCCTACTAAAAGTAGGTATGCAATATACATTATACAATACTAAGACAAGGCCTCTTGGCAAAGCAAGACTCATGGATCCTACAGCAGTTGCCACAACTCTGAGGTCCATTTCGTGCTTTCCAAATCTCTCCTACTTTCAGCCACCATATATTAGTGCATGTGTGAGATTCAGTCATGGTATCTAATACCCATGAATCTTTGGAAGTAGAGAGATGTAGCTCTATAGAGTTAATACCGAATGAAGGAACGATCCCACCGCCCTTCCTTAGATCATCCAGGTTTCCTGATGAAGGCGCAGTCCTACTGCCGTTCTTCAGATCATCCAGGCTATTTGATGAAGGCGCAGTCCCACTGCCCTTCTTCAGATCAGCCGTGAACTTCCTGTAATCCCGGTTCCAATGACCAGGCTGTTGGCAGTAGAAGCAGACATTCTCAGGTGTCTCATCTTTCCTGCCAAGTGTGCATGGGCCCAGCCCTTGCCACTTCCAATTCCCTTGTTGACCATCAGAATATCTTTGGATCCCAGATCCCTGAGATATTCTTCTCAGCAGCTGATGACACTTCATGTAACTCTGATATGGTCTTAGAGACAGCCTTGTCAAGGACATATTGTTTGCGTTCAGACTTGAGGACTATCCTCAAAATTCTGTACCAGTCCAAATAGTTTGTCCCATTTAGCTTGACCCTGTCAAGAATGGTTTTTAATGACAAACTATTAATGTTCGCTGAATTTGCCATTTGATCTACAACAGATAAAATTCAATCAGTAAACTGAATAAATTTTATGAAGATCAAGCTTAAACACCAACAATCAATTCTAAACCTTTAGAATCTGAAACCAAGATCTTTGATTCACTCGATTAAGCTGAACTAATGCTCACCACTTAATCGAGCTATGTAGGTAGGACTCCATCCAATCACATCCAATGTGACTCTTGGCTAGGGTATGTACTTATGTACACGACTTACCCTATCTGTTACCCTAGCTCAACCTCAGGCCGAGAATCATAGTCGGGTCCACCAATTTTCAACTATGGCTCGTCACTATGTAGGTGCTCCGCTAATGCGCACGACACCCACATATGTCGTCCAAACCTACTACCCCGCTTCCCCATGGATGCTCCGCTAATGCGCACGACAACCATAGGACGGGGAGGTAGTAAGGTGTTGATGATTGGGAGGTATCGGACATGACCCGCTTTTACTTGTCTAGTTGTGTTCAAAACTTTGGCACATCCTAGATGCGATGAGCACATCAACTACATTCCAAATGCAATGATGCCTCAAATTACATCCAATGTAATTCTTCCTTTGAACCCGTCAACTACATCCAATGCAATGACGGTTCTAAGGGTTCACACACAAGGATTAAAAGTCCAATTTTATCTTTGCATGTGAGGTGATATGCTCGGTAAATAAAGTTAAGCATGCAATTCTAAAACACATAGAATTAATCATGCATAAACTAAACCAAGCATAAAGCGATAAATGTGCACATAATAGCCCCCTAAACTAACTCCCACTAGCTTCTTGAGCTCCACCGACTCCAAGCCGATGCCAACACCCGAAAAGCCACCAAATGACCTTTTCGCCCTTTCTTCGTCTTGAGTAAAATATTACAATTTAATACACGACTCGCAGGTCGGGAATAAATAAATATTACAAACAAGTGGTTCGACGACCACACCTTGAAAGAATAATTACACGTTAACTCTAACGGCTCGCAGGCCGTGAAAAGCGATAAATAATTAAATTGAGCTCGGGGCTATTATGTACACCATGCCAACATCACATCACACATCGTGTTATCAAACAAGCATGTTATCAAACATCATGTGATTTTCCGGTTTTAATTAATAGCCAAGTTTCGAAATTTTTTGATGCTCGATTTATCGAAACCGTTCAAAAATGAAACTTTTGAACATTTGATCTTCGAGTTCATCATGACGGTTCCAAACTCGTCATAACTAACAAAAGGGTTTAGCCTAGGCATATCAACCATCCAATGATCATGCTTGGCCTAGCTCCGTCCAACGGAGCCCCGTTCGGTCCCGGTTTCGGCTCCCCGAGAGTCCCGCTCCCGAGACCCGAAAAATCAAAAAAAAATTTCAAAATTTCCAGATTTGAAATAATTTTCAAAATTTCATTTTACATGCATTAAATCCATAAACAATAATTTAAAACATGTTATCAAACAATTTAGCAAAACAACATGCCAAAAACGAAACTTTCAAGCAAAACCGAAACTTTGAACACCGTCTTGTGAATCCCGAAGGTAGCACGGCTCTGATACCACTGTTGGGTCTCGAGGTAGGGTTGGAGATGAACCAACTCGCAGCGGAAAATCAAGGAAAACCAAGAGACGATTAAAACCATGAAACAACTAACAAAGAATGGATTCACAAGAGAAAAATTCAGCACTAGTTCTTACCAAAACAAGAACACCGGGTAACGAATGATTGGCTTGAGTCTCCAAGACGCCTACGTATCCACATGGGAATCAAAGCCACGTAGTTCTTCTCTTTGAGGACTCAAGAACACAAAAATGGAGGTGGAAACTAGCCAAACCCGAAATGGCCATGGAAGAGGGAGAGAAAATGTGTTTCCTATTCTTGTCTTGTGTTTGTTATGTTGAAAAAAGATGACTTAAACATAACAAAACCCATACTTGTCCAACTAAAGGCATGGGACAAGTATGGTGTCAAGTAAGGTGTAAATAGGACAAAGTATGGCAAGACAAGATTGGGTTAGGTGGTGAATCACCAACACCTTAATCCTTGTCTTGCTTACTTAGTACTAATTAATCAAGACTTGATTAATTAGTTCCATGGGCCTTGGTTGCATGGGCCTTTCATGGGCCTCTTGGAACATGGCCCGTGGCCATTTCCAACGAGGTCCCGTGATTCGCTCATCGCCTCCATGCCTTCCATACCGGAAATGTCCAACATTATCCGACGCGATCAATCCCAAGACTCCAAGCCTTGTCTCGATCTGTGAAGTCCTATTCACTTACGGGCACATGACCCAAAACCCAGTTTTGGTCATGTCCCGAGACAACTCCCTTTTGGCCATTCTCCATAAATGTGTCAATGAGTTTCATCCTCCGGTGTGACCCTTAGGTTTATGCATGTCAATAGATCAACGTAAAATCCCATTTTACTTGATCCTATTTAAGTGGCAATTAACGAGACTTTAGTATTGCCTGACACTACATAACGAATCGACCCTGTCGATTCTAACCTTTCCGTCGTCCCTGTCATTATCCTTTTATCTCCGATATCCTGATTAAGATAAGGCATAGAGCCGTCATCCTTATTATTCTCAATCACCGTTCCTTGATATGTGAGATGACTGAAGATATGATACCCAGTATCATGTGCATGGCCATGCTATTCTTCCAGTCACTCTCGATCAAGTGGCCGAGAACCGATATCTTTCCCATACCTTAGTATGAGGGATAAATCCCTTAGCCGTCTTTCGTGTCACTCATGTAGCCCGTCCCCAAGCCAATCCTGGCCGTTATGGAAGCCCTGTTACGGACAACGTTAGGCTCAGGTCAAACTCAGTTGTTGACTACATAGCGATCACAAAGACTCCTTGGTCTAAGGATACATGACAAGCTACAACACTGAATATGTTCATGACTTAATCTATGGCACATATTCAGGGCGGGTCGTCCAATATCATGTCCCACATGATATCTATGATCAGACTCCGGAATCCCATTCCAATGACTAACAGAACGTAAGCCATAAAGAGCCATCTTTCATACTAGTCGCTTCTAGTGAAGCTTTGTTGACTAGGGACCCATCGAGTGTGATCTATCTCGATCTATGGTTCTATTCGCATGGTGGGCATAGATCAAAGCACACATCGATATATTACTCCAACACATAAGTAATATAAAGCCGCTTTAATTTTATTGCTAACGATGATATATACATTTGGACATTTAGGATTGAACTACGGGCACTAAGACTAACATAGTTCCGGTGTAGGGTATCGAGGCCAAGGATGGCGTGATCAAACCTGTGGTCCGGCACGACGTCCGACCGAGGTGTGTGCCGGTCCGGTACGTATGGTGAGTAATGCCCCGAGTTTGTGTGCCGGGAAGACATCGACTGAATGTATTGCCGGTCGAGGATGTTACCTTGAGTCTCCGTGACGGGAAGATATCGGGACTGACGATGTGTGTTCTGGTACGATGTAATTGATTGTGTGCATTCAGTGATGTTGGAAGTTGTTGTACGGGTTTTGTGTTGTTCCGTTGTATGTTCTATGCTTGCTGATTGGCTATGTACGTTGTTTAAGTGTGATTATGGTCTTGTGAGAGTGATTAGTGGTTAGTGACTTCCCGTGGGCGTTGTTAATAGTTATGCTTTGCTAGTATGCCCTAATTGGACGGTTACTCGTGGTGGTGAACGGATGTTCATAACCTTAACTACTTTTCTACTGAGCGAAAGCTCACCCTTTTACCTTGTTGTTTTTCAGGTCTTGAGCGGGACTTGTGCTAGCGGGATTCTCAGCGCATGGGAGCCAGAGAGGGTCTTGTCTAGTGGTCTAGAGACGTACAGTTTACTTTTACTGAACTCTTTTCCTATGTGTTTTTTACCGAGCTGTTGACTCGGGTTATTACTTGAAGCCTTAAACTGTTATTTAAGACGCGTTTTGGTTTTTAAAATTGCTTTATTTATCTATTATCTTAGTTCGCGTCTCTAGTCCGGTCAAAACCGGATTTGGGGCGTGACAGTTTGGTATCAGAGCCTGGTTTCATTTTGAAATTGTTTTTCAAAACCTCGGACCGTACGTCAATTAGGTGGGTAGAGTTGGGTCATTAAGTTACCGTGTGTCGGTCACGCAAGTCGGAGATGTCCTACGCGTAGAAACGAGACGAAGAGAGAGTCTCGGGTTGGTGGTTCTCCGGTCTAAGTACCGTGTACCTTTGGTGAATCTGTGTGGTTGGTGTCATTGTTTGAGTTAAACTGTTTTCCGAGTGTGAACTTGGCCGGGCAATAAGAGTGAAATTACCGAGACCCGAGGTGTGTGGCTGAGATAATTTGTTGTGTGTTGTGTTTGTGATTGAGTGTTGTGTGCAGGTTGTGATCGGTTGTCCCGCATAAGCGGATGGTTAGTGTAAGTTACGAATGGGTCATGCCTGATTTTCTGCAGAAACTGAAGTGTATGTACCATCACGATTCGGCTATAGGGGCCACTATAGCCGGACGTGAATGAGGGGATGTCGAGTGGTTACAACGTAATTAGGGGACGCTTGAACCGGGTTGTAACAACGTGATGTCAACATGAATGTTATGTTATAAAGAGGACGTGTTAAGAACTTGAAACTAAGTCTCTATTGTACATTGTGGTATTGCTTTGTGGTATGAACTGTAGTCTGTGTGAGTTTTGTGTGAAATTGTTGTGGAGGGGTTGACTGTGTGTGACCTCGCTGTTTGAATGTGTGTAATCTCATTGTTTGACTGTGTGATATGTGTACACTGCTATGTGAAATTGTGTAACTATACTATATTGAGCATAATATTACTATGAGTACATGGGTTGGACTGTGTGTGATGTTAGTTATTTTAAGCGCACCGTTCTTTAAGAGTAAGAAACTGAACTTGTGTGTTATCCGTGCAGCGGATCTACGACATGGCATCGACTTACGTTCCACGAGGTACCAAGAGACGGCCAGCTAGGGGCCGGGGACAACCATCGACCGCTGAGTCGGCGGGGGCGACTAGTGCCCAGGGTGCACCCGCTGAGGGGCACGAGAGGGTAGAGACTACCCAGGCGTCAGCTCTGGAGGAGCTGACCCGCACTATTCAGGGCTTGGCAGCAACCTTTGCCCGGAGAGAGGCTACAGCTCCGACACCGGAGGCTGCACATGCTGCCACTACAGCGACCACCAAGGGACCTACTCAGGTCGATAGCTTTACTGCTCAGGCACTGCGAGACTTCCGCAGACTGGGCACGCCTGTGTTTTCCGGGGAGCCAGACCCCGAGGCTGCCGAGAGGTGGGTGGAGTGGATCACCCGCAACCTGGACACATCAGGGGTCTTGAGTGGTAGCCTGAGAGTATCATTCATAGCTTTGCATCTAGAGGGAGAGGCCTACCACTGGTGGCGACGCGAGCAGGTGCGAGTGGGAGATGACTTTGCACTGTTCGGACAGCGTTATCTTGAGCAGTATTTTCCACAGTCAGTACTGGACGACAGGCGTCAGCAGTTCCTGGAGCTGCGGCAGAAGGGACTCTCAGTGTCCGAGTACGAGGCGAGGTTCACCTCCTTGTCTTGTTTTGCTCAGGAGATGGTACAGACTGAGGCTCTTCGTTGCCGACGTTTCGAGGGAGGGTTTCGCCCTGCGATCGCGGACCGGGTCTCTCTTCTGAGGACCCAGGTGTTTTCTGACCTGGTGGAGCAGGCCTTGACCGTGGAGCGACGATTCCGTGAGACAGCTAGGGATCAGGAGGTCAGGCCGAGATCGAGCAGCTCCCTGAGGCCATCTGAGTCTCGAGATCCGAGGAGGCAGAGGACCTTGGGATCGTTTCAGTCTCAGACACAGTTGAGAGGATCGCGACAGGTCGGGTCAGTGGCTTCTGTTGGACCTTCCTTGTTAGGTCGCACATGTTACCGATGCGGGCGGCCGGGTCACATGGCTCGAGACTGTCCGGGGAGCAGCGGACCAGTAGACCGTCCGGCGGGTAGACCTGAGGAGAGGTCGAGTGTCGGGCCACCGCTATGTCACCAGTGCGGTCGACCGGGACACTTCGCTTCCAGGTGCCCCGATCAGTTTTTGGAGGTAACGGCCCCGCGACCACAGTAGTCGCAGACTGGGCAGCCGCCACAGTTCCAGCGGCGTCAGGCGCAGGCGCAGAGAGCACCGAGACAGGTAGCGAGCGCGCCAGCACCGAGGCAGAGAGTTGCGCAGCATGTGGCACTTCCACCACCTCCGAGAGGCGGACCCTAGGCACAGCAAGGCCGGGTGTATGCTGTCACCGACTCTCGAGCTGAGAGACGTCACTCCGTCCATGAGGCTACTCAGGTACGTGCTTGCTTTATAATTCATGGGCATCTTTCTTGTTTGATACTTGAGCATCTCATTCTTTCATCTCTTCTTCTTTCGCTCGTATGTTGAGGTTGAGGGTGGAGTCGTTGAGTCGACCTTTATGTCTTGACACCCCTGTTACGGGAGAGGTAGTTTTGAGTACCGTTTGTCGTGCATGTGAGATTCGAGTGGCTGATTGTCCTTTTTATGGTGATTTGCTTGTGTTGGACATGACGGCATTCGACGTGATTCTGGGGATGGACTGGATGACGAGGTATCGGGCGTCGATCGACTGTTATCGTCGGTAGGTGACCGTAATATCCGGCGAGACGATCGTCACTTGCGTCTTGGGCAGTAGGAGCGGAGTACTCATGTCTGCGTTGACCGTGGGAGATGAGACGGAGACCGTGCAGAGTAGAGAGCTATCGAGAGTGGTATGCGAGTTCCCGGAGGTCTTTCCAGAGGAGCAGTCAAGATTACCGCCGGCGCGCGAGGTGGAGTTTAAGATCGACTTGATCCCGGGCACGGCGCCGATATCTATGGCCCCGTATCGGTTTGCACCAGCCGAGTTGGTCGAGCTGAAGCGACAACTCGAGGAGCTTCGGGAGAAGGGTTTCATCCGACAGAGTGCTTCGCCGTGGGGAGCACTCGCCCTCCTCGTGAAGAAGAAGGGTGGAGCATTGAGGATGTGCATCGATTATCGGAAGTTGAACCGGGTTACGGTAAAGAACCGTTATCCGATGTCGAGGATCGATGACCTGTTTGATCAGCTGAGAGGAGCGAAGTGCTTCTCGAAGATTGATCTTCGATCAGGGTACTATCAGTTGAGGGTTCGGGAGGAGGATGTGTAGAAGAGCGCATTTCAGACTCGGTATGGGCACTACGAGTTCTTGGTGATGTCGTTCGGGCTGACGAACGCACCTGCAGCGTTCATGGATCTGATGAACGGGATATTCCGACCCTACCTGGATCAGTTCGTCGTGGTGTTTGTGGATGACATTCTGATTTATTCGCCTAGTGAGGAGGCACACGTGGAGCACCTGAGGACAGTGTTGACATTGTTGCGTACTCACCAGCTGTACGACAACCTGGAGAAGTGCGAGTTCTGGCTCGCCGAGGTGAAGTTCCTCGGGCATGTTGTGTCCCGAGAGGGTATACTTGTCGACTCGGAAAAGATCGACGCGGTCTCGAAGTGGGCACGGCCCAAGAGTGTCTTCCAGATCCGCAGCTTCCTAGGCTTGGCAGGGTACTATAGACGGTTCGTCCAGGACTTCTCACGTTTGGCCGCGCCGATGACTGCCTTGACACGCAAGGGAGCTGAGTTTGTGTGGATTGTTGAGTGTGAGCACTCCTTTGCCGAGCTGAAGGCTCGTTTGACTACCGTGCCCGTGTTGATAGTACCGGAGCGCGGGATCGGTTATGACGTGTATTGTGACGCGTTCGGTGAGGGACTGGGGTGTGTGTTGATGCAGTCCGGGAAGGTAGTTGCATATGGCTCGAGACAGTTGAAGACACATGAGCGCAACTACCCGACCCATGATCTAGAGTTGGTAGCAGTTGTCTTTGCGCTGAAGAGCTGGCGGCACTACTTGTATGGAGAGCGATTCCGGGTGTTTTCGGATCACAAGAGCCTCAAGTACATCTTCTCTCGGCGCGACTTGAACATGCACCAGAGGCGATGGATGGAGCTGTTGGAGGAGTATGATTTCGAGCTACTCTACCATCCGGGCAAGGCGAATGTCGTCGTCAATGCCCTGAGTAGGAAGTCGACTCACAGCCTTGCTAGTATATCTGTCCGGAAGTGGGACATGATGGAGGAGTTGAGCACGATTCGGCTCGAGCTCGATGAGATCACCGATGGCGTGGCCATGTGTTTGTTGGTGGCACAACCCACACTAGTTGCCCGTGTGCTGGAGCTACAGGCCGGGGATGCCGAGACGGCAGAGATACGGGAGAGGATTATCAGCGGTGTTGACACCGAGGGCTGGGAGCAGGGTACTGATATGGGTCTGCGATAACGAGGAGGACTGTTTGTACCGCGTGGTTGTAGAGATGATGTACTGAGAGAGTCTCATCACTCCCGTCTTGTTGTGCACCCGGGTGGCACCAAGATGTATCGGGACATCAGACGGCAGTTCTGGTGGAGTGGGATGCGTAGAGCAGTGGCGGAGTTTGTTTCGAGATGCCTCACTTGTCAGCAAGTGAAGGCCGAGCATCAGCGTCCTGCCGGCTTGCTACAGCCGTTGCCGATCGCAGAGTGGAAGTGGGAGCACGTCACGATGGACTTCGTGAGTGACTTGCCGAGATCGCTGAGAGGAAACGACGCAGTTTGGGTGGTGGTCGATCGACTGACCAAGTCGGCACACTTCTTGGCCATGAGGATGACGGATACGGTTGACACTTTGAGCCGTTTGTATGTTCGGGAGATCATCCGTCTTCACGGGGTGCCGGTGTCGGTAGTGTCCGACAGAGATCCGCGATTCACCTCGAGATTTTGGGAGAGCTTGTAGAGAGCGTTGGGGACCGAGGTCTTTCTTAGTACATCGTACCACCCACAGACCAACGGTCAGTCAGAGCGCACTATTCAGATACTAGAGGATATGTTGCGAGCTTGTGTGTTGGACTTCCGAGGGTCATGGGAGGACCACTTACCATTAGCGGAGTTTGCCTACAACAACAGCTTCCAGGCCAGTATTGAGATGACACCGTTTGAGGCATTGTATGGTAGGCCGTGTAGATCGCCCGTGTGTTGGGCAGAGGTAGGAGATCGGAGTCTACTTGGTCCGGAGCTTGTCCAGGAGACGACCGAGAAGGTCGCACTGATTCGGGATCAGTTGAGGACCGCCCAGATCCGACAGAAGAGTTATGCAGATAGGCGGCGCAGGCCTCTTGAGTTTTTTGTTGGTGATCATGTGTTTCTGAGGATGAGCCCGAAGAAGGGCCTATTGCGGTTCAACCATGGCGGAGGCAAGTTGGCCCCGCTGTTTATCGGACCTTTCGAGATCTTGGGAAGAGTTGGAGCTGTTGCCTATCGCCTTGCATTGCCACCGCAGCTCGGGAACGTTCATAACGTCTTCCATGTA
Source organism: Erodium maritimum (assembly GCA_963921825.1). Classification (NCBI taxonomy): domain Eukaryota; kingdom Viridiplantae; phylum Streptophyta; class Magnoliopsida; order Geraniales; family Geraniaceae; genus Erodium; species Erodium maritimum. The sequence goes on from OY997591.1 coordinate 4,458,858, forward strand.
TCCCAGCTGCGAAAGTACACTACAGAGCCCTCCCACGTGATTGAGTGGACAGACATCGAGGTAGCTGAGAATGTTTCGTATGAGGAGCAACCAGTCAGGATTCTGGGTAAGTGAGAGAAGGCCTTGCGTGGCAGGACTATCCCACTAGTACGTGTACAGTGGAAGCATCACGGAGCAGAGTCGACCTGGGAGCACGAGGATGAGGTTCGTGCGAAGTACCCCAGCCTGTTCGAACCTTGAGGTACGTCTGTTTTAAATTTCGAGGACGAAATTCTTTTAAGGGGGTAGATTGTAAGAACCGCCCCGGTCGATCCCGGTCGAACCGGAGGTTTTCGGCGAAAGTTGACTCTTTGCCGGAAAAGTCAACCGATGACTCCAAGGGTCATTCGGGACCTTTCCGGGGCCCAAAAGCTTAGCCGTCGTTACGGTTAGCTTAGTTGGGCCGTTTCCTTTCAAACAGCTGTAATTGGGGGGAAAGTCAAACGGAGTCATTTTCGGTGAAACCTCGGGTCTTATTGGATTAATTTATCTAAGCTGAGGTATTTTGGATTATGAGTGGTCCCCATATGGACATGTGTCCATGTTGACTTGGAGACACATTTAGCCCTCTTTGGTATGGCCTTGAGGAGTTAAAAGCAAAGGGCAATTTGAAACTTTCACAAATTGGTTAAAGGCACAAAAATGAGAGTAAATCAGCTTATTTGAGCATTGTTGGCTGGAATTTCAGAGAGAGAAAAGGGGAGAGAAAAGCTTGGAAGCTTGAGGAGGAAGAAAGGAGGAAAAGGAATGATTTTGGGCTTAGTTTCTACTCAAATCTCTTCAAAAACAGTAGATTCTTCTTCTACACTCCATTTCCAAGGTAATCATCTACTTCTTTTTCGTTTTTGGTTGTTTTGGTTCATGGGTTTTGAGGGGAAATGATGAACTTGGTGGAGTTTGAGGTTGGTTGTTGTTGGATGATGATTTTGGAGGTAGAAGTGAAGTTAGGTGATGAGAATCTCTTGTTTTGAGTAGTTTTGATGGAACCCATTGAGGGGATTGAAGTATTGGGGGTTATTGGATCTGTTTTGAAGTTATAGGAGTTCATCAATGGAGTTTTGTCGAGAATTTTCGTGGAAAACGGAGTTGGGGAAGAAGAAGGAGGTCTGCTCTGGTCTGGCACGAAACGGGGCACGGAGAAGGCCTGGTTCCGGCACAGAACGCAGCACGGACCGTGCCAGGTTCCGGCACAGAGTGCCGCACGGACCGGGCCACGATCCGGCACGGTGTGCAGCACGGACTGTGCCTGGTTCCCAGCCAGTTTTCAGCACGGATCGTGCTTGGTTTCGGACCGGCGTGTCGCACGGGCCGTGTCTGGTTCCGAGCCGGTCTGTGGCACGGGCCGGGTCGGGTTCTAGGCCTCTGGCCCATCCGGTTTGGGCCTCATTCCGGCCAATTTTGCTTTTATCCTATGTTGGACATTCGGGCTTAATTTAGTTGTTTCTCGTTCTTATTGCAACTGAATTAGTATTGATTCGAGTACTTGTTTTGTAATCCAAGACTTTGGACCCGAGCGTGACCTGAGAGGAGACGGTTGGATCTTGTGAAGTGGAGGAGGAAGCTAGCTAGGTCGTCAGCAGCTAGGAGTTGAGAGTTGTTTACTTTCGAGGTAGGGAAAGTAGCGGATACCGGCTTAATTACGGAAAGTTACTAGTACGCTTTAAGATAATAATAATAATAACCGGAAAGGTACTAGTTTGCATATAGGATGTGATTCACTAGAATAACCGCTTTCAATTATGATAATAAACGGAAGAGTCTTAGTTCGCATATAAGATGTGATTCACTAGTTTAACCGCTTTCAAATGCTGGGAATTGTCGTGCTGGTAGAATGGTCATGTCGAGCCTTAGGGTTGCGTGTTGATTGTGATGCCATGATCTATGATTGAGATGCATGATGCGTGTTGTAGCCGTTGATTAGATTGGGAGTCATATTAAGATATACTCGGTGTAGCATGTTGTTGCTATGGTTGGGCAAGTGTGCCATGCGTGATATGATGTGAACCATTAATTGTGATATGATCGGGTGAGTGATAGACCGATATGTGTGTTGTGGTGAGTTAGCTCGGTTAGTATACTGTGGTCGAACTTTGGCAGTGTAATGCATGTTGTGCTCTTGATGTGTGTTCCAAGAGGAGTTGTAACCGGTGTGATACCTACACCGAGGGATAGTTCCGGTGTAGGGTATCGAGGCCAAGGATGGCGTGATCAAACCTGTGGTCCGGCACGACGTCCGACCGAGGTGTGTGCCGGTCCGGTACGTATGGTGAGTAATGCCCCGAGTCTGTGTGCCGGGAAGACATCTGACTGAATGTATTTCCGTTCGAGGATGTTACCTTGAGTCTCAGTGACGGGAAGATATCGGGACTGACGGTGTGTGTTCCGGTACGATATAAGTGGTTGTGTGCATTCAGTGATGTTGGAAGCTGTTGTACGGGTTTTGTGTTGTTCCGTTGTATGTTCTATGCTTGCTGATTGGCTATGTGCATTGTTTAAGTGTGATTATGGTCTTGTGAGAGTGATTAGTGGTTAGTGACTTCCCGTGGGCGTTGTTAATAGTTATGCTTTGTTAGTATGCCCTAATTGGACGGTTACTCGTGGTGGTGAACGGATGTTCATAACCTTAACTACTTTTTCTACTGAGCGAAAGATCACCCCTTTACCTTGTTGTTTTTCAGGTCTTGAGCGGGACTTGTGCTAGCGGGATTCTCGGCGCTTGGGAGCCAGAGAGGGTCTTGTCTAGTGGTCTAGAGACGTACAGTTTACTTTTACTGAACTCTTTTCCTATGTGTTTTTTTACCGAGTTGTTGACTCGTGTTATTACTTGAAGCCTTAAACTGTTATTTGAGGCGCGTTTTGGTTTTTAAAATTGCTTTATTTATCTATTATCTTAGTTCACGTCTCGAGTCCGGACAAAACCGGATTTGGGGTGTGACAATATTAAACTCACGTTTATTTCAAAAACTGCGAACGGAGTTGTTGACTGATTAGCCCAAGAGTCCTGTTTTATGTCTATTATGGCGTGATCTGGATTTCAAATACCAGATGCACTTTCTTATATTTTGAGGCACTTCAAGTAAATTCACCAATACCTCTCTTTCAAAAAAAAAACATGTTAAAGAACGTTTTGGATTATACTTCTGAGCCAACATTTCAGTTGTCTTTTTCTCTCAAGCCTCAAACCTAAAAGCACCCCTTCCTCTTCCTCCAGCCATAGTCGGCGATGTCCGTGGCTTCGGCCATGGACGTTGCCGGTGGTTCCTTTTTGGTTCGAGGTCCTGTTCGCTGACTCCTCTCTTTGTTCACTGGTTCCTCCTCCTCTCCGGCCGGCTTCGTATGCTCCTCCCCCCGCTCTCGGCCCCTTTTCCAGATCTGGAATGTTTTGTTCATATTTGGATCTTGCACCATGGTCGTTGCTTCGTGTGCTCCTCACCTCACATCAGGTACCATATCCTCTTCTCCCCCTCATGCTCTGTTTCACTCGGAGTGCATTGGGTTTCTCCCGTCATATTTCCGGTGTTGGCCGGCGGCGATTTCGACCCTTATTCATGAAGAAGTTGTGGTGTGGTTTTTGATTTTATTGTCTGGATTCGAGTCCCTGGGGCTCCTCTCCCTTTTTGGGTTCGTCAGCTCCTGAGGGGCTGGCCTCCGACGATCGTGCGTCCTTTCTATCCTTGCGATCCGCTTTGTCCCTCAGTTTGCAGGTGATGGATTTTGTTGGCTTTGAAGGGTATTGTGGTGTGGTCGTTCCCTAATTCAGCAACCTTGGTATTTTGGTGGTCTCCGGCGAGGGTTAGTGATGCGTGCGGTCGTTGTTGGTTCATCGTGTCCGACGTTCCTGCGTGGTCCGAGATGCACTTCTTTATTGTGTGGCCTTTTGTCTACCTCATGTCATTTTGGAGCAAATTTACTGGTGTTGCAATAGCATTAGTTTCATGTATTTGCTTCTCATTTACTTCCAATTCTTGGGTTAAACTCCTTTTTGGAGAATTCTAATTTGGCTGCTATTTGCAGTATCCCCGGTTCCTCGTCTTTGGAACCGGTGGATTTTATAAAACCTCGCTGATCAAAAAAATGCAATATGATCCTTTCGATTCTATTTCTCCATAAAACAATGGTGGGTCCATGAGTAATTTCTCTTCAATGTTAAGGATCACCAAGAAGATAACTAAAATCCAAGTAGGAAACAACAATACTATCAACCAAAGAGTAGAACAACATTCACCGATACCAGATCCAAATAAAGGTCTGTAACGTCAAAGAGATAAGACATACGATCTGCAAATGCAAACCTTCTGAATTGTTGTCCTCCGGTCTGCCCTCAAATCTTTGTTTTGAAGCATCACAAGCATCCATCAAGATCAAGGGACCACATGCTCTTTTAAGCCTCTTACAAAAGCAACTATGTATATTCATTGATGCACAATTCAACCACTAAACATATTTACGGCAATTTTAACGGGAAAAAAAGAGGTGGCATATCTGGTTTTGGGTGAAACCGTGTGGACGAACATGAAAACGATAGTAGCTTAGGGCACCCACAATGTTGGTGGTGAAGCCGGCGAGGAGACGTTGGCGAGGAGTAAACGATTCGACGTTAGCGATGAGGGACAGTGTGATCTCACCAGCAGTGACGGCGCCGGCATCAACGGCTAGGAGATCTAGTTGACCAATTGTGTGATCTGGAAAAAGAAAAGTTGTGTTTGAAATTAACAAAAATTAAATTTCACCTTATCTCCAAATTATGTATAAACAGGGACTGTTGTGCCCAACAAAAACACACCTTCATTTTTCTCATCCTATATTTGAATTTTTTGTGTCCATTTTTATTCACCAAAATGACGAATAATGGCAATCCTTTCGAGCAAATATTGGAGGGATCACTCCAAGAATACATGTCCATCAAGATCGTTCAGGGTTTGTTAGACAACGCAATGGCCGCAGTACAACCACAGAAGAAAAGCTACATCACACGAGACCGGGAAGAAGTGAACAAACGTTCAATGCGCGATTACTTCGACACGAACCTTGTGTACAAGGAGGTGCATTTCCGTCATCGGTTCAGAATGGCAAAAGATGTGTTCCTCCGCATTGTTCGTGCAATGGAGGATAACGATGCGTACTTCAGTCAACGACTTGACGTTGTGGGTAGGGTTTCGTTATCTCCGTATCAAAAATGTATTGCAACCACTAGGCAATTGTGTTATGGAATTACAGCCAATGGACTAGACAAGTACCTGAAAATAGGAAAAACCACGGCTTTAGAGTGTGTGAATTTTTTTGCAGGGTAGTCGTTAATATCTTCGGTCCGACGTACCAGCGTAAACCAACACAAGCTGATATGAACTACATTTTAGCGGTGAATCCAACGCGTGGATTTCCGGGAATGCTTGGTAGTCTTGACTGCATGCGCTGAGAGTGGAAGAATTATCCGACGGTTTTGAGGGGCTCACATTCAAGGAGGGACCACAAGTCCAGAATAACAGTGGTCCTCGAGGCGGTTTCCGCGCGTGACTTATGGATTTGGCACTCGTTCTTCGGCATGGCGGGATCCAACAACGACTTGACTGTGCTCAACCATTCCAGACTGTTCGCGGACGTTATCAATGTTTGGCAACCAGCGGTCCAATATACGGTAAGTGGTAACCACTACACCCTTTCGTATTATCTTGTTGATGGTATTTACCTTTCATGGCAGTTTTTGTGAAAACAATCTCATTGGCTAAGCGATCGAAACAGAAGAAGTTTGCAGAAGTCCAAGAAGCTTGTAGGAAGGATGTGGAACGAGCATTTTGGGTCCTCCAATCTCGGTTTCACATTATCACTCGACCGAGTCGAATGTGGATGCCCCAGTCCCTCGGCTTATCTTGAACACATGTGTTATCATGCACATTATGATAGTCGAGACAAAACGTCGTACATACGATGGCTTCATTGAACCAACAAATGAGGGTGGGCCAAGCAAACCAACATTTGGGCGAGGAAGCTTCGTCCCGTCCCATGTCATAGTTGGAAACACTCAGCTGATGCAGGATGAACGTGCTCATTATCGTTTGAAGGACGACCTCGTCGAACATATTTTGAATAAATTTTGCGACGCTTAATTGTATTTGCATGCTAGTTAGTTTGAGCTCAATGTTAGCATTTCAATTATTTTCGTTCAAAATAGTGTTGTCATTCGGCTTTTAATCAATATAAGATATTTTATCAAATATATTTGTAAAATGTATTTTTTATACGAACAGTCAGCACGAACGGGCAGCCAATATAGGTTGCTGACTGTTAGTTGAGAATTTGCTGGAATAATGATTTTTTAATCCAACCAACAACACGAATGGGCAACACAAACATGCTAGTATTGTGGATGCTCTTAGACGATGATCTACACTTTGGATGAAATCGTCTGGACGAATCACAGGTGTCTGTGCGAATTGGATGGTAACTGTATCATGGGCGATGATTTCAACGCAGATCAAAATCCCAACGATTACGTTTGCTGGCGAATCTCGTTGGACCACCTGCCCCCTTTCTGACAAATATTGATAGAATAAGTGTTAGCTTAGTCTGGACTATTCTGACCTGTGACATCTTCTACTAGTCTCCCTTTCTTACTTTCTCTCGTATGTGAAATATCAATTATCTTTTTTGGTTGTTGTCTTTGATTGGGTCCTTACGATTGACTACACTCTTCTTTGAATTTTTATGATATGTAATTAGATTAGTTTGCATTCCTTTTCTATCTCCTCATAAAAATAATAAAATATCAATCATAACCCTCCACATTTCTTCTTCTTTTTAGCACTTTCTTCCCTGTATCCAACCTAACAGATTCGATTCCCACTATAAATTTTCGTCGAATCGATCCCGTAAAACCAACCCACATTTTGGATGCATCGGTCCCGTAAGACCAAGCCACGTTATAGATGCTCTTAAAACTCTATTTACTAGTAGATTTGTGTAAGAACTTGTTTTAGTGCTGGAGGGACCATTTGTTCTATTCACCATGAGTTTCAACAACCTACTAATCCGTAATATCACGGTACACATATTAGACAGGTCATTGATTCACGTAAACACCAATTCTTCTTCTATCCATTAATCATTCGATGTGACACGAACTCTCACACAACACGTTACATTTTAGTCCTATGTATTAATGTAGTAGAATAGACCTTAGCTCCAGAGGCGGATTTAGGGGGGGTTTAGGGTATGTCACGACATACCCTGTTCCAAGGAAGTTAGACGTAATTGTAGAGCTTTCAGATATCTTCGATTTGATATTTTACGGGCTTAAATCGAGATTCGTATGAAGAAGTTATGATCATTTAAAGACCTGCTACGTGTATAACCTCATTTTAAATGAAAATGCTCTTTTTACACTCCAAATGTCTATTACATCTTCCAGCAATATTATTCATAGTTTTTTGAAGGTTGTATTTGAAAAAGTTAGAAGTGAGATATAACGGCTTAGTAGTATACATTTATAAGTATTTGTAGTCATAGACAATAAAACAATTTTGATTCATTTTAAAGAAATCATGTCTCATATTATATCATTTGCGTTCTCATATACGATGTATGATTGATTATATGTTTTGCCCAGAGCGCTCTACTCATGACAGGCCAAACAATGTATGGTTGATCGTTCGACTTGCACGACGTGTATGGGTTCATGTAAAGTATTTTCTAGCTGAAATTTCTTCTCGAAAAGTGTAGATATATGAATTTCATTTGATTTGATATCTTACGGGCCCAAACCAGAGCGCGTATGAGAAATTTACGTCATTTGAAAATCGATCAAACTCTAACGTTTCTTAAACCGACTTTGATTGTTTTTTTTTCATTTTATCATTATCGGTGACATACTCTAAAATAAATTTCTGAATCCGCCTCTGCTTAGCTCCCAACATGCCAAAGACATTCAAAGGTTGTTGGGTCCTAATTAAGATCACATGACACTCAATTTGGTGCAAATCACTCTCACTTGTGTCTGAATCCGACCCTAAAACGTAGACCCATTGGAGAGATTGTTTTGTTAAACTCTTCCAAAACATGCACAATGTTTTGGCCTAATACTCTACAGCCTCTCAACTTGGACTTTTCCCAAGCTCACATCTCTTTCCATGTCTTGAATTTGTCTCCATCAACACATATGCAAGAATGAATGAGAACATGATCGAGTTCATTACACAGAGAGCGACTTTACTAACAATCAAGCGAAATCAACACAACGATACACAATGTTCGTAATTGGCAACTTGATTAACGACTAGGAGCTGTAAAGGGAAGAACCAAGAGTTCTTCGAGGAACTAGGAACAAGAATCTAACATGTGCCACAAAAGAATAAGGAAAAAAAGTACAGGTAATAACTTTCTTCAATTTGTAGCCCTCTTCTTTGATATTTGTAAAAGAAAGTGCATGAATCTACTTTCTTATTGCACTTTGTATAAAATGATGATTTTACCTTTATAATTTAGATTTTAAAAATAACAAGTAAAAAACACAAAATCCAAATGTTCAAATTCCTTGATTTTCTTCCTCTTTGTACCGTGCAAAGAGTGAGAAAATTAAAGGATGTGAAAATTTGGATTTTTTTTGTTTTTTACTTATTATTTTTTAAATCTAAATTGTAAGGGAAAATGGTCGTTTTTGTACCGATTGCAACAAGAGTTCAGGAATTTTTTTTTTTTGCAATTATCAAAGAAGAGGGATACAAATAGTAAAGGGTGAATACCTCGGGGTACTTTTTCGCAATAATCCCTGTTGCATTCTGATATCATGGTTTGCAGATTACCACAAAGCAAGGAAGGAGAGCTCTAGGATTGAGCAAGTAGAGCTCTTCAATATTGGAGTAGAGACCGAGTTTTCCAGCCAAAGAATCAAACCCGGTCAAGCCTGTCGTTTCCTGGATGTTCTCAAGAGGCTTGTGAACCCTCCCAGCTATAACTCTGCAGACTATCAGAGCCTTCCTCAACGACGGGTCTTCCTCAAGAACTTCAATGGATTCAAAGGCTCTCCCACTTGTACAAGTTGTGAAAACCCCGACACCCCCATTGAGCTCCTTCTTGGCAAAGAACCCATTTCTTATAATCCGGCACACTGAGCATCTCTCCGATGCACAGAGGCTCGAGCTGCCATTGAGGCCAAAAGAGCATGCCACAGTTGTGCCATAGAACCTCAGCAGCTCGTTACCATCAGCAATGCACCTTGAATGCTTCTTAGGCAGCTTACTAGCTTTGATCTTCACCATCTCTCTGTACTCTTCGAATCTTGCCAGTGTCCTTTGCATGTTGTGGACTTTCAAGACTCTTTCGACCCTACTACCACACTGGTTTTCAGATTTCAACCAGCTTGTTCGGCATATAATCTCAACAATCTTCCTTGAAGAATCCCCCTCCACGAGTTCGGTAACTGTCATGATAGACCAGATGAGAATAATTCAGATAAAGCTACTGCCTTTAAATGTAAAAGAATCAGATAGAGAATGGAAATTCAAGAAGATGAAAATTCAGAACCTACTACATTGAGCTTTGCAAAAACAGACATTTGGGTCTATCCTATGAAATGGTTGTCTTAATGAATTCAAAAAATACAACTTGAAAAGGTCAAAAATAGTATATTCAATTTTGCTGTTCTTTAATGTGAATGACTGAACTCGGATTCCAAGACTAACAAGATAATCAAAGAATAACCTAAGACATATCAAATATATTACAAAGATTCCATTGATGGGATTTGAACTCTGGTCTCATGAACCCAAGTTCAAGTGTTTGAACCCTTAAACAAAGTGTTGGTTCCAATTTAGCAGTTAATTCTCACAGAAAGCATGATCCTTTTCACCAAAGTGTAAAGTTTCCACTGAATAAAGTGGTCAGAGACATGGATGGTGCAAAAACATTCTCAGATTCATCAACAACAACAACATAAACTATTTAAGTGGAACTATACCAGCATGCTTGGAGAGATGGTGAGCTTCAGCAGCATCCCATTTGGTGAACTGCTCTCCACACTTATGGCAAGTGACACTACAGGACCTATTTGAATCTATCCCAAGAGAGCTTGAGTGACCTCCACCACCACCAAACAGAGCTGAGCCACCCAAACCAGACCCTTCTGAATAAAGGAAAGGAGATTTTCTTCTGGCAGGTGATGAGGAGGTCCTAAATGAAGGGTTGAAGTAGTGCATTGTAGGGTGCCCTCCAGGCCCAGGTGTCCCAGGCCTCAGTGTACCCACAAAGGTTGAGCCACCACCATGTCCAGAGCCACCTCTCTCCCCACCAAAGCCACTGATTTTGAGCTCACACCTTGAATTGCTCAGAATGACTTCATGGGTTATTGGGTTGAGGAACTCACTGCTCCCAATGGATCTTGGGCTACAACTGGTTGGCTTCTCCATTTGCCTCTTGCTTCCATGGATCACATCTTTGAGGTTTGATATAGACCTTGAGCACCCTGACCTCCCCACCTTTCTGGTCAATATTGTGCTCAATTGCTTCCTGGACTTTGGGTCATGTACCTCTGATGGCTCTGATTTGCACTGTAGAGACTTCTTCAGAGACAACCAAACCCTTGGCATATCTACACACACTCTCCAATCAAACCCTCAAAGCTTCATAAAAATCTGAACTTTTTGTCTCCCAGCTCTTCTTCTGCAGCTTCCTTTCCATGAAAACCAATCAACCCAGATTGGGGAAAGAGCTCAAAATCAAAACTTTTGATGACCCAATGAGAGAAACCCAGAAAAAAAATTGAAATTTTCTGTTGGGTATCAGTCCATATTGAGTGCCTCCCAACCATCATGGCATGGAACATTTATGACACTTCTTTGCTCCAATGGGAACCCATGAAAATGAAAGAAGAGAAGTGGGGGCTCAAAACCACCAAACCAAGAGAGCCCAGTTTTGTGAAGGAGAGAAGATATTCAAAATTGGGAATCAAACTTGAAGAAATGTAAAACCTGTAGCAATCTGTAGGGAAAAAACACAATGTTCAGAGACACTTAAATGAACTCAGTAAAGTTTGAACTGTCATTGATGTTAGGAGCCTAGGAGCCATGCTCACTCACTGAGTCACGAGTCATATCTTATTTGAATTTAAGTTTTCAAATGACTTCATTGACTTGTGCTGAGGTTAAAGAACATTTTTCATAGCATATTAAATCCTTGAAAAAACTAAGTTTTGACAGAGAAAAGGTTATTTTTCTCTAAAGTAAAGCGATTTCATCTAGTAGCATGATTTTAGATATAGTTGTAAAATTTATGGTAAATTATACGTATTCTATAATTAATATTGATAAATTTTATTAAACAAACTCAGCTGGGCCATCACAATTTTTTTTCTATCGCAACTTGATAGCAAACCCTAGCTCTAGCCGTTGTACCTCTGCGATTATAGTGCTTTCTAACCATGATCCTGATGCCGCCGATCTCACTGACATTGTTGCTGCTTTCCCCGTCGGTTCTGTCATGGCGTCTCTGGTGCAGACTTTTCCCCCGAAGCCTCCGTCATCTCCTCTTGTGAATTCGCCTTTGAAGGCCTAGCGCGGGAGGACGTCGAAGCAACATCTACACGAGATTTCTTCAGCGCCTCCTTCTCCTCCGGCACTACCTTTGCAGCCGCCACTGAAGCAGCCAGCGTTGTCCCCACATCATTGGCCTCCACTGATAGGACGGCCCACGCGGCGTCCCTTGGCTGCGTCCTCCTCACGCAACGCCCTTCCCCCACCAAACCCTAGGTCGTCGGCCCCCCAAATTTTCCAAGACCTTGCTCTGACTCTTCCTCTCCCGGGTGGCGCGCTTTCTAGGGTTGCGCCTTCACCATGTGTTGCTGCGACTCGGGCCCTAGTTCCTCCTCTCACTGGAGGAGCGGGCTATAGGGTTGTCTCCTCTTCACAGCGCGAGTCTCTTCTCTCTACCGCTGCGTGGTTTAAGGTTGTGACTAACGTCAGCCGATGTGCCTCTACAACGGCCCTCGCAACTCCAGAAGGGATGTCGAGGGACCGATCAAGGCACTTGGATAGGGACGAGCTGTAAGACCCGCTCCCGGTCGAACCGGTGGCTTTTCAAGCAAGTTTGACTTGCTACCGAAAAGTCAACCTATGACTCAAGGAGTCACTCGGGATTTTTCCGGAACCCAAACGACTTAGCCATTATCACGGTTGGCTTAAGGGGATAAATCCCTTTCGTTTGAGTATAATGTTGGAGGAAGTCAATTTTAGTCAAAACGAGACTTTTTATCGACTAAAAGCATTATTTTATTGTGCTGGAAATTATTTTGGAAAACTAAATAACCTACTTGGACACTTATACCTTTTTGGTTGAAAGAGAGAAATGGGAGTGGTCTTGGACCATTATACCCTCCCAAAAGCTTCTACATGGGATTCTAGCTCAAGGGCTTTTAGTCATTTGACACATCTAGGTATTATATGAGTTTGGAAAAGCAAAACCAACCTATTTTGCTTGGTGTAGCCGAAAATTGGAGGAGGAGCAAGAGAGAGGAGCTCCCATGGAGCTTTGAAGAAGAAACAAGGAAAAGGAGGTCACTTGAAGTCTTCCTCTAGCCATCCCTTCTCAAAATCCTTACCATCTTCTTCATCTCACTCTTCTAGAGGTAATGGAACTCTCTAATCCTCATTTCCCTTCATCTCTTTTCATGGGTTTTGGGTGAAATTGCTAGATGTTGTATGGATTGAGTAGAAATGGTGTGAGATGTTGTTGATAAGAAGCTTTGTTGGGTTTTTTGTGGGAAATCCTTAGTTTGTTGGAGCTTTTAAGTTGGTTTTGATTTGATGAATCATTGGAAACTTGCTTATTTGTTGATTCTTACCATGGGTAGAGGAGTATTGGAGGTGTTTGACTGTTTGGGGAGTTGGGGAGTTGGAAGGGGTAAAATTTGGGGTTTGAAGGTAGATTTTCGGAGAAAAGGAGCTGGAGGTTGAAGAAGGGCGAAACTGCCCTGGTGCGCCACGGATCCGTGACGGATCCCGTGACGGGCGACGTCACGGCTCCGTGAGGGAGTCCGTGACGGCACTCGTCACGGCTCCGTGACGGTAACCGTGAGGGTTGGCGTCACGGGTCCGTGACCAGGTCCGTGGCTGAGCAGGGTGGGGGTTTCTTTGGGGGTTTTTCACCTTGGTTGATCTTGGTTTTGAGCTGAACTTTGGAAGGGCTTTGGGGGTCTTACTTGTTGTTTAAGTGGAGTCTAATTAACGTTTCTTTGTGTCCAAGACTTTGGGGATCGAGCTAGAGGAGCAAAGATCACGCCAGGACCCGTGTGAAGAACGGAGTGGTGACCACCGGGCTTATCATCAGAGTGTTGAGAGGAAGACCTCGAGGTAGGGAAAGTCTTAACTCCTCGTTTTTTATGCTTAGTATGCATGTGAGGCTAATAAAATTGGAAAAGTCCTAGAAATGCCTATAGGATGCGAATAACTAGATGGTTATGTGATTCGTGTGTTGGTGATCATGTGTTTCGTGTGTTGTGTGTTGTGGTGAAACGGTGATGCGTGAGCTATGTGTGATAGTGGATGGGTAGTTGTTGGGAATGGATTGCTTCGTGTTTCGGTTTGAGCGTGTTACTCAATTATTATTTGATTATTATTGAATTGTCCAAGTGTATGCTTTCTATGGGAGTAATACCTTGGTCCCCGAGGACATAAAATCCCTTGGAGACGTTTCTGAGAATCCCGATGATAAGCGCCCTCAGGGGATTGTTTCCGATAGCCTCAATGATATGCGTCTCCTCTGGATTTGAGGGAAAATCCGAGAGGACACATCATATGTGGATCGGAGGGTGGTGACTTCATGTGCCACGGCATTGATTGGATTACCTATTGCCCGTGATTGTTAAGAATTATCTTTTTGACTTGCCGATGAATTTATTGAGTTTAAAGTCCACCTTGTTATGTATTTTCCCTACTGAGCGCAAGCTCACCCCTATGAGTTTATTGTTGTGTTTACAGGCTTGATTGAGGAGTAGAGGCTCGGGAGCTTCTTGGTGTGGGTGTCTTGTAGAGACTTCATTTTTATTTCATTTCTGTTTTGAACAAACCTTGCGGAGGATTATTATTACACTCCTGGAGGGTTATTTATGTGTTAAACTGAGTTCTGTGGATTTGAGTTTCATATTGGAGATTTTCAGGAACTTATTGTTGAGTTATTGCCTTTTTAATCGTTTTATACTAGTCATGCCTCGAGTCCGGGCAAGAACCGGATTTGGGGCGTGACAATTTGGTATCAGAGCCTGGTTTCATTTGAAACAGGTGTCTTGTGAACTGATTTTCAAACCTCGGACCGAAGTCAATTAGGTGGGTAGAGTTAGGGAGTCGGAGTCGTGATGCTCAGTGATGCGATTTGGAACATTGACGCAGAGAGTTGGAACGACTTGGGTCGTAGGTCGCTTTAATGTTTATCCTAAATGAGATCTTTGCATTACAATGTTTGCACTACTTGATTGGTATCCTCTCCCTAGCGATCGGTGAGGCCGAATGGTCGAGATCGAAATTGGATTAACGGGCAGTGATCAACCCGCTAAGCATCAGTTGTAAAGTGAGCCAGTTGTTGGTGGCGTTGCCATTTTGGTGGATCATTCCTAAATTTTTCGAGTTGTAGTTTGGTCGTATTCAATTGTTGACTTGTTTGATTGACCACTATTCTGGAGCATGAGTAGTCCATGTATGCTTGTACTGAGTGTTTTGGGTGGGGCGCGAGAACCCCGTATCCCGTTGTATGAGAACTCTGAGTGGGGCACGAGAACCCCGTATATCGTTTGTGTTGAGGATGTTGGTGGGGCACGAGAACCCCGTGTGCCCGTGTGTGGCGAGATTGGGGCACGAGAACCCCGTGTGCCCGAGTGTGGCGAGTTTGGGGCACGAGCACCCCGTAGTATTTGGGAGCACGAGAACTCCGTTTACTGATTGCGTTGTGTACCTTGAGAGCACGAGAACTCCGTTGATTGACAGTGTGGTGTCTTTGGCTGAGCATGAGAACTCTGCGTACCTTTGTCTTGTGACTTTGTGTTGGTAATTGTCCCGCTTAAGCGGAGGGTTAAGGGAAAATACGAATGGGTCATGCCGAATTTTTGGTAGGACTAAAATAATTGTACTATCACAGGTTGACTCAGGGGCGCCACTGTAGTCGAGTGTGATGGTTTGATGTCAAGTTGTTACAATGAGGTTCGGGGACGCCTGAATCAGGTTGTAACAACATGAGATCGACATGGAAAAGTTTGGGTAAAAGTTAAGAAATGGGAATCAAGGGAAGGGAAGGAAATGTTAAGGGTGATTATTGAATTGAATTGTGGGAGGATACCCGAGCAAGGGGTATGCCTATTGGTTTGTGCTTGTGTGGTGTGCTTGAGTTGGAACCCTCCCGTGGGAGTTGGTGGTTGATTGCTTAAATCGCTGGTTGTGGTTGTGACACGCATAGAGATGCGAACCTGTGTGCTATTATATATGAGTATATATTTATCTACTAGTGCGAGAGGCGTAAACTGTGAGTGACTTGTGCGACGCGCGTGAACGTCCTTGTAACGTGTGAGAACCGTTGTTGAACTAAGTACTGAACATGTGCGTTATCCGAGCAGGCGGATAGGCGACATGGCTCGTACGTATGTTCCGAGAGGTACCCGGAGCCGCCCAGTTGGGGTCCGAGTCAAGCACCTGCCGCTGAGCAGGAGGGGGCAGCTGACGCCCAGGATGCTGCTTCCATAGAGCATCAGAGCTTTGAGGGTGGACCACAAGGGTCGCCACCCAGGACATCTCCAGTCGCAGGGCCGACTCAGTCGACCCCTCTCGAGGAGGTGGTTCGCGCTGTACTAGCAGCCTTGAGTGCGCAGCAAGGGACTACAGCACCGGCACCAGAGCCCGTGCCTGTTGCTTCAGCAGATTTTGGGGAGAGGCCAGGACAGCTTGATAGCCTCACGGCCCAGTCGCTCAGAGAGTTTCGTAGACTCGGTACGCCGACCTACTCCGGGGGAGCGGACCCCGAGGCAGCTTCGGGCTGGTTGGAGCGGGTTACCCGCAACCTCGATACCTCTGGAGTATCGGAGGGGCGCTTGAGAGTTTCGTTCGCCACTTTTCAGCTTGAGGGAGAGGCCTACTACTGGTGGCAGTCAGTGCAGGACAGGGTCGGCAGTTATTTTCAGTTGTTCAGCAGGCTGTTCTTGGAACAATACTTCCCTCGCTCCATTCGGCATGACAGGCGCCAATAGTTTCTGGATCTACGTCAGAGAGGTTTGAGTGTTTCTGAGTATGCAGTGAGGTTTACTTCTCTGTCCCGCTTCGCGCCGGAGTTAGTTCGAACTGCGGATGACCGATGCAGGAGGTTCGAGAACGGGCTCATCCCGTCGATAGCCGACAAGGTCATCGCCTTCAGGACCGCAGAGTACTCCACGCTCTTGGATCAGGCTTTAGCCATGGAGAGACACTTCAGAGAGACTATCAGGTTGCGAGAGACTAGGCCTAGGCCGAGTGGCTTTGTTCAGCCGTCTGATCGTCGAGACCGACGCAGACAGAGAGTTGCAGGACACTTTCAGCCTCAGTTTCAGCAAGATGGCATGCGCCGAGCAGGGACCGT
Organism: Erodium maritimum; assembly: GCA_963921825.1. NCBI lineage: Eukaryota > Viridiplantae > Streptophyta > Magnoliopsida > Geraniales > Geraniaceae > Erodium > Erodium maritimum. Next base: position 4,475,472 of record OY997591.1, read on the forward strand.
AGCGTCAGTTGGACCCGCCCCGGTGGCACAGCTGTGTCCTCGGTGTGGACAGCAGGGTCACCTGGCACGAGACTGTCCGAGGGGCACTGGACCTGTAGAGCGCCATGATGATCGTCCCCAGGGGACCAGAGACAGACAACAGAGTGAGCCGAGGGGGTGTTATGTGGCAGCCCCGACCACTTCGTGCGTGTGTGTCCTGAGCTGGCACGGCAGGGGGGCAGAGGGGATGCTACCAGTGTGGTCGATCTGATCATTTCATTCGGACGTTCCCTGAGCTAGCTGGTAGAGCGCCTGCATCGAGGCCCCAGCAGACTCAGACTCGTCATGCACCACCTGGCCGACCACGTCAGGCACAGCAGCAGAGAGCTCCGCATCAGGCGGCGGGAGCGACAGGACAGAGGCACCAGCCGAGAGCTGGGCAGTAGGTGGCACTTCCCCCACCACCGAGAGGAGGACCACATGCACAGCAGGGCCGAGTCTTTGCAGTTACTGATTCCAGAGTTGAGAGGCCGTACGCCGGTCATGAGGCCATTCAGGGTACGTGTTTACTTTATAATGCGTGGGCTTCATTTTTTTTGATACGGGAGCTTCTCATTCGTTCATTTCTTCGTCTATTGCTGTTTCCTTGGGTTTGCGGGTGGAGACTTTGAGTCAACCCCTTTGTTTGGAGACCCCGGCTACGGGTGAGGTGGTGTTGAGCACCGTTTGTAGACTGTGCGATTAGGGTGGCAGATTGCCCCTTTCTTGGTGACTTACTTGTTCTTGATATGAACGCCTTTGACGTAATTCTGGGTATGGACTGGCTCGCGAGGTATCGAGCGACGATCGATTGCTATCGACGCCAGGTGACAGTGAGGTCAGGTGACAGGGTGATCACGTGTGTTTTGGGTAGCAAGAGTGGAGTTCTCCTATCCACCTTGACTACGGGATCTGAGGCAGAGATCGTGCAGAGTAGCAGAGAACTACCGAGGGTAGTGCGTGAGTTCCCGGAGGTCTTCCCGGGGGAGCTATCAGGCTTGCCGCCAGCGCGCAAGGTGGAGTTCAGGATCGATCCGATCCCGGGTACGGCGTCGATCTCGATGACGCCGTATCAGTTTGCGCCAGCCGAGTTGGTCGAGCTAAAGCGACAACTCGAGGAACTTCAGCAGAAGGGTTTCATCCGCCCGAGCGTATCTCCGTGGGGAGCACCCGCCCTCTTCGTGAAGAAGAAGGGTGGAGCCTTGAGTATGTGCATCGATTACCGGAAGTTGAATCGGGTGACAGTGAAGAACCGCTATCCGATGCCGAGGATTGATGATTTATTCGACCAGCTGAAGGGAGCAAAGTACTTCTCGAAGATCGATCTTCGATCGGGGTACTATCAGCTGAGGGTCCGAGCCGAGGACGTAGAGAAGACAGCGTTCCGAACTCGTTATGGACATTTTGAGTTTCTGGTGATGCCGTTCGGTTTGACGAATGCACCAGCCGCCTTTATGGACTTGATGAACGGCATCTTCATACCTTATCTGGACCAGTTTGTTGTAGTCTTTGTCGATGACATCTTGATCTACTCGCCCAGTGAGGAGGCGCATGAGGAGCATCTGAGGACCGTTTTGACACTCTTACGCACTCACCAGTTGTACGACAATCTGGAGAAGTGCGAATTTTGGCTCACAGAGGTGAAGTTCCTCGGGCATGTGGTATCTCGAGAGGGCATCTTGGTCAATCCGACAAAGGTTGATGCAGTGTCGAAGTGGGCCAGACCCAACAGTGTATTTGAGATTCGGAGCTTTCTAGGATTGGCAGGTTATTACCGACGCTTTATTCAGGATTTCTCGCGTCTAGCAGCACCTATGACAGCTTTGACCCGCAAGGGGGCGGAGTACCTTTGGACGGATGAGTATGAGCACTCTTTCCGCGAGCTAAAGGCTCGACTGACTACCGCTCCAGTGTTGATTGTTCCAGAGCGGGGAGTAGGCTATGACGTGTATTGTGACGCCTCAGGCGAAGGGCTAGGTTGTGTTTTGATGCAGAGTGGAAAGGTGGTTGCTTACGGCTCGAGGCAGTTGAAGGTGCATGAGCGCAACTACTCGACCCATGATCTTAAGCTAGCAGCGGTGGTATTTGTGCTAAAGAGCTGGAGACATTATCTATACGGTGAACAGTTCAGGGTGTTTTCAGATCACAAGAGCCTCAAGTATATCTTCTCACAACGCGATCTGAACATGCGCCAAAGGAAATGGATGGAATTACTTGAGGAGTACGACTTCGAGTTGCTCTATCACCCGGGCAAGGTGAACGTCGTCGTCGATGCTTTGAGCAGGAAGTCGAGCCATTGTGTTGCTAGCATGGCGGTCCGAGAGTGGGACATGCTGGAGCAGTTGAGTCTGTTCAGACTGGAGTTAGAGGAGGTCACAAATGGTATGACCTTGTGTGCCTTGGTGGCTCAGCCCACGTTATTTGCTCGAGTGTTAGAGGCACAGACCGAGGATGACGAGACAGCAGGGATTCGTGAGAGATTGATCGACGGTGTCAAGCTCGAGGGTTGGGAGATGGGCACCGATCAGGGTCTCCGTTTTAGAGGACGGTTGTTTGTGCCCAGCGGTTACAGAGACACCGTATTGCGAGAGTGTCATCACTCCCGTCTGGTTGTTCACCCTGGTGGCAACAAGATGTATAGAGACATGCGACGACAGTTTTGGTGGAGTGGGATGCGTAGGGCAGCTCCAGACTTTGTTTCCCGATGCCATAAAACTTGACGCCCTGCGGGTTTTAATCGCAAACTTGAGCACGAAAAGTGCACCGACCGTCAAATAGTAATCGGATTTGAAGTCCGGAATATCGAGCCCAAAGGAGCAATAGACAATCACTTACTATTCAAAGCTTGTAGCTAAACTGTTTCGGTAAAAATCGAGTTTTTAAGTTTGAAAAATAAACCTATAATGACTAGAAATAAAATACAGAATTTAACAGAGAGTTTTCTTATCTTAAATCAAGTGAAGAGAAATCAAGGGCATGGGTTCATCGAGTTCATTCCATAAAATTGAACACGTTCGATTGTAGCGATGTCGATTTATTTTAGAGGCAACGAGTTGTCTCGACTCTAGTCCTAACTTCTTTCGAACGATTCGGACCCTAATGGAATCTAACCAACGAGTTCTTTCGAATCACGATGTAGGAAGACCCAAAGCGTTAAGCTCTATGACAACTTCTAACTTTCGACCAAATAAGCCTATAGCTATTGCAGTTGTATCAACCCCGCTAGTTCTAGCTAGGATTTAAATCCAACCTATGATTGATTTTTGACTTAATTAGAATCCTCCTCTTTCGAGCGACGAATCCTAATTCGAAACAATTACCAAGCCTACACGGGAGGTAAAGCATTATGCACAAATCAATCATAGACACTAAAGAAAATCAACAATCATCGCAATCGAAGCATTCAATTTACAAAAATCCCTACTCTAATCCCCCATAGCCCTAGAAATTGGGGGTTTAGTTGTTCATGGTGAGAAAATGCAAGAATGAAAAGAAGCAAACAATTAAACTCATAATCAAGATGAAAGTAGAGATACAATCACCGAATTAGTTGTCTAAGGTTGCTCTTCTTCTTCTTCTATCTCTCTCCTTGATGCTCTTGAAAATCCACCAAAAGAAATGCACTTGAGTAGCCAACAATGAAGCTTCTCTCCAAAAATCAACACTCAAATAAATCTCAAATTGATTCTCTACCCACAAATTAATTTGATTCTCAACAAATAATACAAGATAAAAAGCTTTCTCTAAAAAAAAGAAATAAAAACTATACAAAAATGGTGCTTCTCTCCACTGTTCGTGCTCTCTCTCTGTCAAAACAAAATGAAATGAAGGAGATGCTCCTTCTCCCCACTGGTTGCGGCGCAGCTAAGGAAAAATAGGGTTAGCCTGAGTGGGACAGGTGTCGCGAGCTGAGAGGGGAGCCGGCCTGGACAGGTGTCGCGCAAAGAGGAGAAGGCTGAGCTGGGACAGGTGTCGGCAGGAGAGCAGGGGGACGGCTGGACACGTGGCGCGAAGGGATCAGCCGGCGGCTGAGTTGGGCCCGGATGGGCCACGTGTCCGCACCACGGGTCGCCACACGCGCGGAGGCGGGGGCCGCTTTCGACATGTGGCGCGCGAAAGGAGGCTGGCGGCTGACGGCTGGCCCACGTGTCGGCTGGAGGTGAAATGGCGGCTGGCGGCTGGCGGCTGGGACAGCGTGGACACGTGTCAAAATCTGATGGGTTGCTCCATTTTTTTTGCTCTTATATCGCTATTTCGCTCGCTCCGGCTTCGTTTGGACTCCGATTGATCTCGTTTTTACGCCAAAATATTTCTCTTTTCAAGACCTACAAAACAAGACCAGTCATGAGCATGTTTCGAAGCAACCAAAATCGACCCTCATAACGGTACACATGCTCAAAACATCCAAAATACGCCGGAAATCCATCGGAACACCGAACATATCGATAAAATCAGTTATTCATGCTAAATCTAAATATATGATAGAAAACCAGGACCAAAAGCCTGTAAACTCGATGTAATGTGGCCCTTTTACGTGTTAAAATGCACCCGCATCACCTCACCTGCCAACAGGTGAAGGTCGAGCATCACCGTCCCGCAGGCTTGCTACAGCCTTTACCGATCCCCGAGTGGAAGTGGGAGGATGTGACTATGGATTTTGTGTGTGGGTTACCAAGGTCGTCGAAAGGGCACAATGCTGTTTGGGTGGTGATTGATCGACTGACCAAGTCGGCACACTTTCTGGGTATGAGGATGACTGATACTGTGGACATGTTGGGTCGGTTGTATGTCAGGGAGATTGTTCGCCTTCATGGTGTACCAGTGTCAGTGGTATCTGATAGGGACCCTCGTTTCACATCCAGGTTCTGGAAGAGTCTACAGAAGGCTTTGGGCACTGAGGTACTGTTGAGTACAGCTTACCATCCTGAGACAGATGGACAGTCAGAGCGCACCATTCAGATTCTAGAGGACATGATTCGAGCTCGTGTGCTTGACTTTCAGGGATCATGGGAGGATCATTTGCCGTTGGCAGAGTTTGCTTACAACAACAGTTACCATTCCAGCATTGGTATGGCACCATTTGAGGCTTTGTATGGCAGACCTTGTAGATCGCCGTTATGTTGGGCTGAGGTTGGGGACCGGAGCTTACTTGGACCAGACATGGTCAGAGAGACGACCGAAAAGGTCGCTTTGATTAGAGAGCGGTTGAAGACCGCACAGAGCCGGCAGAAGAGCTATGCAGATAGGCGTCGCAGACCACTTGAGTTCACGGTCGGGGAGCACGGGTTTATGAGGGTAAGCCCGAAGAAGGGGCTAGTGCGATTTAACCGCAGCGGAGGCAAGATGGCACCGCGTTTCATTGGACCATTTGAGATCTTAGAGAGGATTGGAGCTGTAGCGTATCGGTTAGCTTTGCCACCGCAGCTTGGGAACGTGCATAACGTTTTCCACGTGTCCCAACTGCGGAAGTACATGGCAGACCCTTCGCACATTATTGAGTGGTCTGACATCGAGGTAGCTGATGATGTCACCTATGAAGAACAGCCCGTCGAGATTTTGGGTACAAAGGAGAAGATCCTGCGGAACAAGACGATTCTGTTGGTGCTAGTACAGTGGGGACATCAGGGATCAGGGTCCACTTGGGAACGCAAGGATGAGATCCGCGTGAAGTATCCCCACCTGTTCGGCATTGAGGTACCTTATTTTTAAATTTCGAGGACGAAATTTCTTTAAGGGGGGTAGATTGTAAGACCCGCTCCCGGTCGAACCGGTGGCTTTTCAAGCAAGTTTGACTTGCTACCGAAAAGTCAACCTATGACTCAAGGAGTCACTCGAGATTTTTCCAGAACCCAAACGACTTAGCCATTATCACGGTTGGCTTAAGGGGATAAATCCCTTTCGTTTGAGTATGATGTTGGAGGAAGTCAATTTTAGTCAAAACGAGACTTTTTATCGACTAAAAGCATTATTTTATTGTGCTGGAAATTATTTTGGAAAACTAAATAACCTACTTGGACACTTATCCCTTTTTGGTTGAAAGAGAGAAATGGGAGTGGTCTTGGACCATTATACCCTCCCAAAAGCTTCTACATGGGATTCTAGCTCAAGGGCTTTTAGTCATTTGACACATCTAGGTATTATATGAGTTTGGAAAAGCAAAACCAACCTATTTTGCTTGGTGTAGCCGAAAATTGGAGGAGGAGCAAGAGAGAGGAGCTCTCATGGAGCCTTGAAGAAGAAACAAGGAAAAGGAGGCCACTTGAAGTCTTCCTCTAGCCATCCCTTCTCAAAATCCTTACCATCTTCTTCATCTCACTCTTCTAGAGGTAATGGAACTCTCTAATCCTCATTTCCCTTCATCTCTTTTCATGGGTTTTGGGTGAAATTGCTAGATGTTGTATGGATTGAGTAGAAATGGTGTGAGATGTTGTTGATAAGAAGCTTTGTTGGGTTTTTTGTGGGAAATCCTTAGTTTGTTGGAGCTTTTAAGTTGGTTTTGATTTGATGAATCATTAGAAACTTGCTTATTTGTTGATTCCTACCTTGGGTAGAGGAGTATTGGAGGTGTTTGACTGTTTGGGGAGTTGGAAGGGGTAAAATTTGGGGTTTGAAGGTGGATTTACGGAGAAAAGGAGCTGGAGGTTGAAGAAAGGGCGAAACTGCCCTGGTGCGCCACGGATCCGTGACGGATCCCGTGACGGGCTATGTCACGGCTCCGTGAGGGAGTCCGTGACGGCACTCGTCAAGGCTCCGTGACGGTAACCGTAAGGGTTGGCGTCATGGGTCCGTGACCAGGTCCGTGGCCGAGTAGGGTGGGGGTTTCTTTGGGGGTCTTTCACCTTGGTTGATCTTGGTTTTGAGCTGAACTTTGGAAGGGCTTTGGGGGTCTTACTTGTTGTTTAAGTGGAGTCTAATTAACGTTTCTTTGTGTCCAAGACTTTGGGGATCGAGCTAGAGGAGCAAAGATCACGCCGGGACCCGTGTGAAGAACGGAGTGGTGACCACCGGGCTTATCATCAGAGTATTGAGAGGAAGACCTCGAGGTAGGGAAAGTCTTAACTCCTCGTTTTTTATGCTTAGTATGCATGTGAGGCTAATAAAATTGGAAAGGTCCTAGATATGCCTATAGGATGCGAATAACTAGAATAATTGTCTTTCAATTACTAATAACCGGAAGTGTCTAGTGGTGAATGATTAGGATGCCAATCACTAGTGTAACTCGCTTTCAATACTTGGGAATTGTTTTACTGGTAGAGCGGCCTTGGCAAAGCCCTCGGATTAGCTGCGTGTTAGGATCACATGCTTGGTTGTTTGGTTGCTTAGTGGATAGACTAAAGAGTCTAATGGAACTAGTTGAATTGCATGTGTGTATGCTCTTTTGAAGGTTTTATGATTGGTTGATTCCACTCGTACTTGATCGTTGATTGTATTCGAATGATTACTTGAGTTACTTAAATGGTTGCTTGGAGCATCGAGTATGACTGGTTGTACCGAGCGGTGCAATCAGGTGATCGATGCCCCGTTGGTTCGAGACTGGTAAGTGCATGGTAAGTTGTGATTGTGTGATTGGTGTACTGTGGTTATGTGATTCGTGTACTGTGTGATGTGGTGAATTGGTGATGTGTGAGCTATGCGTGGTAATGACTTGGTGGCTGTTGGGATTGGAGTATTTCGTGTCGGTTGAGTACGTTATTCAATTATGAACTGCTTATTATAAAATTGCCCAAGTGTACGCTTCCTATGGGAGTAATGCCTTGGTTCCCGAGGACCTAAAATCCTTTGGAGACGTTTCTGAGACTTCCGACGATATGTGCCCTGAAGGGTGTTTCCGATAGTCTCAATGATATGCGTCTCCTCTGGATTGGAGGAAAAATCCGAGAGGACACATCATATGTGGATCCGAGGGTGGAGACTTCATGTGCCACGGCATTGGTTTGGTTACTTGTTACTTGTGTTTGTTAAGATCTATCTCGTTGACTTGCTGCTGATTTCGTTGAGTTTAAGGTCCACTTTGTTATGTGTTTTCCCTACTGAGCGCAAGCTCACCCCTGTGAGTTTATTGTTGTGTTTACAGGCTTGATTGAGGAGTAGAAGCTCGGGAGCTTCTCGATGTGGGTGCCTTGTAGAGACTTCGTTCTTATCACTTTACTATTTTGAACAAACCTTGTGGAGGATTATTATTACACCCCGGGAGGGTTATTTGTGTTTTCAACTGAATTTGTGGATTTGAGTTTCTTATTAGAGATTTTCAAGAACTAATTGTTGCATTATTGCTTTATCGTCATCTATTACTAGTCATGCCTCGGGTTCGGGCAAGAACCGGATTTAGGGCGTGACAATTTGGTATCAGAGCCTGTTTTCGTTTGAAACAGGTGTCGTATGAACTGATTTTCAAACCTCGGACCGAAGTCAATTAGGTGGGTAGAGTTAGGGAGTCTGAATCTTGAGTTGCTTCAAGGGTGGTCTTAAATGGAACCTTACACTACAATGAGTGCATTACTTGATTGGTATCCTCTCCCTAGTGATCGGTGAAGCCGAATGGTTGAGATCGGAGTTGGATTAACGGTCAATGACCGACCCGCTATGCATTCATGGTAGGGTGAGCCAACGGTTGGTGGTGTTGTCCCTTTTGGCGTATTACTTCGAAAATTTTCCAGTTGTGGTTTGATCCTATTCAAGTTTTGACTTGTGATTGACTGCTGGTCTGGAGCATGAGTACTCCATGTGTGCTGATTTTGAGTGTTTTGGATGGGGAGCGAGAACCCCGTATTCCGTTGTATGAGAACTTTGTTTTGGGACACGAGTATCCCGTATGCCCGTGGAGGTGGCGAGATTGGGACACGAGTATCCTGTATGCCCGTGGAGGTGGCGAGATTGGGACACGAGTATCCCGTATGCCCGTGTAGGTGGCGAGATTGGGACACGAGAATCCCGTATGCCCGTGTAGGTGGCGAGTTTGGGGGCACGAGTACCCCGTAGTATTTGGGAGCACGAGAACTCCGTTTATTTGACTGTGTGATGTCTTTGGCCGAGCATGAGAGCTCTATGTACTTTTACCTTGTGAATTTGTATTGGTGGTTGTCCCGCTTAAGCGGAGGGTTAAGGGGAAATACGAATGGATCATGCCGAATTTTCAGTAGAACTAAAATGTTTACACCATCACTGGTTGACTCAGGGGCGTCACTATAGTTGAGCATGATGGTTCGATGTCCAGTTGTTACAATGAGGTTCGGGGACGCCTGAATCAGGTTGTAACAACACGAGATCGACACGAAAAGCTGGGGTAAAGGTTAAGAAATGGAATATGTGGGAGAGAAGGAAAGGTTAAGGGTGATTATTGAATTGATTTGTGTTAAGTGTTAAACCCCTCTTTGTGGAAGGATACCCGAGTGAAGGGTATGCCTGTTGATTTGTGCTTTGTGTGGTGCTTGAGTTGGAACCCTCCTGTGGGAGTTGGTAGTTGATTGCTAAATCGCTGGTTGTTGTTGTGTGACGCATAGAGATGCGAACTTGGGAGCTATTATATGAGTATATATATATCTACTAGTGTGAAGGGCGTATCTGTGGGTGACTTGTGTAGGCGTGTGTGTGTTCGTCCTTGTAACGTGTGAGAACCGTTGTTGAACTAAGTACTGAACATGTGCGTTATCCATGCAGGCGGATAGGCGACATGGCTCGTACGTATGTTCATAGAGGTACCCGGAGCCGCCCAACTGGGGGTCCGAGTCAGGCACCTGCTGTTGAGCAGGAGGGGGCAGCTGACTCCCTGGATGTTGCTTCCACAGAGCATCAGCGCTTTGAGGGTAGACCAACAGGGTCGCCACCCAGGACATCTCCAGTCGCATAGCCGACGCAGGCGACCCCTCTCGAGGAGGTGGTTCGCGCTGTACTAGCAGCCTTGAGTGCGCAGCAGGGGACTACAGCACCGACACCAGAGCCCGTGCCTGTTGCTTCAGCGGATGTTGGAGAGAGGTCAGGACAGTTTGATAGTCTCACGGCCCAGTCGCTCAGAGAGTTTCGCAGACTTGGTACGCCGACCTACTCCGGGGGATCTGACCCCGAGGCGGCTTCTGGTTGGTTGGAGCGGGTTACCCGCAACCTCGATACCTCTGGGGTTTCGGAGGTGCGTTTGAGAGTTTCGTTCGCCACTTTTCAGCTTGAGGGAGAGGCCTACTACTGGTGGCAGTCAGTACAGGACAGGGTCGGTAGTGATTTTGAGTTGTTCAGCAGACTGTTCTTGGAACAGTACTTCCCTCGCTCTATTCGGGACGACAAGCGTCAGCAGTTTCTGGATTTACGTCAGAGGGGTTTGAGCGTTTCTGAGTATACAGTGAGGTTCACTTCTTTGGCCCGCTTCGCGCCGGAGTTGGTTCAGACTGCGGATGACCGATGCAGGAGATTTGAGAACGGGCTCATCCCGTCGATAGCCGACAGGGTTATCGCTTTTAGGACCGCAGAGTACTCCACACTCTTGGATCAGGCTTTAGCCATGGAGAGACACTATCAGGGTGCGAGAGACTAGGCCTAGGCCGAGCGGCTTTCTGCAGCCGTCTGACCGTCGAGACCGACGCAGACAGAGAGTTGCAGGGCACTTTCAGCCTCAGTTTCAGCAGGATGGCATGCGCCGAGCAGGGACCGTAGCGTCAGTTAGACCCGCCCCGGTGGCCCAGTTATGTCCTCGGTGTGAACAGCAGGGACACCTGGCACGAGACTGCCCGAGGGGCGATGGACCTGTGGAGCGCCATGATGATCGTTCCCAGGGGACCAGAGTTAGACAGCCTAGTGAGCCGAGGGGGTGTTATCACTGTGGCAGCGCCGACCACTTCATGCGTGCGTGTCCTGAGATAGCACAGCAGAGAGGATGCTACCAGTGTGGTCGATCTGATCATTTCATCCGGGCGTGCCCTGTGATAGCTGGTAGAGCGCCTGCACCGAGGCCCCAGCAGACTCAGATTCGCCCTGCACCACCTCGCAGACCACGTCAGGCACCGCAGCAGAGAGCTCTGCGTCAGGCGGCGGGAGCAGCAGGTCAGAGGCACCAGCCGAGAGCTGGCCAGCAGGTGGCACTTCCCCCACCACCGAGAGGAGGACCACCGGCACGGCAGGGCCGAGTCTTTGCAGTTACTGATTCCAGGATTGAGAGGCCGTACGCCGGCCATAAGGCCACTCAGGGTACGTGTTTACTTTATAATGCGTGGACTTCATTTTTGTTTGATACGGGAGCTTCCCATTCGTTCATATCTTCGTCTATTGCTTCTTCTTTGGGTTTGCGGGTTGAGACTTTGAGTCAGCCCCTTTGTTTGGAGACCCCGGCTACGGGTGCGGTGGTGTTGAGCACCGTTTGTAGAGACTGTGCGATTAGGGTAGCAGATTGCACTTTTCTTGGTGATTTACTCGTTCTTGAGATGAACGCCTTTGACGTGATCCTGGGAATGGACTGGCTCGCGAGGTATCGAGCGACGATCGACTGCTATCGACGTCAGGTGACAGTGAGGTCAGGTGATAGGGTGATCACGTGTGTTTTGGGTAGCAAGAGTGGAGTTCTCTTATCCGCTTTGACTACGGGGTCTGAGGCAGAGATCGTGCGGAGTAGCAGTGAGCTACCGAGGGTAGTGCGTGAGTTCCCGGAGGAACTATCGGGCTTGCCACCAGCGCGAGAGGTGGAGTTCAGGATCGATCTGATCCCGGGTACGGCGCCGATCTCGATGACGCTGTATCGGTTTGCACCAGCCGAGTTGGTCGAGCTCAAGCGACAACTTGAGGAACTGCAGCAGAAGGGGTTCATCCGCCCGAGCGTATCTCCGTGGGGAGCGCCCGCCCTTTTCGTGAAGAAGAAGGGTGGAGCCTTGAGGATGTGCATCGATTACAGGAAGCTGAACCGGGTGACAGTGAACAACGCCTACCCGATGCCGAGGATTGATGATTTATTCGACCAGCTGAGGGGAGCAAAGTACTTCTCGAAGATCGATCTTCGATCTGGGTACTACCAGCTGAGAGTCCGAGCTGAGGACGTAGAGAAGACAGCGTTCCGCACTCGTTATGGACACTTCGAGTTTCTGGTGATGTCGTTCGGTTTGACGAACGCGCCGGCCGTCTTTATGGACTTGATGAATGGCATCTTCAGACCTTATCTAGACCAGTTCGTGGTAGTCTTTGCCGATGACATCTTGATCTACTCGCCCAGTGAGGAGGCGCATGAGGAACACCTGAGAACCGTTCTGACACTCTTACGCACTCACCAGTTGTACGGCAATCTGGAGAAGTGCGATTTTGGCTCACAGAGGTGAAGTTCCTTGGGCATGTGGTATCTCGAGAGGGCATCTTGGTCGATCCAGCCAAGTTTGAGGCAGTGTCGAAGTGGGCCAGACCCAGCAGTGTGTTTTAGATTCGGAGCTTTCTAGGGGTGGCAGGTTATTACCGGCGCTTCGTTCAGGATTTCTCCCGCCTTGCAGCACCTATGACAGCTTTGACCCGCAAGGGAGCGGAGTACCATTGGACGGACTAGTGTGAGCACTCTTTTTGCAAGCTAAAGGCTCGATTGACTACCGCTCCAGTGTTGATTGTTCCAGAGCGGGGAGTGGGCTACGACGTGTATTGTGACGCCTCAAGCGAAGGGCTAGGTTGTGTTCTGATGCAGAGTGGAAAGGTGGTTGCCTACGGCTCGAGGCAGTTGAAGGTTCATGAGCGCAACTACCCGACCCATGATCTTGAGCTAGCAGCGGTGGTGTTTGCGCTGAAGAGCTGGAGACACTATCTGTACGGTGAGCGGTTCAGGGTGTTTTCAGACCACAAGAGCCTCAAGTATATCTTCTCGCAGCGTGATCTGAACATGCGCCAAAGGCGATGGATGAAGTTACTTGAGGAGTACGACTTCGAGTTGCTCTATCATCCGGGCAAGGCGAACGTGGTCGCTGATGCTTTGAGCAGGAAGTCGAGTCACTGCGTTGCCAGTATGGCAGTCCGAGAGTGGGACATGCTGGAGCAGTTGAGCTTATTCAGACTGGAGTTGGAGGAGGTCACCGAGGGTATGGCCTTGTGTGCCTTGGTGGCTCAGCCCACGCTTTTTGCTCGAGTGCTAGAGGCACAGGCCGAGGACGCCGAGAAGGCGGTGATTCGTGAGATATTGTTGGATGGTGTCAAGCTCGAGAGTTGGGAGTTGGGCACCGACCAGGGTATCCGCTTTAGAGGACGACTGTTTGTACCCAGCGGGTACAGGGACACCGTTTTACGTGAGTGCCACCACTCACGTCTGCTTGTGCACCCCGGTGGCAACAAGATGTATAGAGACATGCGACGACAGTTTTGGTGGAGTGAGATGCGTGGGGCAGTTGCAAATTTCGTTTCCCGATGCCTCACCTGCCAACAGGTGAAGGCCGAGCACATGCGTCCCGCAGGCTTGCTACAACCTTTACCGATCTCCGAGTGGAAGTGGGAGCATGTGACTATGGATTTTGTGTGTGGGTTGCCCAGGTCGTCGAAGGGACATGACGCTGTTTGGGTGGTGGTTGATCGACTGACCAAGTCGGACCACTTTCTGGGTATGAGGATGACTGATTTTGTGGACATGTTGGGTCGTTTGTACGTCAGGGAGATGGTTCGTCTACACGGTGTACCAGTGTTAGTGGTATCAGATAGAGACCCTCGTTTCACATCCAGGTTCTGGAAGAGTATACAGAAGGCTTTGGGCACTGAGGTACTGTTGAGTACAGCTTATCATCCTGAGACAGATGGACAGTCAGAGCGCACCATACATATTCTAGAGGACATGCTTCGAGCTTGTGTACTTGACTTTCAGGGATCATGGGAGGATTATTTGCCTTTGGCTGAGTTTTCCTACAACAACAGTTACCAGTCCAACATTGGTATGACACCTTTTGAGGCCTTATATGGCAGACCTTGCAGATCGCCGGTGTGTTGCGCTGAGGTTGGGGACCGGAGCTTACTTGGGCCAGGCATGGTCAGGGAGACGACCGAGAATGTCACTTTGATTAGAGAGCGGCTGAAGACCGCGCAGAGTCGGCAGAAGAGCTACGCAGACAGGCGTCGCAGACCACTTGAGTTCACGGTCGGGGAACATGTGTTTCTGAAGGTGAGCCCAAGGAAGGGTCTAGTGTGGTTTAGACGCAGTGGAGGCAAGCTAGCACCACATTTTGTTGGACCATTTGAGGTCTTAGAGAAGATTGGAGCTGTAGCTTATCGTTTAGCCTTGCCACCGCAGCTTGGGAACGTGCATAACGTTTTCCATGTGTCCCAACTGCGGAAGTACATGGCAGACCCTTCCCACATCATTGAGTGGTCAGACATCGAGGTAGCAGATGATGTCACCTTTGAGGAGCAGCCCGTCGAGATCTTGGGTACAAAGGAGAAGGTCCTGCGGAACAAGAAGATTCTGTTGGTCTTGGTGCAGTGGGGTCACCAAGGATCTGGATCCACGTGGGAGCGCGAGGAGGAGATCCGCGAGAAGTATCCCCACCTGTTCAACCTCTGAGGTACGCCGTTGTCTTTAAATTTCGAGGACGAAATTCTTTTAAGGGGGGTAGATTGTAAGACCCGCCCCCGGGTGATCCCGGTAAAACCGGTGAATCCTAACTAGGTTTGACTTTCGGCCGGAAAAGTCAACTGATGACTCGGAAAGTCAGTCGGGACCTTTCTGGGGCCTAAAAAGCTTAGCCATTAGCACGGTTAGCTTAGTTGGGTCGTTTCCTTCAGTTTGACTGTAATATTGTTAAAGTCAACTGTCGGTCAAACTCGGGCTTAATATCGGTTATTTGTCGATAAATCTTGGAAAGCTGGAAATTTATTAAGTAGGAGTGACCTCACATGACACTTGTCATGCTTGGCTTGGAGGATGAAAATTGGGGCTTCAAATGACCCTCATACCCTCCTAAGTTACCTTTAAAGGGATAAGACCTTAAGGGCTTTTGAGTAAATTGACATTTTAGGTCATTTAAAGGAAAGAGAGCAACAATTCAGCCCATTTACTTCTGTTGCAGCCGAAAATCACAAGTAGAGAGGAGAGGAGTAGCTCACTTTCTTGAGGAAGAAGATAGAGAAGAAAGCTTGGATTTTGGAGCTTGTTCTTGGTCCTTTTGCCTTCATTTTCACTTCATCTTCTCCATCTCAACCATCTAGAGGTAAGGATGCTCTCAACTCTCCATTTCTTCCACTTCCATTTCTTGGGTTTTGTGGGTTTTGGCTTAAAGGATGAAGAACTTGCTTATTTGATTGATTGCTTGGAGAAGAAGTAGTGAAGTAGGTTGTTGGATTGAGTTTTGGTTGAAGTTTGATGAACCCATTGAGGGTGTAGTTGCTGGGTATCTTTGGTTGTTTATTTTGGAGCTAGGAGAGTTTAGAAATGGAGTTTGTGTTGAGATTTTCGTGAAATTCGAGTTGGGGAAGAAAGGGGAAGGAGCTGTTCAGGTCTGATACGGAATCTGACCCAGACCGGGCCATGTACCGGCACGACATGCCGCACGGACCGGGCCAGGTACCGGCACGGTACCCGGCACGGAACGGGCCTGGTACCGGCACGGCACACGGCACGGGACGGGCTGGAGTCCGGCACGTGACCTGATACGGTCCGTGTCGCTCTCCGGGCCGGTCTGTGACGCGTTTCGTGCTGGATTCCGGGCCGGCCTGTGACATGGTCCGTGCCATGTTCCGGCACGGCAAGCCTCACGGCCCGTATGGCATTCTGGATCAGATCCCCAGAGCCCAAAACCCTTCCTTTTAGCTCAACTTGATTCCCACCTTTCCTCTTCAAACCTTGATCCATTTCTGAACATTGTTGTGTGTTTTGAGGAGAAGAACACTTGGTTGAGGAAACTAATTTGTGGTCTTTTGGTGGTTCAAAACCTTGGAACCAAGCTAGGGAAAGAAGGAAGAATGTGGACACGAGTTAGAGGAGCACTTATCACGCCGGGACCCGTGTGAAGAACGGAGAGGTGACCACCGGGCTTATCGTCAGAGTGTTGAGAGGAAGACCTCGAGGTAGGGAACGCCTTAACCTCTTGTTTATGATGCTTAGTATGCATGTTAGGCTAATAAAATTGGAAAGGTCCTAGATATGCCTATAGGATACGAATAACTAGCATAATCGTCTTTCAATTACTAATAACCGGAATGGTCTAGTTGTGAACGATTAGGATGCCAATCACTAGTGTAACTCGCTTTCAATACTTGGGAATTGTTTTACTGGTAGAGCGGCCTTGGCAAAGCCCTCGGATTAGCTGCGTGTTAGGATCACATGCTTGGTTGTTTGGTTGCTTAGTGGATAGACTAAAGAGTCTAATGGAACTAGTTGAATTGCATGTGTGTATGCTCTTTTGAAGGTTTTATGATTGGTTGATTCCACTCGTACTTGATCGTTGATTGTATTCGAATGATTACTTGAGTTACTTAAATGGTTGCTTGGAGCATCGAGTATGACTGGTTGTACCGAGCGGTGCAATCAGGTGATCGATGCCACGTTGGTTCGAGACTGGTAAGTGTATGGTAAGTTGTGATTGTGTGATTGGTGTACTGTGTGATGTGGTGAATTGGTGATGTGTGAGCTATGCGTGGTAATGACTTGGTGGCTGTTGGGATTGGAGTATTTCGTGTCGGTTGAGTACGTTATTCAATTATGAACTGCTTATTATAAAATTGCCCAAGTGTACGCTTCCTATGAGAGTAGTGCCTTGGTTCCCGAGGACCTAAAATCCTTTGGAGACGTTTCTGAGACTTCCGACGATATGTGCCCTGAAGGGTGTTTCCAATAGTCTCAATGATATGCGTCTCCTCTGGATTGGAGGGAAAATCCGAGAGGACACATCATATGTGGATCGGAGGGTGGAGACTTCATGTGCCACGGCATTGGTTTGGTTACTTGTTACTTGTGTTTGTTAAGATCTATCTCGTTGACTTGCTGCTGATTTCATTGAGTTTAAGGTCCACTTTGTTATGTGTTTTCCCTACTGAGCGCAAGCTCACCCCTGTGAGTTTATTGTTGTGTTTACAGGCTTGATTGAGGAGTAGAAGCTCGGGAGCTTCTCGATGTGGGTGCCTTGTAGAGACTTCGTTCTTATCACTTTACTATTTTGAACAAACCTTGTGGAGGATTATTATTACACCCCGGGAGGGTTATTTGTGTTTTCAACTGAATTTGTGGATTTGAGTTTCTTATTAGAGATTTTCAAGAACTAATTGTTGCATTATTGCTTTATCGTCATTTATTACTAGTCATGCCTCGGGTCCGGGCAAGAACCGGATTTGGGGCGTGACACGTATTCTGTCTCTGCCCATGGGGCTTTCAAATACCGTTTGTGACGGTTCTAGTGGAAAAACGTTCAGTGAGCCATTGCTCTTTCTGTCTAACCTTAATGACCCGAGAGCATGTTCCCTGGCACACATCGATGTTCTGATATAAATTTTATAAAATTGCAACTTTCGCTATAAAAAAAATCGATAATTTTTTGGGTTAATTTCACCTCAGTACCCTAAATCTTTTATATTTCATTTAGAGTACCCTAAATCTTTTTTGTGTCACCTCAGTGCCCTAGACTTTCATTAATTTATTTAGAGTACGATACAAGGAGGTTGAAGGGTTCCGAGACAGGGAGGTCAATTGATGTTGATTGAGGTGAGTCAGACGACAACCATTAGAATTGCAGAGTGGGGTCCGAACAAGATCGGGAGACACATCGATCAATGATGAAGAAAAAAGACCAAGGATGCGGTGATTAGCAACTCAAAAGAAACCCTAACAAAAAAATTCCTAACAGAGCTATAAGAGATTCAAGAAAAGCATCTATAATAGTTATGAAACATGTATAATTCAATTATTCCTAATTTTATACGTAATTGGATGAAAGTTTTATTCTAAAACGTATAAATGAATAAGTTCACTAAAATGATTAATTTTTATTTTAGTTTATCCTAAAGGAGATGGAAACCTAAAACATAGTCAATAACAGATTGTCATCATCCAAACTTTGGAACAAAATGATTCAAATCCTTCGTCTTCCTCTGACATAGTCAAAGTTATAATAAATGGGTCAAAGGACCGAAAACTAAACTCAAAAATCAAATAGCGTGGATTGAAACGTTCCTATATTTATAGACACAAACAATTCAATCTCATAAAAAGTTCAGTCAAATTTAAAAGGTTATAATTTTGTTTAGGATCTTTGTAATCTTGAATGGATTTTCAATCATGTATTGGATACCAATAAGTATTTCTAAAAATGGGCATGAAATTGAAGGCCTATAAAATAACCGACGGAATGGAACAAATTGGTATTCTGGACTACAATGTACAAGGTAAAAATCTGAATTTCTGAAAGTCGACGCACCAAAACGGGTTTGGAGTCAAACCGCCTTAAAAATTCACACTGATTTGAGATTCGGGTTTCGGGAACGGCCGTCGGCCCATGGACGCCCTACAAATATAGATAGGAGAACTTCTACATGTTTAATTGGTTCGGTTCCATAACATTTGGGTGGGTTTTTGTAATCTTGTTAGCTGATAGGCTTGGGTACTTTGGGTTTAGTTGTTGTTATTAGTTTTACATCTGAAACATCTCCTCCATGTATCCTCTTACCTCTCATAAGAGGATTTAATTTTAATTTGCTATTGCTGATAAAAAAAAATATAGATAGGAGAACAAAAACAGAGGAATGAAGTTAAGGATATTGGTACCAATATTCATAGTGGATAAGGAATGCTCTCAGTAAAATCAATTCAACCTCCATATTAGTTCAAAGTTGGTACCCACTTTTAGGACTGAACCCTACCTTGTGATTCCATGACCCATAACTAATTAGAGCTCCATTTTAGACACCGAATAGAACAATAAATTAAAAAATACAAATTCTTTTGATAATTTTAATTTATTTTTTATCATCATAATATAATAAATTCTTTTTGCCCACTTGACAACCTCATTGGGGACACAAAAATCGGCCAATCATTCACAATGTCTCAAAAAGAAATTGCATAATCTTACCAAAGTGAAAGATTTAAACACTCCTTTTAAAAATAAAATAAAATACACAACCCAGAATTTGTGGATAATAGGAAGTAATAATGAAAGCCCAAACTCCGAAACACAAGTTGATAAGAGAGAGAAGGTTTTTGTTGTTTATTCTACTTTCTCTTTACGCTCGTCTTTATTCTATGCGAGTAACAAAATCATTTTAATAAAATCTGAATTTTTAGACTAACAAATTATGATATTATTATATGAGGCTAAAAAAAGACCGTAAACCGGCGACCCGATCAGCACCACCGGTTCACGGTCCGGCTGCCAATGTCGAAATGGCAGTACCTAAATCACTAGTCCGGTGACCGGAATGACTGCTAAGTCCGACCGTTATAATCCAAATAGGCCATATACTCAACTAAAGTGTACAGCCCAAGGACACCAAGCCCATATATAAAAGTACTTTTATGTTAATTGGCCTTTTGGTATTTCATTTGGGCCACGATTCAACCCTAGAAAGCATTTATATAAGTTAAGTAGTTTTTTGTATTATATAATTGACATAAAACCATGTCATATATCAATTAGAAACCAAAAACTAGGGTTTCATTTTTTAACTTCGAAAATGACCTGGTCTGGTTTATCTCATAGTCTTCGTCGTTGCGATGATTCGACTCAGAGAGGACTCTCCTTCTCTGTGTGCCTCTCCTCCTCTTTTCCTAGAATCGTCGTCGTCTCTCTCACGCATCGGTACACCCTATCGTTGGTTCTCTCAGACGTCGGGCCGACTCTTTCCATGCCTCAGCAGATCCTCATCGGTGTATCCTCTCTTCGGCACGCCTCACATTAGTACCTATAAGGACAACCACCAGAACGAGGGCCCTGTCATTGAATCTCGCCCTGGTGGTGGATGTCCTGGAAGCCATCTGGGGACAACTCAACTCCTGTTTCTTAGAAGATGATGTTGTGGTGGTGCTAGTTGGGGTTGTCCCAACCATGAAGGACATCCGATATCAGTATGTATTGGTGGAGTTGGTCCTCTCGAATGTCCCGTGCAACTATAAGACCCTCTGTGGGGTGATGGCGACATGTTGGAGGGTCTAGGGTTAAGAGGTTGAGTGGTTAAAGAAGGAAGTGGTGACTTTCTTTTTCCCTCCCCGAAATGCTATGGAGGAGGTTCGTCATCGCAGGCCGTGGGCGTTAGTGGATTCCGATACTCCTGGTGCAACTCCATCCTTGCATGCAACCGAGCTCCATCGTCTTCTAGCACATGGAGATCGGGGTGAGATCCTTCAATGTCCCAAGAGATGCTAGAACATACCCAATTCATTTCCTCCTATGCACGACCTTGGGGAAAGAGGTTGTCACGACCCCGAGACCAGGCATCTACCGGTGGGACGATTGAATGTGGCTCGGGGTCATCCTTGACGTGGACCAACCGCTCTGTCAATAAATCCGATTGATCTTTCTAGGTCACCAGGAATCTACGCAGATTGGGTGATATCCAGGTTTCTTCACTCGATGTGGGGGTCTCATGTCACACCCCAAATCCGATTTTGACCGGACTCGAGACATGAACCGAAAACGATAAATAAATAACAAAACTAAAATAAACTTTAAATAGATAAACCTCGAAAAGTGTATATGTAAAGACCACTTTTTTTACAGGGTGTTAGTCTGCATTGTGGAACTTTGGGGTAGGTTTTTGCAACAACTGTTGTTGAAAAGAAAATTCAAAAAAAAGGGAATGGGAAATCTGGACTGAAGAGGAGATTGGGCCAGGTTGGGCCCAATCTGAGTCGCGCCGGCCCGGTTCGCTGAGGCGCGAGGCCCAGCCCAAAGGGAGCGGTATTTAAGGACCCAAACCCTAAGTGGGTAGGTACTGTTCGTCGCCCATTTCTCTTCCCTCTCTCTGCGACAGATCCCGAGCTCCTTCTCCGGCTTCTTCTCGCTCATCTTTGGCTTCTTCTCCGACCTCCCTTGTCTTCCTCCTTCACCGGCACCCTCTAATTCTTCTCCTTCACCTTCATCCCCCTTCTCCGTCCTCGTACCGCACCACCGCGCGCGTAGAACTGAGCCCTCGTCGGACGACCCTTCCTGGGTTTGAGTCCCGGACGTGCTCCGTCAACGGTGACGAGAATCAGGAGGTCCAGACGGCACTCGTTGGCTTCTCCTTCTTCTTCGACCTCGTCGGGACGGAAGTGTGCCCTTCCGAGCTCGATTTGAGCTTGGTGGGTCGGAACCGTCGCTGGCGACCTCGCAAAACCCTAGATCTGAGGTTATTGCTGGGTTCTAACGCCGCGCCTGTCACCCTCGCCCTCGTCCAGCCACGGCTCGAGCTCCGCCGCCCTCTCCCGAGCCTCTCCGGCACTTCGCGTTAGGTTCTGGACCTCGTCGCCGCCGGAGACGGTGGCCGGAATGCATGAACCCTCACCGGAGCTGAGAGGACTCAGAGACGACGTTGACGGGCCTAGGGCAGGTGGAACAGATCCTTGGGCCAGAGTTTGGGCCTGGAGGAAATGGGTCAGGTCGGATCTTGGGCCAGGCCTAGATCCGAGGCCCGGGTCTGAGTCGGGTCCAGACTCGGGTGGACCGGGTTTGGACTCGAGTTGGACTCGGGTTAGGGTCGGGTCTGGGGCCGGGTTCGGGTCTGACCGGGTCTGGGTTCGGATCCGGGTTCGAACCGGGTCTGGATCCGGGTTTGGACCGGACCCGGGTCGGATCCGGGTCGATAGATTTGATTAACTAATTTAATAATTAATTTGACTTAAAATTTGATAATTTTAAAGACGTTTTGGACTTTCCAAGAACCTTGGACGAGAACTGATTGAGACTTTTTATTGTTAAAACCCAGACTTGGATTTCGGGGACTTCGCCTTGGAAGACGGTGTTGGCCCGGTCGTCCGCAGCTAGAAGACGTTGCGGTGTCACCATCTTGAGGTAGGGAAAGTAGCGGATACCGCTTTAATTACGGAAAGTTACTAGTATGCATGCTAGGAAATAATAAAAGCCGGAAAGATCATAGCTTGGCATGTAGGATACGAACAACTAGAGTAGACGTATGAACTGCGAATATTTACGATTCATGTCTTGGGAATTGCCGTACTAGTAGATCCGGGCCATGTCGTGCCTGTAGGATTGTTTGCTGAGTGTGCTTGCTGGTGTGCCTTGTGTTGTTTGATCGGCTAATAAATAACGAACGTGAAAAAGAATAGAATGGAACTCGTGATGCATGTTGATTACCTGTGTGGTTATTTCCTGTTTATTCGATATGTTGAATTATGGGATGGTTGGGGATTTGATACCGGTTAAGCCGGTGGGGTTACCACATGGAGTGTGGAGACGGTAAGTGATGGTAAGTACGTGACGGTTTTGAGTGTGGTTAAGAGTCTAATACGATCTATTCGTTGTTGCATATCATGATTGTGTGTGGGCAAGTGTGCCATGTTTGATAATGTGAACCATTGTTTGTAATATGACCGGGTGAGTGATACACTGGATGTATGTGCTATGTTGAATTGATCCGGTTGGTATACCGAGACCATCAGTGTTTTGTGCGGTGTGTTAGTTCCTGTTTTTGGGTGTTCCAAGAGACGGTGTAGCCGGGGTGGACTTACACCGAGGGTTAGTTCCGGTGAAGCGTATCGAGGCCAAGGATGGCGTGATCAATACCCGATGATTCATGGTCCGGGACGATGGTTGACCGAGGCATGTACCGATCCTGTACGTCTGATAAGATATTCCCCACGTCTGTGTCCGTGGAAGACATCGGAATGAGGGATTCCCGGTCGTAGATGTTAACCCTTCGTCTGTGTGCGGAGGAGTATATTACCCCACGTCTGTGTGCGTGGAACCCTTCGTCTGTGTGCGGAGGAGTATATTACCCCACGTATGTGTGCGAGGATGCCCCCGTCTGTGTGCGAGGATGCCCACGTCTGTGTGCCAGGATGTCCACGTCTGTGTGCGTGGAAGTTTTCCGACTGATGGTATTACCGGTTTGGTACGTATATTGAGTAGTGTCGTGTCTGTGTGCGCGGAAGGTATCGGGACAAATGCTGTATGAACTAGTACGAAATAAGTGGATGTGCACACACGGTGGTATGGCTTATGCCGGTAGACGATATCCGTGTGTGTCTCGATTGTGCCTTATTTTGGCTGTTTGGTTGTGTGCTGTCTTACGACATCTGTGTGTGTTTTGCTGTGTGCTTTGTTCCCATTGGTTGCTGTGTGCTTGGTTGACCGTGTGCATTTGTATAAGTATGTTCAAGGTTGTGGAAATGGGCAGTAACGGAGAGACGTGTTGTTGGGCTTTGTGCTTTGGGTTAGGTGAGACTTGGTCTTGTGAGATTGTTAGGGGGGACTCGAGGTGTTGTTGTACTTGTTCCTGTGTTACAGTGCGAGTTCGCACGTGTGGTTGGTTGTGAGATAGCCGTGGGCTTTGCTTACTGAGAATTGTTGGGTAATGAGTGTCAAGCGCTACTTGTGGGAAGTGGTTTGAGTTCGGATCGTTCGAGTTGGTTTTACGGGTTGTGCCTGAGTGAAGGCCAAGTGTTGTCTTGGGGTGAACGTTTTCTTGTTTTAATAGTTGTGCTTACTAGTATGCCATAATTTGACGGTTACCCGTGGTGATGAACTGTGGTTCAGAACCTTAACTACTTTTCCTACTGAGCGTAAGCTCACCCCCTTACTATGTTGTATTTCAGGTGTTAAGCGGGATCTGTACTAGCAGGATTCTCGGAGCTTGGGAGCTAGCGAGTGTTTATCTAGTTTCTAGCGACGTACCGTTAACTCGTGAACTATTTTACCGTTGTTTTTATCGAGCTGCGACTCACGACATTGTTTAAAGTTTTAAAATTATAAATTGAGACTTGTGGGCTTTATGTTCGATGAAAATTATTATTGTTTTAGTTCACGTCTCGAGTCTGGTCAAAACCGAATTTGGGGCGTGACAATTGGTTTCAGAGCCTGTTTTCATTTTGAAATGATTTTCAAAACCTCGGACCGTACGTCACCTAGGTGGGTAGAGTGGGTCGTTAGGGTGCTGTGTGTCGGTTACGCAAGTCGGAGTTGTCCTATGCGTAGAAACGAGACGGAACGAGTCTCGGGTTGGTGTAGTGTCCGGCCTGAATGCCGTAAACTTTTGCTGAACCTGTGTGGTTGTTGTCGTGTTGACCTGACTGTTGTCCAAGATCGGACTTGACCGGACGGTGGAAGTAAAATTATCGAGACCCGAGGTGTAAAAGTTGGAATGAATTGTTGTGTGTTATATTTGTGTTTGAGTGCTGTGTGCAAAGAGAACTGGTTGTCCCGCATAAGCGGATGGTTGAATTAAATTACGAACGGGTCATGCCCGATTTTCTACAGAAACTGAAGTATATGTACCATCACGATTCAGCGATAGGGGCCACTGTAGCTGGACGTGAATGGTGGGATGTCTAGTGGTTACAAAGCAACTCGGGGACACCTGAGCGGGGTTGTAATGACGAGAGATCAACATGAATGCTATGTTGAGATGATCCGGTTGGTATACCGAGACCATCAGTGTTTTGTGCGGTGTGTTAGTTCCTGTTTTTGGGTGTTCCAAGAGACGGCGTAGCCGGGATGGACTTACACCGAGGGTTAGTTCCGGTGAAGCGTATCGAGGCCAAGGATGTCGTGATCAATACCCGATGATTCGTGGTCCGGGATGATGGTTGACCGAGGCATGTACCGATCCTGTACGTGTGATAAGATATTGCCCACGTCTGTGTGCGTGGAAGACATCGGAATGAGGGATTCCCGGTCGAAGATGTTAACCCTTCGTCTGTGTGCGAAGGAGTATATTACCCCACGTCTGTGTGCGTGGAACCCTTCGTCTGTGTGCGGAGGAGTATATTACCCCGCGTCTGTGTGCGTGGAACCCTTCGTCTGTGTGCGGAGGAGTATATTACCCCACGTCTGTGTGCGAGGATGCCCCCGTCTGTGTGCGAGGATGCCCACGTCTGTGTGCGAGGATGTCCACGTCTGTGTGCGTGGAAGTTTTCCGGATGATGGTATTACCGGTTTGGTACGTATATTGAGTAGTGTCGTGTTTGTCTGCGCGGAAGGTATCGGGACAGATGTTGTATGAACTAGTACGAAATAAGTGGATGTGCGCATCCGGTGGTATGGCTTATGCCGGTAGACGATATCCGTGTGTGTCTCGATTGTGCCTTATTTTGGCTGTTTAGTTGTGTGCTGTCTTACGACATCTGTGTGTGTTTTGCTGTGTGCTTTATTCCCATTGGTTGATGTGTGCTTTATTCTCATTGGTTGACTGTGTGCATTTGTATAAGTATGTTCAAGGTTGCGGAAATGGGCAGTAACGGAGAGACGTGTTGTTGGGCTTTGTGCTTTGGGTTAGGTGAGACTTGGTCTTGTGAGATTGTTAGGGGGGACTCGAGGTGTTGTTGTACTTGTTCCTGCGTTACAGTGCGAGTTCGCATGTGTGGTTGGTTGTGAGATAGCCGTGGGCTTTTCTTACTGAGAATTGTTGGGTAATGAGTGTCAAGCGCTAGTTGTGGGAAGTGGTTTGAGTTCGGATCGTTCGAGTTGGTTTTACGGGTTGTGCCTGAGTGAAGGCCAAGTGTTGTCTTGGGGTGAACATTTTCTTGTTTTAATAATTGTGCTTACTAGTATGCCATAATTGGACGGTTACCCGTGGTGATGAACTGTGGTTTAGAACCTTAACTACTTTTCCTACTGAGTGTAAGCTCACCCCCTTACTGTGTTGTATTTCAGGTGTTAAGCGGGATCTGTACTAGCAGTATTCTCGGAGCTTGGGAGCTAGCGAGGGTTTAGCTAGTGTCTAGCGACGTACCGTTAACTCGTGAACTATTTTACCGTTGTTTTTATCGAGCTGCGACTCGCGACATTGTTTAAAGTTTTAAAATTATGAATTGAGACTTGTGGGCTTTATTTTCGATGAAAATTATTATTTTTTTAGTTCGTGTCTCGAGTCTGGTCAAAACCGGATTTGGGGCGTGACAGTATAATACAAAACCAATCAACGAGTCAAATCTCAAAATATAAGATAACAGTAGGTTTAGTACATAAATGTGAAAGTACGTCTCTAAAAAGATAAACTCCCGGACCCTTAGTGAGCTCCCGAGCTCTAAGATATCCTACAACCTACCCGACAAGAAACCTATAATACAACAGAAAACACGAAAGGGGGTGAGTTTACGCTCAGTAGGAAAAAGTAACAAGTAGTGGAAACCTCGTTTTAAAAATAAAACCGATTAGTACAATTAACCAGTAGAAATCAAAAGGAGCACAAGAATCACAATAATTTAGAGAAGGTAACACTCAAGGGTGTCAAAGCAGGAATCCTAAGTGTAATGAAGAACCAAATAAATTAAAAAGGCATACAAATACCGAAATAATCAATATTGAATCCATGTCTCTGATCTGTACACTGACTTGTACATCATATCAGATTGCCCCTCGGTCCAGAGGATACACATGCCGCCAGGACTTCCCGAAGTATTCCCTCAGAATGCGTATCGTCGGAGATCCCAGAAATGTCTCCAAAGGACCATAGATCATCGGGACGAAACCAGTAACAAGTAACATATCGTACCGGAAACGCACATCAGCCTAGATATCTTCCCGGACTACCCCCTCAGGACGAACAGTCTCACGCCATACCGGAAACGCACATCCGGGTCCATAACCATATACCATACCGGAACCGCACATCGGACTAGGTATCTTCCCGGTATGTCCACCTCGGGGTCCACACTCACATCATACCGGAACCGCACCTCAGTCTAGATGTCTTCCCGGAATGTCCACATCGGGGTAAATAACCAACACCACACAATGGCATAGAAAACACAATATAACGACTCGTAATGTCGACCAAGTTTACCACAACACGTCACATAGAATTCATGTCAATAATCACGCTTACCAGTATAACTTACCAACCACGTCCATCGGTCTATCATTCACCCGATCATACCACAGGACACAATCACATTACATTCAGGCATTCATTCAATCAGTCAATCATTCAATCAGTCAATCATTCAAGCATTCATTCAATCAATCAATCATTCAGGCATTCATTCAATAACATCACGACTATTGTAGTTCAATTTATCTAGTTTGACTCTTATCTTATCCTAAGAACGGAACATGCATCGACCTTAAGCCGAACAAACAACAATACATACAATCCACAAGCAAGTCCTAAGGCTCGACCTGACCATTCTACCAGCACGACAATTTCCCAAGTATTGAAAGCGGCTAAACTAGCGAATCACATCCTACATGTTACTAAGACTCGTCCGGTTATTATTATAATCGACAAACAGTTATTCTAGTGAATCACATCCTATATGCAATCTAGGACCTTCCCGGTTATTATTATCCTATAGGCATGCTATCAGCGTTATTTAACTTATCAGATGAGTTTTAGTACTTTTCCCTACCTCAAGAAGAACCAACAGCTACGTCTCCTACCTGTTGACGTCCGGGCCTAACTCCGGTCTTCTCGGGCGAAGTCCAAGTTCTCGGGCGAAGTCCAAGTCTGGGTTTTAACAGTTTAAGTTCAATATCAGCCCCGGTAAAGTCCCAAGTCCTCTAATAGTTCAAAAAGTACGATAATTTACCAATTTTAAGTCATAATAATTTAATTAATTAATTTATTAAAAAACCGACCCGAATCTGACCCGGATCCCAGAACCGAACCCGAATCGAACCTGGTCAAGAACCAGACCCGACCCGGCTCCAGACCCGGTCCAAACTCGGTTCAGACCCGAGTCCAGACCCGATCCTCAGTTCTGGGCCTGGCCCAAGATCCAAGTCTACCCGGCCCCACGGCCCGTCCACTTGGCCCAACACCGCTCGGCCCACTCTCAGCCTGGCCCAAGGCCTGCCAAGCTCGCGACCGAGCTGGTTCCAGCTCTGGCGAGCCAGGCTGCTCCGGTCGTCGCCTACGGCGTCAGGTGAAGCTGTGGAGGAGGAAATGGAGGCGGAGAAGGGCGTCAGGTGACGAGGGGAAGACGGAGAAGGTGGCTCTAACGGCGTTAGAGGCTCGCCGACGTGGGAAAGCCAGATCTGGCGGCGTTCCTCTCTGGTCAGATCCAGCTCAAACTAAGCTTAAAGGCTCGCGATTTTAAGGTAAAAGGTAGCGGGGAAGGTGAAAAAGCTCGCGGCGAGCCTCCCCGTGGCTGAAACCTACGGTTGAAGGTGCGATGACGCTTGGGTTGAAGGGACGGCTAGGGCTTGCTCTGGTTCGAGGAAGAAGAAGAAGAAGAAGAAGAAGAAGAAGAAGAAGAAGAAGAAGAAGAAGAAGAAGAAGAAGAAGAAGAAGAAGAAGAAGAAGAAGAAGAAGAAGAAGAAGAAGAAGAAGAAGAAGAAGAAGAAGAAGAAGAAGAAGAAGAAGAAGAAGAAGAAGAAGTGTAGGTGGACGGAGAAGGAGGGCGGCGACGGCGAGAGTTTCGTGCTCCGGTGCGCGAAGAGAGAAACGAGAGAGAGAGAGTCAGAGGAAGACGAAGACCCTCGGTATGCGTGCGTGAAAGGGAAGCAGAAGCGGCGTGCGTTAGGGTTTTGTGCAAGGGCTTAGGCCGCGAGCGCGGAGATGGGCTCGGGCTCAGCTTGGCAATGGGCCGGGTCTCTGACCGGCATGGTCAACCTGGTCCGACCCAAAACCCTTTTTTTTGAAACTCTTTTTATTTCGCACTCGTTCTAATTTTTCGATCTGTTTTCCAACCACGACATTTCACAATGATAAAATTTCTATTTTAATTCTTTTAATTGAACCGGTCTTTACATCTCAACCATCGTATCAGTGACTTCCAATCCCGTCTCTCGGGGGTTGGACAATCAGAGGCCCGTTTTGACACATATATATGCGCCCCGCTGGGACTAGATACATATAAGTTTCTTCGAACGAAGTGGGCGGCACAGATGAAGCGCTAACGCGAAGAGGAAAACATATTTAGGGTCCAAAAACTGAATGAGAAGGCACCAAGCCCCTTGTTAGAGCACAACCAAGGCCCCTGATGGCTTCTACCAGGTCCCTTAGAGCTGACACCACCTCCCACTCGGGTACCACTACTCAAGATCACTGACATGGATAAGGATCATCTTGGGGAGGTGACTCAAGTTTTCAGTGTGAGTATCCAGAATTGGAAAATGGGAGGGTCGAGGTCACAAAGATCTGTGACCAGGCTAACGAGGACTGAGAAGTATGAGCGGTGGAGGAAGGGGCTAATGAGACAAGGTGTTCTACTTGCTTAGGTTGTTGGTTGGTTTGTTTTCAGTATCACTTGTACTTAATGGTTGGAAAATAAGGGTTACATACCTTCTTTTTTAATTTTGAGAGCTTTATGGTTGTAAAATTTAGATGTTATGACCTTTTACTTTTACTTGTTTTGCGCTTTATGGTGGTAAAATATGGGTTTTTAGACCTTCATTGTTTGGTTTGCTCCTAGGGTAGGAAACCGAGGTTCCTTGTTTAGGAAGACTCTTTCATGTATCAGGTTTTTCCTTTTGTCGGAATTGTCATGAGGCTGAACTGTCATGCCAGCGCTCAAGTCTATTTGTTGGTTCATTCACAGATCATGGTTTCTTGTGGTGGAACTTTGTTTTTTGTTGAGGATTCTGTTGTTAGACTCTTATTTGTACTCCTCTTCTTCCTTGAGAGATGTTTAATTTAAATACACTTTGCTGATAAAAAAAAAACAAGATAGGTGGAAAGGAGGGTGGAGTTATAAGTTCTTCGAGCTAAATATTGACCGTTGGCTTAATGTTTTTGTTGATGTTTTTTTCTATCTTCTCTTTTACTTACTTCTTAATTCAATGCGAGTGAAAAAAACAGTTGGCAGTGTCACCTCTTCTTTCGATTCAGACATCTTGATGATCGGTTGTGATCGAATTCACCGGTTCTGATTAAATTTACTCAGTCATATTCATATACATAACGTATGATATAAAAATGAAATAACAATTATTAAAATTGCTTTTGTAATCCTTACAATAAGTCGATTCGTTTGTTTTTATGACGCAAAGAGTATCTTGTTTAAAGTTGATTTATTTTTGTCACTACTTGCAACATATGTGCTCTCATTGCACACGCGAGTGTACTTTCAATAATAAAATTACAACTTACCAGATTTGTTTCTAATCGGACATTAATATTGGAAAAGAAAAGGACAACACTCCTGAAATTGATTAGAATGTTAGGTCACAAATGAGTTGGCAATTTAATACTTTTTTACAATATAGCATTAAAACAAGAAATAAAGAAGTTGTCAAATAAACAAACCTTTCCATAATAACTACTATTTTCCCATTATTGCTTTCAATAATATTCTTTCCCATATCATAAACATATCATCCTCTCCAATCTCTTGCAGAAACAAGATAGTTACAATAATGGCAAAAGTTGGAGTTCTTGTTTGCTTTGTGATTGTATCCATGGACATTGCTGCTGGGATTCTTGGCATCCAAGCACAACTTGCTAGCAATAAGGTAACATTCATGTCAAGTTGGGTTCTAACTTCTGAATCCATGTATGGGTTTCGATCGAATTATTGTCTTTTTATCGTTAAGGCTTTAGTTTTTCATTTATTGTTCTCTCAGTTTGTTGGTTTAGTTGTTTGCCTGTGTTTCTTCTGGTTGTAAGTTGTGTTGTATCTGTTGGTTTCTTCTCCATCTCTAGTTTAAGGTTCTGGTTTCTTGAGGTTCCATGTGGAATGCTCGTAGTTTGTAAGTTGTTGTTCCATCCCCGTGCTCTTTATTTCAAAAAGCCGGGTTTTATATATTTGTTTTGTTGATCAAAGAAAAGTTTCGATGGAAATGTGAGTTTTATTTTGTGTAATGTGTAGTTTCATGAATACAAGAAAGGGGTGGACATGGATTTGAGAAGTCTTAAGTGCAAAGTACCAAGTAGAGAAGCATTCATGCTGGGCTTAGTTGCAACCGTTCTCTTTGCTCTATCTCACATTTCCGCGAACTTGCTTGGTGGGTGCATCTGCATTGCCTCCGGCGAAGCCCACTCAACTCGCCGGAGGTTTTGGATGGCATGTCTTATCTCCACGTGGTAAACTTCTCTTATATTCCGCGTATACCATGGATTATGGTGGTTTTTGTGTGATTGCATATGAATATGAAAGATGTGTACGGTATTAACTCTTGATGATTATCTTAAAACGTATATTTTTAGATTGGATTGGATTTTAATGATGGTATTTGAGAGATCGGATAGGTGACAAAAAGGTATTTGTATTCGATAATCTGAATAGGTTACGTCAGCTAATAATTAAGAAATAGTTCGGATAAGTCAACTACACGTATAAGGAAATAAGGGAGACGATCAAGGAACCCGAATCAAGGAGAGGAGACCAATAGAGAGTGAATTAAGGAGAACATCATTGAATACTCTTCCCTCAAGTTGAAGTATGAAGGTCGATAATACTCATGCAAAGAATGCTTCAAGCGATCGTGATCAAGGGCCTTACTAATGATGTCTGCCAATAAAAGATGACTCAATATCACAAGGAGTAAAGTGGGATCCAAATTGTGTGTGTTGACAAATAAAGTGGTAGACTACTTCAATGTGTTTGTTCCGTTTAGGGAACATTGGAAGCAAATTGGATGTCGCCTCAGCTATCATAGGAAAAAGGAAATTTTTTTGGTATGAGGCACACGTAAGTTGTCGAGTAGTTCGCAATGCCAAACAATCTCACGTTTGGTGGCGACCATGACACAATATTCAACCTCAGCCAAAGAATGTTATCTCTTAGGAGTCTAAGAGAAGAATATAACTTGCGGTGTATCTCCTAGTGTTTAGTTATCTTGTTTAATCAGCATCACAATATGCCTATAAAGATAAAGGAGTATTGGAAAAAAGGAAGATGCAATGCCTTGGACAACCCTTAAGGTAACGAAATACATGAAAGGTTCCATTGAGACGTGGTTTCCTTTGAGCGTGCATGAATCGGCTCAACATATGTACTGCATAAATGAATTCTGATCATGTGATGGTGAGATGTAGTAGACAACCGATAAACCGATGGTACTAGCTAATGTCTTGACAAGCAGGACCAGTGGTGAAAGAAAAACAATGTTGTTGTGGGAAGGAAAATCTAGTAGGCTTGTAGAGGCTGCAATCAAAAAAATTGTCAAGATCATCATGCGTTGGGTAAGCATGATCCCACTTGGAAATTGAGAGACTTTGAGACCCAAAAATACTTCAATTTCCCCCAAATCATTGATAGGAAACTGTTGATCAAAGCAGAGCTCACCAGTTCCATAATGATGATATCATCGACATATATAAGAGAGACAACGAAAGAGTCCCATATCGAATACATGAACAAAAAGTGATCCACTAAGGATTGCCAGAAGCCAAGAATAAGAAATAGATTGTGTGAACTTGTGGTACCAATTTCGAAAATCTTGACGAAGACAATTTAGAAATTTGTGAAGACAATAGATGTGACTATCCCCATGTTTAGGCAAACCATATGGAATATTTCCAATCCCATGCAAAAAAGAATTATTTACTATGAGTTGCTATAGGGCCAATGTTTGGTAGTGGCAACGGTAAACAGTCAACAAATAGTGTCCACGTTAGCAACAGAAGCATAAGTGTCTGTGTAGTCAACCCCTTTTACATACATGTAGCATTTAGAAACTAGGCGAGCTTCAAAACATTTAACCATAACATCGAGTCGATATCTGAACTTATAGAACCATTTGAAACCAATGGCTTTTTTTCCCAAGGGAAGTGGGTACCACTTCAAGTATTGTTGGCTTCAAGAGAAACCCTTTTTTTTATAAGTGATGTTTTATTAAGACTTTGAATTTATATGGGAAATTCAAAGTAGTGATATTCAACCCATCAATGTAGATAATCCAGGATACCTTCGAAACAAAAAAGAAAACAAGGAACAAAAACAACGACAGAAAAACGAAAACAACCGAGAAGCAAAGAAATCCACCCTAGCCTAATGGGGCGGATCAACAACTCTCTCCAAGCATTCCTCCTCTCCACAAATATCCTCATAATCCAGGTGGGCATCGCAACTCAAATCTAGTTTACACGAACTATTGTTAAGAGTTTCACCACCTAACAACAATGCTTGAGGGTCTGATTGTTTGACCTGGTTCCATAAATCTTTCCTTGATTCTCTAAACTTGTTCAAGAATGAGGTCAGATTTTGAGAGAAAAAAGAAGGTGGAGACTTCTTCATGCGTCCTCTCCGTTTTCCATAAAAACCTTTGGATTGGACCTAGCTCAAAGATAGTGTGTTTTCCACAGAGCTAATCGAGTCCGGAAAAATCTCATTCAAGTGAGCGCTCCCAATAGAAACACCATCTAGAGACGCAATTCTCGGCTACGAAGTCTCCTCGAACACTTGTGGTGTAATCGGAAGCAGATCACAAACCACCGCTTTGGAATCATCCAAGACCACCGGATACAATCTAGGGACAGTTGTTGCTAACCCAAACTCAACATCCATATTTACTAGATCAGATGGATGCGGTCCATTGGGCTTAAATCCCTTCCAAACAAAAAAGTCAACGACATAATCATAGCGCCCTCCATCTCCGCTAAACATTGGAAACGAATTGATTTCAAAAACAAATCAGATCTTGTAACTAAGTATCTCTTGTTCAACCGAAGTTGAGATCTCGTGATCGAAGATGGTCCGAAGCTCCGATGCTTCACCGTCCTATCTGTTGACAAACCCGACCTCAGTCTAAGACAGGGCCCTAAAATTTGTAAAAACGCCTAACTCGCTGCCTCACCTAGGCCCTAAAATTTGAAAACCATCTGACGCGTTGTCTCGCCTAATTAGTCCGAAACTTGGGAGTTCAATTTGTGAAATTATACCTTTAAAATAGAGATGAAAAGGTGAGAGACACAATATATTTGTAATGGTCTTGATTTTCTTGATAAAAAAAATATGGGACGTGTCCCTTGGTGGTTTATGATTATAATTTAGATCTTTATTACAATTTAGAGTAAAATCAAAATGAGAGCATTATTTAGGTTTAACTTTTTTTGTATTTTGATACTAAATATTTTTTATATTATACAAATATAGTATATATTTTAAATTTTTGGTTATATTTGTGTAATATATATTTAATAATAATTAAAAAAATTAAATCCGCCTAGTCCCTGCTTAACGCGTAGGGGTCCTCACCGCCCGACTAGCATATATCGCTTTTTACAACCATGCCTACAAGCAAACAAATCCCTTGGTCGAAACTAACTCACAACCTGCCTCTGAAGCCAACCAACCCGAAGAACAGAGGTTTGCTTCGTTAGACAAAAGAAACACGTGATTTCCAAAATCTGGGACTTCAATCGATTGCAAACCAACCATACCTAAGCTTTCCCTAAGGGTATCAAGTGTTTCAGTACCATGGGAGACCACTAATGTACCATGTTGATACAAACGGTGAAGCTCTAATAAGACTACACCAAAATAGAGGCAACCTTCCTCTGCAACTCGAGATCAAATCGAGCTCCTAACTTCGCGCTTTTGGTTACCAACACTGTCGATCAAAAAGAAGGACGTGGCCAAGTTTCTAACACCATTGAATTGTGGCACTAGACGATCCACGTCTGTCGGAGTTTCAACAAAGAGAAAGCCAAAAAATGTTGCTTGTTCAGTTTGGTCTAAGCATCAAATATACCTTCTGCAGCTTCACAAACCGACCAAAGAGAGAAGAGGTTCAAACCTTTATGGAGCGAGAAGAAAGGTTTCAGATGAACAACTTGATTCCTCCTCCACCTTCCGTTTTCGAGCATCCATCCACCATAACAAAATTAGAGGACAAACGGAAACCAGTACCTCCATTGTTGTTTCCTCCATAAGACCTCGAAACCTCCCCTCCTGGTCATGCACAAACAAGCATCGAACGTAGTCTAGGCTTCTTTGACGAAGCCATCTTTCAAAACCTATAGATCATCTCATCTAACTTGATAAAGACTATAACTTCTTGTACCATTGCGTCTCTTCAATGTTGATGTTAGGATACGTGATGAAAAGTGCAAGGCTCATCCATAGAACTAAGAAAAAAACATGATTAGAAGAAAAACTTGCATGACAAAATGATTAAGTAAGAGGATATATCGATGAGAGTGCTAAAATAGAAGTAAGAGGGGAAACAGACTCTAGTAGAGCAAGGGAAGGTAGAAGGGCATAATCATAGTCAATAACGAGGAAGACATGACATTAACCCTTTCCAAGGACGTGTGCTAGGTTTTATTTCTCAAGAGTAAGGGTGACTTGGTCCAATTAGTTGTGGATAGAGCATCATTATCGGGGCAATGAGATATGTGAGTTGATAATGCATGATCTGAGGGATCGTGAGGATGAGAAACCTCAAGTTAATCTTGAGCTTTTGGAGGCCGTGTATCATTGATGTTGGGATGAGGTATAGAAATCGCTCGATTTGTTATTTAGCTCGAAGGTTTATGTGGAAAGAACAAGTAAAGGCGCAAGGTGATAAATTTCATCTAGACACCGAACGTCAGGAAAGATGTTATCCCAAAAACGAATATCACGAGAAATAATTATTTTCTGGGTCTCCGAGTCATAAACTCGATACCTCTTCTGACCTTTTGGATAACTCAAGAAAATTTCAAGCTTTGAACAAAAGTAAATTTGTCTTTAATATATTGATGTGTGTAACAAAGGCAACTAAAACTTCTCAAATGTTTAAAAATATATTTCTTATCAAAGAGTAGTTCATATGAAATTTTATTGTTAATGACCATGAGAGACATCTAATTGATAAGGTATATAGTTGTGAGGACACACTCTCCCAAAATATGTTATGGAGGTAGAGCTTGGATGTGAAGTGTTCGAGCGACCTCAAGTAAGTGTCGATATTTTCTTTCCACCATCCCATCTATTACGGGGTGCCGATGCAACTGGTTTGAAACTCCATATTATTTGTGTAGTAATAAACCAAAACTTTATTGTGGTAGAATACCATGCCTTCATTTGTGCCTAAAGTCTTGATGTTTGTTTGTAATTGGTCTCACATCCATGCAACAAATGTGTTTTCGTGTGAGCTTTGTGTTTCATCAAGAAGACACATGTCACATGGTTGTGATCATCCACAATAACTAAGAAGAAATGATAACAAGAAAATGATGGTATAGGTTTTTTTGGCTTCCTTGAATATTGATTTCGAAGTTACATCTTAGTGTTATCGTTGCAGTTAACACCTAATCTTCGATCCCTTCCATCACCACTAGTCTTTGGATGGATGAGGTCTCGTGGATGGAGATTTTTGACTTGAGACTCAGACCTTTATGCTATCTTGCGATGATCGCACTAATTTTTATACTCCTAATGTGCTGAAGATTGGGATAGATTTCGGTCGTAATTCTTTTTCTTCTCTAGCAGTTTTGAGTGAGTTTTAACTGTGGGTAGAATTTTATGGGTCGATGTTATTGATTTTTCTGTCCTCTACCGGAACCATGACAACGTCTACTAGAATCTATCATTTGATAAAAAAAAAGTACAACTCGAATTTTTAAGACGTTCAATGAACATAGCCTCTTATTGAGTAGTCAAGAAAACTAGTTCTTGGTCTGTTTTTAAGTAGATAAGGACAATCCTGTCTGATCCACTTCAATATATTTTTATTGTCGATCTTTAGTATACCTATATTTTCTGTTGAAAAAATATGATCCCGACTCTTATAATATGAACATGACACGGTATGTGAATGACTGCTTTTCTTGACAATTAACATAATTACATCAATTACGAGTTGGTTATTTCCAAAATTCATTTTTTGGTGAGAATGATCAGGATAATAATGGGAATTGGATTTCCAATGCTGATAAATGGAGTGGTAGAGAACTCGGATTCAAGAGGGCCTTGCAGGATGTTGCAATACACTCATTATCTGTCCACCGGTGGGATCTTATGCTTCCTTCACTCTATCTTCCTTTTGGCTTTCTATGTTTTAGCATCAACCTGATTCTCATTTGCTCCTTAAATCTATTGATTCAAAAGACAATGATTGTTTTAAATATCTATTTCTCGAATGAACGTTCTAATCATATAAATTTAGATTTGTTTTGGATATATATTTAAAAATACATTAAATAACCATACCAAGATCATATGTGTTACATAACATAGGTCTTTTTCTTCATGAACTATTACAGATATTCAAATTGAAGAGGGAATTTTTTTAGAAAGGGATAACGTCGAATTCTAACACTCTCAAAAAGGTCACTTGTAAGTTCTAACTACGCTCTACCTTTTGTCACATATCTTAATAAAAAGGTGGTGCACGTTTACAAAAAAACAACAACCACATGTAAAATAATTATGAAAAGAGTGGTGTTCCTTGTGACAAAATACCACCTTTATGTTTTTTTTTGTAACAAAATACCACATTTGTGTTAGGATATGTGACAAAAGGTGGAGCGTAGTTAGTACATACGAATGACGTTTCCGAGATAGTTAGGATTCGACGTTTTCTCTTCTAAAAACGGGTGTAGTTGAATAGTGAATATGAACTGAAACCCTGACTTCATTTATCAACTTGATGGATCACTAAGAGGTATTGTTGTTTCTCATCAACAATATTTTTGGCTGGCATAAAAGTAGAAAACTCTGCTAAAAATATAGAAATATTATTCAAAATATGCTTAAAAATTATGTTGATTGATTACAATAATAAAAAAACAAACATTCATCTGAATTATTGAACGTGCTTTATATTTGATCCGTATGGTCTACTCAATTAATTGAAACATGACTAAATTGTTTTTTTTATAGGCAAGACAAATATATAAATGAAGCCTCTTCAGAAGATGAAAAGGAGTACAAGATGAAACATGATCTAGCTACAAATCACAAAACCCCAAAGATGGACACATCCATCTGTAAGGGCACAACCGAAATACTGAAACGGAGCACTGTCAAGAAAGCACAGCCTTAAGACTGACCCAACAAGGGACGATAACCACCACTGAAATGAAAGAGAAATCATATGTTATGAACCTCAACTACCAAACAACCTAGGAGCCAACCAGAATACAAAGTCCTAAAGACCAAAATTTTCAAACATGAATCACACTAAAAAAAGAAAAAAGATCTTGAAACCGAATCTTAAAACCATTAAGATCACCAAACTAAAAAGGCCTATCACCCAGATTTTCAAACCATAAAGAGCAAACAAAACGTATTACAGCCAATTATCCGACATAAGAATGAGGAGCTCCCTATCTCATTAGGACCATCAAACTATCACATAGATAGGAGAATGACCTAATAAGCTGACAGCCAACACTGTAAACAACAAATACAAAACTGATGGACAGGACCCACCAGAATTCACAAAACCTTATAATAAATTTGAAGCAATCAACCAATAGGCAAACATGCACTAACTAATCGCCGACGACCAACATGACTAAATTGTTGTTGAAACTACTATGATAAATGAGAGTCGTTGAGAAATGAGTATAGGTCCTCATGGACTTTACTTTAGTAATTTTCTCATATTAAATTTATGGGTTAAATATAAAAACCTACCCTAAAATATTAGTCACGAAATTAAACTACTGAAAGTTTAATTTCACACTCTCTCCGTATAGAGAACATTGCTAGGGTTTCTATAAGGATTTTTTTCCAAGCCTCCGCTAGCCACCGCGTCCCTGACCTTCCTTCGCCACCAACGACGTGTTATCAGATCCTGTACCGGTCCCTCCTACAATCCATGTGGTTGTCGAATGGTTTCTCTCCTCGGCACCGGTTGATCCCACGATTGTCGCCACTGCGCCAGACCTTTATCCCTAATCGGTTTCCTACCCCCATGACTCCGCCATTGACGCAACCACCTCCTAAGCCACAACCGATGCATTCTTGATCCCTCTCTAGATTTTGGATCAAGTTAATCGTTTGAGTTTGTTTTATTTTGTCTATTTTCCTTTTTGCAAGGTCAATAATTAGTGAGCAAAGATTCAGGGACTTTTTTCTGGAGGGAACCCTGAATCACGTATATTCTTCCATTAATACCGTTGAGATCAGGTTTGGTCATGCTCCTCACGGCGAAAAGAGTAATCCATATGGGATCAAGCAATGTTTGGGCACCACCTTGAGCGGTTCTCTCCAGTACCAGATAAATTTCCATGTTTCTATGATTCTCACATGAGTACCCCTAGCATCATCGGTGGGTACTATCATTCGAGATATTTGTCAATTACTCTTGAATTTGTTAAGAGAACTACGAACAAAGCATCTCATTAGCTTTCTAGGGAGGCTTGTTCTATGTCTGTTCTTCAATGGTCATGGGATTTTGTCCCTGAGGCACTACGTTGTATTATACTATTAGACAATTAATAAATTTTCAAATTTCACTAAAAAAAAGCTACTCAAAGTTTAAAAGTGTCAAGTCAGATACTCTAAATTTTGCTCATAAGTCACTTACATTTTTTTTCTATTAGACAAGTTTTATAAGGGTCTCTCTCGCAAGGAGAAAAGAGGAAGCCTGTATGCAACATGGTAGAATACAAACTACAAGAAAATAAGCTAAACGAAATGCACAACCAGAAAAATCAAACACCTGCATAGCAGAATAAATTACTAAACGCAAACACCACAACCAATAGGGCGCACCCAATGTTCCTACCAAACCAGCATCGCAAAAACCAAAGAAAATAGCTCCAACCACAGCTAGGACCACGTCCCACCCGAGGTACCACGACACATCAACATGACTCAACTACCAAAGGGGTATACTGCACCAGACCAGACCAAAGAGAAAAGTTTCCCAATGAGTGCCAGACTGAGCGGGAGGCATCCCCAACCTCAGAAGAAACAAACTCTTCCTTTGACTCGGATACCACAAAATCCCCATCACATATCCACGGGTCATCTACCTCGTCCAATTATTTTTCATTTTTGTAATAGCTTGTCTCCTGAGGCCTTGGATGTTAATCATATCCTACTATAATAGGCCTAGACCTCACTTGTTGCCTTTGACTTGCCTGTCTTTTTTTATCAGCAAAATAAATTTAAATTAAATCTCTTTTGAGGATAAAGAGGAGTTGCAAGGAGGGATTACAAGAACAGCCAAGCAAGGAAAAACTATAGACAAGAAACAATACAACCGAAGAAACTCAACCCAAAGAAGGAACAACCCCGCTTCACACAAGAAGCCAACAAACATAAGAAACCAAAAGATGAAACAGAATCCGCTTCACGCAGGAAGCCAATAAACAAAAAAATTGGGTCTAATTACCCAAATATAACAACCATGAAGCGTAAAGAAAGAAAAACAAAGGATCTAAAAATCCGGATGTAGCCAACTTGAAGCACAAAAAGGTAATGCTTCCAGTAGTGAAACAAATGAACCGATAAAAACTTAACTTTACTCTTGTTAGAGCTGAACAACTCCCTTTTCTCCCTCACTCAAAAGATAGGCTTCTAAGAAGACACAAATGTCATAACCCTCGCCAACGGCCAACACCTTCAACCAGCGAGCTCGAACCACTCCAGGAACGATAAGAAGCGAAGACCAATCACTAAGAGAAGGGGGAGAGGAAGAGAGAAGTCATCATAACAATGAGGGGAAAGAGGTTACTAGACGATGAAGCTCGAACTCAGTCCACCATAACCCAATTCTGGTCAAAACCGAGAAAAGGCCGGGGATGACCAATATTTCTACCGAGTACGAGCTCAGACCTCCAAGCAAGCATTCGCACCAAACGATCCAGAGATCTGACGCTGAAACTCGAGATGGGCGTTCCGAAACCGAGATCGGTAACCCCTCGCTGGCCAAAACCAATCGAGGACCCAAAGGGAAAGGCCTGTAATTATAACGAGCATGAGCCAACACCTACCCAGACTGAACTGTCACCAACCGTTGTAGAGAGGGGCAACGTTACACCAAAGGCCGCACTAAACAAGCTAAGACTCCGAGTAATCAACAACACCAAGGGAAAAGTAACCGGGATTTGAGGCTGTCGAGTTGAGCGTTCTGATATCGTGACTAGTAACCCCTCTCCGGCCAACACCAAGCGAGGACCCAAAGGGGAAGACCTACAATTACACCGAGCACGAACCGACCCCAGCCCGGAATCAACTGAAACCAAAGACACCACCCGAGACAAGCTTGATGGAGGCCACTACTAAAAAAACGACTGACACGTCACAGCGACCTAGACAAACACCGGTTGGCCAAAGCAACCCTTCCTAGCCACGAACCAAGATGCTGCCACACACACCCAGGCACCCCCAATTTCACTGGAGAGTCCCAAACAATAGGACCCAAACACCCAGATAGGCTCCCAAAAAATGGAAGGAAACAACCTGAGCAGAGACACGACCGAATCTTTGTCCATCCCGATATGATGCAGGTAAAGGGAGACAATGAACACGCGTAGAAAGCAAGCCTCTAAATCTGACATGCGATCCCAAAACCCGCGAGCAATACCAAGGAATATGAACCAAGCAACTGAACAACATTGTACCTGACGAACCGGGTCTGTCTTCTTTGTATTATACTATTTTACATTTAGCCTTAAATTTATTCCTTTGGGCTTTGTCTAAATTGTAATACCAAGAGGCAGGCTCATAGTCCAACATACTCATGGGCTTGTAAGGCCCAATCAAGTACAAACAGCCCATTCCACACATCTCTGACCTGAGGCCTTGCACAAATCATCTCTCCCATCTCAAACCATCACAACCGTTCATCATTCCATCATCCAACGGATGTCAACATCAATCCGTGTACTCTCTCCTCATTGGCTGGTTTCAAAATCGACCTCCCCTATATAATTACCGAATCTAATACATTTAGTATCGTATCAACCTTCGAAGCACTCTCTGCAGAAACTCTGTTCGACTCTGTGAATAGCAAGCTCCTTCCATGGCAGGGCGAGGCAAAACCTTAGGATCTGGCGCCTCGAAGAAGGCCACATCTCGTAGCAGCAAGGCCGGTCTTCAGTTCCCCGTCGGTCGTATTGCTCGTTTCCTCAAGGCCGGAAAGTACGCCGAGCGAGTCGGTGCCGGCGCTCCCGTCTACCTCGCCGCCGTCCTTGAATATCTCGCCGCTGAGGTATTGTGTTCAATCCTCCTCACTAAAGTTTTGTCTGTTCAGTCTGAATTCTTAATTTTAAGCTCTTCTCGAATCTAGGGTTTTGATTTCGTTAACTATTATGAAAATTTTGGGAATTTGAGCTGTGGAGACGAGTTTTGATTGGAATTTGCTGTAGCCTACATAAAAAATTTCATTTTTTAGTTTGTTCGTTCATCTAGAGTTTAAATTGATGTTCTGATTGGAATTTATAGAAACCCACTTTAAAATTTCCCAACTTTTTTAGAATTTGAGCTGTGATTAGCAATTTCCATTGGAATTTATGAACACCCATGTGAAAATTTTAATTTTTCCAGTTGATTGGTTGTTTCAATCTTCAAGTTGATGTTTTTAATTAAAATTTGTAAAATCCCATTCGAAAAAGTTAAAGATTTTTTTGAGTTGATTGCTAATCTTAGGTGTAAATTGTCTTTTGTGATTGAAATTTGTGAAACCCATAAGAAAAAATTACACCTTTTTGATTTTGACAATTCCCAATTTGAAAGTATAAAACCATGTTTTGATTGGAATTTGTTAAAACCCTAATGGAAAATTTCCTGCATTATAGGCTGATTAGTTGTTTTAGGGTTTAAATTGATGTTTTGGGTTTTCTGATTTCAGGTTCTCGAATTGGCTGGGAATGCAGCAAGAGACAACAAGAAGACTAGAATCGTGCCAAGGCACATCCA
Source organism: Erodium maritimum (assembly GCA_963921825.1). Classification (NCBI taxonomy): domain Eukaryota; kingdom Viridiplantae; phylum Streptophyta; class Magnoliopsida; order Geraniales; family Geraniaceae; genus Erodium; species Erodium maritimum. The sequence continues at coordinate 4,518,247 of OY997591.1, forward strand.
GCTTGCTGTGAGGAACGATGAAGAGTTGAGTAAGCTTCTTGGGGATGTCACAATTGCCAATGGAGGAGTGATGCCCAACATTCACAACCTTCTTCTCCCAAAGAAGACCGGAGCTTCATCCAAGTCTGCTGGTGCTGATGATGACAATTAAGCTATGAGAAATCATGGTGGCTCTTCCTGTTGATTACACATTTGAGATGGTGTTTTAGATGTTTATGTAGTGTTGAGGTTTCCATTTTTAATGACTGGTTTTTAGAGGTTATAGGAGTAGGTTTGGTTTTGGGTAGTGATGTGAATATATGGATCATCATTTGGCTGCATTGTAGAAGAAAGCATTGGGATACTTCTTGTGTCTCATCTTTGATACTTTGAATGACATTGTTGCAATGTAAGGTCTTAACTTTTATCACCTTTGATTTTGTGATCTTGTTTGTTAAGTTTATGGGTTGTCAATAAAGTGTCTAAATGTTTTCCAAGTCTTTGTGTCCCCCCTAAGATTATTAAGCCTTCAATGTGAATATGATAGATTTTTCATGTGAGGATTGTTCAACCATAATATTATAAAGATCAGGACAATGCGCCTTAATACAGCCAAGAGACAATAAAAATATGACAAGATCGTTGGTCAAGATAATTGATAGGGTAAAAATTCAATGTTCATTTTCTATGATGTGAAAATTTTTCATTGATCAGTCCGAAGACCAGTTCTACAGTAAGGCAATGAAGATGTAAGAGATGAAGGAAACGACAAAACACTTCATTTGGAGGCATTGGGGAGAAACGGTTGGAAGGAAACCCAAATGAACTAGAGATTACATGACTCAAAGCGATAACATGACAAGATTGAATGGTTGTAGTTCATATAACTCGTCCCACGATCACGAGTGGATCAATCAGAATGGTATGTAGACTTCATTAAAAAGGTATCCGTCCTCATTCCTCGAAATGCATTAAGCTAGAGGGCAACAAAAGAGAAGAAAATAATAAATGACCAGCGACAAACGCGTGACCCACAAACAAGCAAAAAGTTAACAACTAGGCCTCATGGCGAAGACAGAAACCCAAACAACGAGAAAAGTTACTCAACATACTTCAATGATTGGATAACACGAGTCAATCCCGAATGACGACGAGCAAACTAGATCACCATTTAAATAGAATAAAACGATACAAGATAAAATGTACTTTTTAAGAAATATTTCGTATTTCATAATTTCAGACATTCTGTCAAAAACAGAAATTTTCAATGTAATTGGTCTTGGGATATGTAATATTTAAAACCAACAGAAAAACAACTTCAAAAAGAGAATAAAATAAAAGTCACATTAATCTGCAGCAAGTTAGATACTTGTTTCCTGAGTAATGCCAATCTTCTTCACAACTTCATCACCGCCATACATCTCCAACAAACCCGGGACTTGCTGCAAATTACCCCTAACATATCTCTTCAAGAACTTGTCCTCAGATATGTTGAAGACAGAAGCAAGCTTGACACCCTCCTTAATCACCCCCTTTGCCACCAGAACCTTGATAACATCATGCCTCCGACGACACCTCTCAACAGAATGAGCAATGAGTAAAGGGTAAGACTCAATATCATCAAGCTCCAGCTCGGCGGTACCAAGAAAGTACTCAAGTTTACTCCTAATTGCCTCCTCCGAACAAGATATGCATACAGCACATCGCGCGAAAATCGACATAGCCCGCTCTTCAGAGAAGCCAAAACTCTTCAGGGCCTCCACTTTCTTCTCCCAGAGGTGAACACCTAAGGCAATCTTCCGGACAACCACTAGAAAATTATAATCAGCAGGGTCCAACCCTAATGAGCCTTTGGCTATGTCGATTGCAGAGGCGATCCTATCGACACTGGATCGAAGAGGGTCTTTGCTAAGCAAGAGGGATTTGGTAACAGCCTCGAGTGGCACACCTTCCTTCACCAAGAGATCGATTTTAGGTTGCAATGTACCTTCCAAATAATCATTACACAACAACCTCGACTTTACCTTGACTCTGTTCACAGCCTGCTTGAGTTTCTCCTCTGTTCCGAGGATCAATCTGAGGTATTCGAGCGAGGGTTTGATTCGGCTGCTCAGGCTGAGGCCCAGAATGTTGGGGTCGGAGACGACCAAATCGTGGAGATGTGAACCCGGGAAGCCATTTTTGGCAAGGTAGTCTAATTTGGGCTTTAGGGTTTCGTTGAGATCTAAGTCGATGAGGATTTTGGGAGCCTTCGCCATGATTTCTGCGAGATGGGTTTGGTCGAATCCGTGAGATCTGAACAAATCGAGAGCTGAATTGTGCCTTCTGGTGTAGATGGCAACTGGGGTTGTTGAGATTGGAGGAGCCGAGCGCTTTTGCATAAGAAAGATGAGATTTTTGAAAGCCATTGAAGTTGATCGAGAATGGGGAGCTTGGAGGAACAATGGTGGGAGAGGTTTTGGTAGGGTTTTTGTGGAAAAGGTGTGTTTTTTTTATATATATTCTGGATGAAACTACACATTTAGATGCTCAGACCAATCACATTTGTCTATTTTTATTCCAAAAAAAAATCACAATTGTCAAATCTACCTACATTCAATTTTGAGATCAGGTTTGGAGGCCAATCCAACCATGTCAAGGACTCAATTTCAGGCTCGGGCATGAACAATGGTGTGTCTTGGGTCGCGTCCCACGTCCCGGATTGTGTTTTTGTGGGACTCGGGACGAAGCGTCGTGGAATGCGTATTTCACGTCCCGCAAAAACACGGGACTCTACGCGTCCTGCGTTCCTCTAAGAGTATGTATAATAGAAGGGCTTGAGTTAGAGGCTTGAATGAGGGGATTAGATGTTGACTGTACAAAATAGTGGGATGCTGGACTCAAAATAAACTTTCACAGTGGTGAGTCTCGTATTGTGAGTGGACCAATCATATTTTGTTAAATCTGATTTTTTATATATTTTTAAAAAGGACACGTGTCAAGCAAGGAAGCGACCCGAGACGCACGTCCTGAGTCCCGGATTAGAGGGACGCGGGACGCGTAGAGTCTTGTGTTTTTGCGGGACGCGAAAAACGTGTTCCACAACACTTCGTCCCGAGTCCCACAAAAACACAATTCGGGCGTAGGACGCGACCCGAGACGCACCATTGTTCGTGCTCTAAGAGCACCTCCAACGGTCGTGTCTACGCGTCGTGTCTGGTGTAGACACGACCGTGTAAACACGACTTGTCGTGTCTACAAGGCGTGTCAGGGCGGTCGTTGCTGGGCGTCGTTGCTGGTTCTGGCAACGACGCTACTGGTCGTGTCTGGCGCCAACGGCTAGTCGGCTGGCTAGTCACGACCCGCCACGTGGCGACGCCGACCCCCAAAAAGCCCAACAGTTTTCTATAAATTCAGATCTGCCCCAATTGAAATCTCACTTCTCCTATCTTCTTTCAAGCTTCTATTCATCTATTCCTCTGCAAATCCTATAGTTTATCATTTTTTTTTTCCGATGGCTAGTCTTCCGACGCTAGACGAGATGAAGCAAATGCCAGAAGAACAAATAGACGCCGCGGTGGATAGGTATCTGGAGGCAACACAACAAGCATTGGAGGATCAACTGATGGCAGTCGTACAACCAATGAGTGATGATAATGATGAGGCCGAGAGCTCATTGTCGGCGCCGAGACCCAAGCGGAGAGTGATTGAGCGCAACCGCGAAGATGCACACGAAGGGCTGATCCGTGACTACTTCGCGCCTCAACCGGTGTACAGCGAGCAACAATTTCGGCGACGGTTCCGGATGTCGAGGGACATGTTCATCCGGATCATGAATGGTTTGAGTGGACGGTACGCCTACTTCCGTAACGGAAAGGACGCTACGGGGAGGGCCTCTTTCACTCCACACCAGAAGTGCACGGTAGCACTTCGTCAGCTCTGTTATGGAAGTCCAGCCGATGCTTGCGACGAGTATTTGCGAATGGCGGAGACCACTGCGCTGGACTGCCTGAAGAAGTTTTGCATTGGCGTCATCAAGGTGTACGGGCGGACCTATCTACGACGCCCGACCGTGGACGATACAAAACGGTTGTTGCGAATCAACGAAGACCGCGACTTTCCGGGGATGTTAGGGAGCCTGGACTGCATGCATTGGGATTGGAAGAATTTTCATGTGGCATGGGCTGCACAGTTCGCAAGTAGGGACCACGGGAACGTCCCCACAATCATGCTCGAAGTCGTAGCATCCCAAGACCTTTGGATCTGGCACGCTTTCTTCGGGACACCGGGCTCCAACAACGACATCAACGTGCTCAATAGGTCTACACTATTCTCCCAAGTAGTAAAAGGCTTCGCCCCAGATGTGAAGTTCAAGATCGGCGGTAGAGAATACGAAACCCCGTACTACTTGACAGATGGAATATATCATGCTTGGGCAACATTTGTGAAGTCCATACCTGCTCCACAAACGCCGAAACAACGATTCTTTGCTAGATACCAAGAGGCGTGTAGGAAGGACATCGAACGAGCGTTTGGAGTTCTACAGGCCCGGTTTCACATCGTTACTCGCCCGGGTCGAATGTGGGATAGGGGCTCACTCGCAATTATCATGACTGCTTGTGTGATCCTACACAACATGATCGTAGAGGATGAGCGTAGGCCGTGGCCCACTGATCCGCTTGCAAATCTTGTTGTCCCGGACCACACCGTACGTAGAGGACCACCCCCAGCGGTGACCAACGAAAGTATCTTGGGCCATAGAGCAAGGATTCAGGATCGGAATGTGCATCACCAACTCCACGATGATCTCATCGAACACATTTGAGCAAAATTTGGAGATGGCGGCCACAATTAAATATTAATCAACACCGTTAATGTAATTTCTATTTTGTTTGTAATAAAATAATAGTTATGCAATTCGTATTTGGGTTTAATTAAAAGTATCACAAATATTTGAGTGCTTTTTTTAATTTACTGAAACCGTGTAGACACTGCTCCAGACACTGCGTAGACACTATCATTGGAGGAGCAATGTCTGGAAGCCAAAAACAATGATTAGACACTGCTCATAGACACTTTGCAGTGTCTAACCATCATTGGAGATGCTCTAAGAACCGGTATTCAAATAAGGACAACATATTTGGGACAAGAACAGAAATACATGGGTCACAAGGGGTACCCAAATGAACCACCATCTTCGAGACACCATTATCTGCAGAATTCGAGAACTTGAAAACGAAGAAGATGGAGATTCAATTGCCCACATCAGCTCCCAGCTCAAGGTGTGTTCTTTCCACTGTTAATGTCGCTTATTCGAAAAGGGTCTCTGTTTCTTCTCGTTCTAGATTCAATGCGAGTGTAAATGTTAATAGTAGAAAAAAACCCGGTTCCAAGGTTGAAGATTTGATTGCTGAAGTTGACCGGCAGCTTCACAGGTTGCGTCCCGGTCAGTCTCTTAAAACCTTCAATTGGAAATTGGGTTCAATCACGAACCAGGGACATCACTCCGCTGTGATTGCCTTATGGAACCAAATGGGTATGCTTGGAATTAAACCAGATGCTTATACCCTCAACGAGGTGATTAGATGTTTCTGTGCATTGGGTCGAGTCGATTGGGGCTTCTCCGTTTTAGGAACTATGTTTAAACTTGGTTTGGTGCCTGTTAATGGAACTTTCAACATATTGATTGGTGGGCTGAGTAAATTGGGGAATGTTAGTGTAGCTCTTGAGTTGCTCACCAAGATGGAAGAGATTGGTTATGATCTAGATGTAGTTGCTTATAGTAAGTTGATGAACGCGCTTTGTCAAGAGGGGAACATGACTGCTGCTCTTTGCTTGCTCGAGAAGATGGAAGAGGGAAGATGTAAGCCCAACGTTGTTACGTATAATACGTTGGTGAAAGGGCTGTGTGCGGCTGGGGATTTAGCTGCGGCTCTTGAGTTGGCCGCGAAGATGGAAGAGGGGAGTTTTAAGCCCGACGTAGTTACCTATACCACGTTGATAGATGATATCTTGAAAGTCGGGGATGCTGCTGCTGCTTTTAGGTTGCTCAAGAAGATGGAAGAGGGGGTTTGTGAACCGAACGTAGTTACTTATAATACGTTGATAAAAGGGTTATGTAATATGGGTCATATTAGTACTGCCACTGATTTGCTCAAGAGGATGGAAGAGGGAAGGGTTAAGCCAAATGTATTGACTAATAATACGTTGATAAAGGGGTTTTGTGATATGGGAGATATCGCTACTGCTCTGGAGCTGCTCAAGAAGATGGAAGAGGGAAGTTGCAAGCCCGGCGTAGTTACTTATACTACGTTGATAAAAGGGCTTTGTGCAACGGGGAACGTAACTGCAGCTCTTGAGTTGGTCACAAAGATGGAAGAGGGAACTTGTAAGCCCAACACAATTACTTACAATACATTGATTGATGGCATCTTCAGAAACGGGAATGCTACTGTTGCTTTCGATGTGCTCAAGAAGCTGGAAGAGGGGAATTGCAAGCCCGGCGTAGTTACTTATACTACATTCATGGGAGATATCACTGATGCTCTGGAGCTGCTCAAGAAGATGGAAGAGAGGAACTGTAAGCCCGATGTGATTACCTATACTGCATTGATAAAAGGACTTTGTGAAGCGGGGAACACAACTACTGCTCTTGAGTTTGTCATGGAGATGGAAAAGAAAAGTTGTAAGCCCGATGTCATTGCTTATACTACATTGATAGACGGTATCTGCAATACTGGGAACGTTACCGGTGCTTTTGACTTGCTCAAGAAGATGGAAGAGGGTAGGGTTAAGCCCAATGTAGTTACATATTGTACATTAATGAAAGGGTGTTGTAACATGGGAGATACCACTGCTGCTCTGGAGCTGCTCAAGAAGATGGAAGAGGGAAGTTGCAAGCCCAGCGTAGCTACTTATACTATATTGATAAAAGGGCTTTGTGCAACGGGAAATGTGACTGCAGCTCTTGAGTTGGTCACTAAGATGGAAGAAGGAACTTGTAAGCCCAACTTAATTACTTACAATACATTGATAGATGGTATCCTCGAAACTGGGGATGTTACTGATGCTTTTGATGTGCTCAAGAAGATGGAAGAGGGAAGTTGCAAGCCCGACGTAGTTACTTATACTACATTCATAAGAGGGTTCTGTAATATGGGAAATACTGATCTTGCTATTGATTTGCTCAAGAAGATGGAAGAGGGAAGTTGCAGGCCCGACGTAGTTACATATAATATTATAATAAATGGGCTTTGTGCAGCAGGTAATGTAACTGCAGCTCTTGAGTTGGTCACGAAGATGGAAGAGGGAACATGTAAGCCCGACTTAGTAACTTATAATACTTTGATAAAAGGGTTTTGTGACGCCGGGAACACAACTGCTATTCTTGAGTTGCTCCCGAAGATGGAAGAGATGAATTGTAATCCCGGTGTGGTTAATTATATTACATCGGTTAAAGGGTTTTGTGAAGCAGGGAACATAACTGCTATTCTTGAGCTGCTTTCTCGAACATAAAAGGGTTTTGTGAAGCAAGGAACACAACTGCTGTTCTTGCGGTTCTCTCGAAGAGGGAAGTTGTAACCACGGGAAAATTACTTGCAATACATTGATAGATTGTATCTGCAAAACGGGAATTGTTGATGCTGTTATTGCCTTGGTCAAGAAGATGGAAGAGGTGAGTTAAAAACCTAAATTAAGAACTAAAGTCTGATAGATAGATGAGTTCAGAGCTTTTCCGGTTTTGCTACTGGAACATGTAAATGTTTGTTTGTTCAACTGGTCAAGCACTTAAGTTTTGATCCATGAAACTAGAGTTCAAGCCCCGGTAACGGTATTATTAAATAGGAGCATTATCAGATACAAACTAAAAATTAAAATATAAAATGAAAACTATTTCTGACTATTGAACAAATATAAAGTAGAGATTGAAATATAAAAAGAAAACTGTTTCTAACTACTGGATTGCTATATATGAATGACTGAGATTAAATTCGGAAAATGAAACATTAAATTTCTTATTATGAAACATTCGTTTATAAATGGTTTTGAAACAACATGTTAAATAGAATGAAACATTTATGATTCCATGTTTATCATTTTAAACATTTTTCACTATTTCAAAGTATGAAACATTTTCTATAAAACTATGTCAAGAATAGTAAAATTGATTTTTTTCGAAACCATGAAACAATATGTTAAATATAATGAAACATTTATAATTTCATGTTCATCATTTTAAACATTTTTCACTATTTAAAGTTTGAAACATTTTCTATAAAACTCTGTTAATAATAGTTTTCACTTTATATCTTAAGGTCAGTTTATATTAGATAGTGAGCCTTATTAAATATATTTAAGAGATAATGACAAAAATATATCGTGTACTTTTAACTTATTACAAGTTGTTATTCAATAATTTCTTTTAGTTGCTCTGCCTACAGCTGAATTTAAGCCGATGAAAAAGACTATACTACCCTTGTTAAACATCTTGGGGTCTTGAGGAAGAAAGTTAATTTCATCACTTTAAATAGTAAAAAAAGATGGCTTCAGGAACGAGGGTAGCAGGTTGATACCCTGTACATTCTTTTTTCTGTCAGTTTTAACATATTTTAACTAGGTATCAGCTAAAAAAAGCGTTGGGTAACAATTTGTTACAAAATAATGATAGTATTAACAACTTGCAAATAGTTTAAAGGATTAAATATTGAAACTTACTCTTAAGTATTGGTCACGAACACTACATTACCTAACGTTTAAAAATGACAAATGCAATATCTTAGTTATATGACACTGGTGTCACATAATGATGATAAAATGATATATTTTTCCCCTTAATAATTGACCTTTGTACATTTTATAAGGAACAATAACCGTAATTACCTGACATTTCCCTTCGATCAGATAGCTAAAATGAATGCAAAACATCATTTTTAAAAACTTGTAAGCGAATACACCAAACATAGAAGATGACAACATCAAGGGCTTTCCTTTCTGGGTATTTGTGTACATGCCAACAAAATCTCTTCTAAACCCTCCAACTCCAAAATGTCAAAACTGAATAACAAAACTCATATGGCCATAAGGAATTGAAAAACTAGTTATGCACACAAGCAGGGCTGGGCAAGGCAGACCCTGCTCCCAACTCATCATTCCTTCCAACTCCACCCTTTAACCTTTGCAATGCCCGGTCCGGTCGGTCCATTTTGCCCCCGAGAAGTGCATCGGTGCCGAATGATCTGACCCCGATTCCCCCGAGTTCTTGGAAACTTGTCGTTTTCGCCCATAGATGACGATTGCAAAATAACCTTTTTTGCAGGAGCAGGAGCCTTCACTATACCATCCATCTGAATGATTGCAAATAGGAAAACCCGTTAAATCACATATTAGAAAGCAGGACCATTACAAAAATAATTGTCTTCAGATTTCCAACAATATCATAAACCCTAAACATTGAATCCTAAACCCTAAATGAGTTAGTTATTACCTCTCTTACCAAGGGAGAGCATTAGGGGACATAATAAAAAATCTCAAACCCTTTCCTGTATCATCCGTCTGAACCGATTGCAAACAGGAAAAAACCCGTTATATGACATCTTTCAAAGTAGTCCCCGTTCCAAAATAATTGTCTTTCATACGTTAGATGTTCTAGAACGACTTCACATTCCTTTTAAGAAAGTGAATCTTACACAGATTACCACCAATATCCTAAACTCTAAATCCTGAATCATAAACCCTAAACCCTATCTGAATAGTTATTACCTCTCTTAGCAAGGAAGAGCACTTGGGGATCACAATATCATCCATCATACATATGAAGGATCATAAATAGGAAAGTACCAGTTCAGTTACAACTATAAGAGTAGAGTTCCAGAACAAATTCACTATCCTTGTAACCCTAAACTTTAAACTCTAATACATATATGAGTTAGTTATGACCTCTCTTAGCAAGTGAGAGACTTAGGGACATGATAAAGATCAGAAACCCTACTTATCATCAAGGTTGGGCATGCATAAAGGCGAGACAAGAGTCACTTATCTCAAATAATACCTCTTCAGACATGAACTATGGCCTGTCATCGTCAAAATCATCAGCATCATCATCGTTTTGTAGACCTTTCGCTGCTGAAAGTCGCTGTCGAACATCAAGAGCAGATGGTGAGAGGACATCAGGCAAGATAAGTTCCTCAATTTGAGAGGAAGATGTTGCTGGAGCTTCAGCCAAAGCAGACTGCTGGTTCTCTGAGGAAGATGGAGTTGCAACTTCAGGCAAAGGATGTTGTTCTGTCTCAGACGAAGATGGGGGTGGAACTTCAGGCGAAGGAGAACGATGGTTCTCAAAGGAAGGTGCTGCTGGAGCATTATCAGTGTCACTATCGCTGTCAGTATCACTTGAACCATCAATCCGTTGGTTCTCTGAGGAAGATGGAGTTGCAACTTCAGGCAAAGGATGTTGTTGGGTCGCAGAGGAAGGTGGGGGTGGAACTTCAGGCGAAGGAGGATGATGGTTCTCAAAGGAAGGAGGTGCTGGAGCATTATCAGTGTCACTATTGCTATCAGTATCACTTGAACCACCAATCCGTTGGTTCTCTGAGGAAGATGGAGTTGCAACTTCAGGCAAAGGATGTTGTTGGATCTCAGAGGAAGGTGGTGGTGGAACTTCAGGCGAAGGAGGAGGATGGTTCTCAAAGGAAGGAGGTGCTGGAGCATTATCAGTGTCACTATCACTATCAGTATCACTTAAACTATCGATCCGTTGGTTCTCTGAGGAAGATAGAGTTGCAACTTCAGGCAAAGGATGTTGTTGGGTCGCAGAGGAAGGTGGGGGTGGAACTTCAGGCGAAGGAGGATGATGGTTCTCAAAGGAAGGAGGTGCTGGAGCATTATCAGTGTCACTATTGCTATCAGTATCACTTGAACCACCAATCCGTTGGTTCTCTGAGGAAGATGGAGTTGCAACTTCAGGCAAAGGATGTTGTTGGATCTCAGAGGAAGGTGGTGGTGGAACTTCAGGCGAAGGAGGAGGATGGTTCTCAAAGGAAGGAGGTGCTGGAGCATTATCAGTGTCACTATCACTATCAGTATCACTTAAACTATCGATCCGTTGGTTCTCTGAGGAAGATGGAGTTGCAACTTCAGGCAAAGGATGTTGTTGGGTCTCAGACAAAGATAGGAGTGGAACTTCAGGTGAAGGAGGAGGATGGTTCTCAAAGGAAGGTGTTGCTGGAGCATTACCAATGTCACTATTGCTATCAGTACCACTTGAACTATCAATCTGTTGGTTCTCTGAGGAAGATGGAGTTGCAACTTCAGGAAAATGATGTTCTTGGGTCTCTGACGAAGATGGGGGTGGAACTTCAGGCGAAGGAGATTGATCATTCTCAAGGGAAGGTGCTGCTGGAGCATTATCTATGTCGCTATCAGTATCACTTGAACTATTAATCCGTATGTTCTCTGAGGAAGATGGAGTTGCAACTTCAGGCAAAGGATGTTGGGTCTCCGACGAAGATGGGGGTGGAACTTCAGGCGAAGGAGATTGATCGTTCTCAAGGGAAGGTGCTGCTGGAGCATTATCTGTGTCGCTATCAGTATCACTTGAACTATTAATCCGTATGTTCTCTGAGGAAGATGGAGTTGCAACTTCAGGCAAAGGATATTGGTTCTCCGACGAAGATGGGGGTGGAACTTCAGGCGAAGGAGATTGATTGTTCTCAAGGGAAGGTGCCGTTGGAGCATTATCAGAGTCGCTTTCGCTATCAGTATCACTTGAACTATTAATCCGCATGTTCTCTGAGGAAGATGGAGTTGCAACTTCAGGCGAAGGATGTTCTTGTGTCTCGGACGAAGATGGGGGTAGAATTTCAGGCGAAGGAGAACGATCCTTCTCAAAGGAAGGTGCTGCTGGAGCATTATCAGTATCACTTGAACTACTAATCCGTTGGTTCTCTGAGAAAGATGGAGTTGCAACATCAGGCAAAGGATGTTCTTGGGTCTCAGACGAAGATGGGGGTGGAACTTCAGGCGAAGGAGAATGATCCTTCTCAAAGGAAGGTGCTGCTGGAGCATTATCAGTGTCGCTATCGCTATCAGTATCACTTGAACTATCGATCCGTTGGTTCTCTAAGGAAGATACAGTTGCAACTTCAGGCAAAGGATGTTCTTGGGTCTCCGATGAAGATGGGGGTGGAACTTCAGGCGAAGGAGAATGATCCTTCTCAAAGGAAGGTGCTGCGGCAGCATTGTCAGTGTCACTACCAGTATCACTTGAACCATCAATCCTTTGATATGTGACTGCCGAAAACGGCTTATGATCATCAGGCAAATGAATTTTCTGAATCGGAGAGGAAGATGATGTTGGAACATAAGACTGCTGGTACTCAGAAGATGGCGCTGGATCATATAGAGGTTGTTGGGTCTCCGAAGAAGAATGTGCTAGAACATCATCACCATCGCCACCGTCCTCTTCATCGTCATCATCACTATCACTAAAGTCAGTGTCACTGTCATAACTCGAGCTTGAACTATCCATCTGTTGATGGGCATCAAGCGTTGATGATGTGTGATCATCAGGCAAAATGAGCTGATTCTCAGAGGCAGATGATGTTGGAACTTCAGGCAAAGGAGATGGGCGGTTCTCAGAGGAAGAAGATGGTTCTGGAGTATTATCATCATCATCATCATCATCATCATCATCATCACTACCACTATCACTACTACTATCACTATCACTTGAACTATCAACCACTTGATCTCTGATTCCTCGAAGTCTGCGAATCCGGGAGGAAGGTGGTGCTGGAACATCAGGGCCAGAGGAAGAAGATGAAACTGGAACATTAGTATTAGCAGACTCATGATTCTCAGAGGAGGAGGATACTTGAACCTTAGGTGAACTCTCTTCATCTGAACTATCACTATCACTTGAACTATCAACCACTTGATTATTGATTCCTCGAAGTCTGCGAATCCGGGAGGAAGGTGGTGCAGAGGAAGAAGATGAAGCTGGAGCACTAGTATTAGCAGACTCGTGATTCTCAGAGGAAGATGATACCAGTACCTTAGGTGAACTCTCTTCATCTGAACTATCATCATCCGAACTATCACTATCAACCACTTCATCTTTGATTGCTGGAAGTCTGCGAATTCGGGAGGAAGGTGGTGCTGGAACATCAGGCCCAGAGGAAGAAGATGGAGCTGGAACATCAGGCCCGGAGGAAGCAGATGGAGCTGGAACATTAGTATTAGTAGACTCCTGATTCTTAGAGGCAGATGGTGCTTGAACCTTAGGTGCAGGAACATCAGGCCCAGAGGAAGAAGATGGAGCTGGAACATTAGTATTAGTAGACTCCTGATTCTTAGAGGCAGATGGTGCTTGAACCTTAGGTGAACTCTCTTCGTCTGAACTATCATCATCTGAACTACTACTATCAAAATCATCACTGGAGCTCGAACTCAAACTATCAACCTTTTGACCCGCGATCGCAGAAAGTCTCTGACGTGCATCATCAAGAGGAGATGGTATATGAGCACTGGGCACATGAGGCTGCTGAGTATCAGAGGAAGATTTTGTTGGAGCACTAGGCTTAGCCTGAGAAGACTGAGGGTTCATCTCAGAGGAAGAACGTGCACCGTTAGCCTTAGCAGATTGCTGATTCTCTGAAGCTGGAGGCTTAGGCTTAGGAGTTTGCTGATTCTCTGAAGCTGGAGGCTTAGGCTTAGAAGATTGCTGATTTTCTGAAGCAGGAGGGTTAGGCTTAGAAGGTTGCTGATTCTCTGAAGCTGGAGGCTTAGGCTTAGGCGCTTCTTTCTTCGGTGGAGGCTTTTCCTGTCGTTCTTGAACTTCTTTGCAAGCTTTTTCCAACATCACCAAGAAATCCCGAACAATGGTGAACAGTCGCAACCCTTCATCTTTAGCTGAGCTTCCATGGAAGTAATCAACGGTGCTCTTCACCAGCAACATGATCCTCCTCTCCTCCTCCAACAAACCCATGACCTCAGCCTCGGCATGCTCCACAAAACTCTTCAAACATTGGAGGAATCCACAATCCTCTTCCACAGTACTCATATCCGTCTTCAAGAAATCACGGGCTTTCACCAAAGCATGGCCAAGTCTAGATACAGTTCCAGTCAGCGCATCAGCATCGATAACTGCTCCTTTCTTGACATGCTCAAGATCATTACCCAAACCCGAAACCACCTTAAGGCCAAGGCTACGATAGTACTCATCTACGTCACCGTCTGTTTCACTGCTTTTGCCTGCTTCCTGTAAAGCACGAGCTGCTTTTATGCCTTCTGTGCGGATCACCTCCTGAACAACAAAGTGCAAGAGAGTGGTCTTTCCATCTACTCCTTTAACATCTGCTAGTTTCAGAAGCGTGTCGAGTTTGAATGCTTGTGCACCACCGCGATATGTCCCAACGTTCATTCGGTTGCCGGTTTTCAGAACAGCTTCTAGAAGCTTGAGAAATAGCCGGCTCTTTTTCAGTTCCTGGCAAGCAACCTGTCATGTCAGAGAGATGTCATCTGAATTAGAAATTATTATATTACCTCTAAATATGCATCATTCTTAACTAACTACCCATAAATTTAAAAAGTATATGACAACCCCCTTGAGTTTTTTTTTTGGTCTCATTTTGCCCCAATTCTGTCAACTTTTGGTGTGAAATGAAGTTTTTTGGGGGGATAATTGCAAGAAAATACCATGAGGTATTCACTTTTTGCACCTTGTAGCCCTCTTCTCTGATAATTGCAAAAGTACCCTGAACTTGTCTTATTGTTGCAAATTGTATAAAAATGACAGTTTTACCCTTATTACTTATATTTAAAATAATAATAAATAAATAACAAAAAACTAAATTTTCATATCCTTTATTTTTCTCTCTTTGCACTATACAACGAGTGAGAAAATTCAAGGAATTTACAAATTTGGATATTTGTTCTTTAATTATTATTTTAGAATTTTAATTTCCAAGGGTAAAATCGTCACTTTGAAGAAAACAAATTATAAATAGTGCAAAAAAATAAGACAAGTCAGGACACTTTTTTGCAACTATTAAAGAAGAGGGCTACAAATTGCAAAAGGTAAATATATACTTTTTTGCAATCATCCCTTTTTTTTCATGACGGTATTTTCGTTATTTCACACCCAGATATTGATGGGATTGGGATAAAATGAGACTAAAAAAACGTAAGGGTAGTTAGTTGAAATGGTATAGCTGAGTGAGGTTATCCCAAAATATCAGTACATATTCATTGTATTTTGCTGTCATTTGCATGTACAAAGACGGCAATGCAGGTTTAGTCAGTTCTATGAAAATAACGAAGGCTCAACCTATTATGCATGAAGTGAAATGCGTTGTGTCATCATGGGATGGTTCATCAGAAATTTGTGTTTCATTGCGCAAGGATAATACTTGGGGATAATTGCAAAAAAAAAAAGTACCTTGAGGTATTCATTTTTTGCAACTTGTAACCCTTTTCTTTGGTAGTTGAGAAAAAAAAAGTATCATGAACTTGTCTTTTTGTTGCAATTTGTAGAAAAATGACGATTTCACCCTTACAATTTAGATTTTTTTAAATGATAAAGTGAAAACAAAATAAATTTTCATAACCCTAAATTTTCTTCCTCTTTGAACCGTACAAAGAGTAAGAAATTGAAGGGGCATGAAAATTAGGATTTTTTTTGTTCTTTAACTATTATTTCTAAATTTAAATTTCCAAGGGTATAATAGTCATTTTAAAACAAATTTATACAAAGTGAAACAAGAAGCCAACTTCAGGGCACTTTTTTGTAATTATCAAAGGAGAGGGATAAAAGTTACCTCAGGGTACTTTATTGCAGTTATCCCTAATACTTGTATATTGAAAACCAAACCCTCACTAAAAACGTATTTTGATAGCAAATTTGAGGAAGAGCAAGATATGCAAGTAGCTTACCTCTAATGTCGCAAAAGCTTCTTTGGAGGACTTGACATCCTCCGCGAGACTACCCATCACAAGCAATGACTCTAATCGTTTAAAAGCAAATGGAATGTTGACCAAATTTTTCAGAAACCGTTCTGCGGGCCCGAGTAGCATAGGATCACCGTCAAAAATCCTAAGCTTTAGTTCTTCTTCTTGTGTTGGCGCCATTTTCAACAAAGTATCGACGAGTTCTGCCGGAAGCTCATTCCCTGATTAAACTAAAACAAGTTACAATATGCTCTCGTTGAAGTGGAACTCGAGTATGAATACTAAATCAAACACCAGTGAAGTATTCACAAGGAATAATTGCAAAAAAGCAACTTGAGGTATTCATTTTTTGCAACTTGTATCCCCCTTCTTTGATTATGTAAAAATGTACCCTGAACTTGTCTTTTTTGGTGCAATTTGTATAAAAATGATGATTTTACCCTTACAATTTAGATTTCAAAAATTCAATTTTCATGTCCCTTAATTTTCTTCCTCTTTGTACCGTACAAAGAGTAAAGTAGGATTTTTTTTGTTCTTTAACTATTATTTTTTAATTTAAATTTCCAAGGGTAAAATCATCATTTTGAAACAAATTTATACAAAGTGCAACAAGAAGCCAACTTCAGGGCACTTTTTTGCAATTATCAAAGGAGAGGGCTACAAGTTGCAAAAAGTGAATACCTCAGGGTACTTTTTTGCAATTATCCCTATTAACAGTAACAGATACTTACTCAGCTTTCTAAGTCTTCACATCAACCATTTGTTTGTTACAACTCCAACTTCGAAAAATACACCGCCCACTTTGACCAAGTATTTAAATCTTGTCAACCAAAATATATTGGGAGAATTCAAAATACCACTCAGCTACCCCTAAGTATGCACCATTTTGACAACCCTTTTTAAAAAATTGGGTCTTGATTTACCCCAATACCGTCCACTTGTGGGTTTTGAATGTCGAAAATACCCTTGATTTTTACATGAGGGTAGCTAGTTGAGAATGGTGCATGCTTAGGATTAGATCACTCAGCTACCCCTAAGTATGCACCATTTTGACAACCCTTTAAAAAAATTGAGTCTCGATTTACCCCAATACCGTCCACTTGTGGGTTTTAAATGACGAAAATTCCCTTAATTTTTACATGAGGGTAGCTAGTTGAGAATGGTGCATGCTTAGGATTAGCTGAGGGAGATTATCCCAATATATTGTTCTACAATCATTTAGACTTTGTAAGACTGATATATGCATGTCAATTTTTGTATAAAATGTAGGCGCAAAGTTTATGGAAAAACTGAGGAATCAAATTACCTTCGGTAAGTGCATCACAAACTTCTTCTGCTGTAACATTCAATGCACGTAGAAGAATCGATAGATTCTGTGCTTTTTTAGCATCAATGATCTGAATAAACTTCGGCTTGTTCTCTTGGGCTTTTGGCTTATTGGCATTTTTATCAACGGGGGCAAAACCAAAAAGTGTTTCTATCATCTCCTCATTGAACCTGTGAATGTAGTATAAACCATATTGAACAGCTAATGACATTTAGTGATTCACCGAAAACTTAATTAACTTCAAATAGGGCAGAAAGACGATGGCAAAAACATTTGCTACTTACTGGAATGATCCTGCATTAAGTTGCGACCAAACCATTGCATCAGTATTGTTGGCATTGACTTTGTCCCAGAAGAACGGTTTTAGCTTAGCTTTATTAGCAGCAGAAGGATCAACTGCAGCCTTTCTCGGCCCAGCACCAGGAGCCCCTCTGCCCCTACCACCCATTGGAGGAGGTGGTGGGCCAGGACCGGCTCTATTACCACCAGGAGGAGGAGGAGGTGGGCCAGGACCAGCTCTATTACCACCGGGAGGTGGTGGAGGAGGAGGCCCAGCAGAGGGGCCGGGTGGTGGAGGAGGAGGAGGCCCAGCAGAGGGACAGGCTGGTGGAGGAGGAGGAGGAGGCCCAGTCCCTGCAGAAGGAGGCGGTGGAGGCCCAGCCCGTAGAGGAGGAGGTGGTGGAGGCCCAGCCCGTACAGAAGGAGCCTTCATAGTAGCTGGTGGCTCCGGAGCAAGAGAACTAACCCTACCAGAGGGAGGTTTCTTCATGGACGGTAAATGCACCCTTCCAGAGGGCGGTTTTCTAAAGGATGGTATAGGTCCCTTTCTAGAGGGAGGTTTCTTAAAGGATGACGGCGGTACAGCAGCCCTTCCTGGAGGAGGAGCTAAAGGACCACCAATGCTGCTCGTTGCGCTAATCACTTCTCCCGAAGGCTCATCAGAGTCAGAGAAAAGCTTGCCAACAACCGATGAGGACCCCTCATTGCTCGGCTTTTCAATTTCCTGTTGAACCAACATATTTTCTTTAAAAGATTTATGTGAAGAAGAACCTGAAATGCCAACATTCGAATAAGGATCCAATATAAAAATACCTATCACTAAAATCAAGATTCAAAACCATCAAAAGAATATGTACCAACATCATTGTCGATTTTTGAGCTTGTGGCCGATAGTGGCTTCTCATCCTTCACTACAGCTTCAACCTTAAAACAGTAATAAAATGCAGCTGCTCCGATCGAAAACGAGACCACTGCAGTTACTGCAACAGCAACAATGATCACACCTCCACCGCCCCCAGCCAGCTTTCTTCTGGGTACAACGGGCTTGGGAGATAGAGATCTAAGATATGTTGTGTAACATTGCTTGGAGGAAACCTCTTCCCCCGGGGCTGGGGGAAGAAGATACTTCTTTCTCAAGCAATTCAAAAGAGATTTCTTTAATTGGGGATGCATAGAACTAATTAGTTTTGGGATGTTTTCTTTTGCCACTGGACGACTTTTTGAACTGATTTCATTCTGGTTACTCAACATCTTCTCCCCTAAACCTGAAGTTTCAACCTCTTCGTTCATATTGATCCACAGTAGCTCTGCCTGCAAAAAGAGAATATTTAAATATAGAGAGGAATGGGTTCAGGCCTCTAGCTACACCTGCTCCCAAGCGGGCTAACCCAAGTGGGCAACAAAAAGATCACTTCCTAGTAGAAACTTCATACAGCATTATGCCGTAAAAAGGCATAATCCGATACTTTAGGTGCTAATGTGATGTGAACAAATCACCTAGACACAATCTCTAAAGAACACTATGAGTTTAAGTTATGGCTCTGTAATGTAAGTATGCAAATACGAAAACAAAATCGATACCAATCTCACAAAAAAGAAAGTAAAGGAAGCAGATCATCGCATACACTAAAGGAAACAACAAGGTATTAAGCTCCTACCAAGTCATCATCCATGTCTTCTGAAAGCGGATTGAGTAATTGCCTGATGAACACCCTTTCTGTCTTCTTCCTGTCGCCTAAACTTACTCGGACCAGTGAAGCACATTGTAGGATAACCAAAAACATGAACCAGTCCACTCTCATGACACCCATATGATTCAGAACCAATATTCCAAACCAATACAGAGCTTCTCATCTGATCAGTCACTAAACCCCTCTCACCAACCAAAACCCTGTAAATGCAAACCAGAATCCTGGCCAATGCCACAACTTGTGCAACATTTGCCACCAACCCAATTCGATAATTCTCCAGAAACCCTAGGATTTTCAACCAATTCTCGAGAAACCCAACAGAAGCTTTACCATGAACAATGTCAAAATTGGGTATAGGGCTCCTTCAAACCGAACAAAACCCAGAAATTTCCAAGCAATGTAACGCCAAATAGTCGAGTAAAACGCAAGACCCACCTAGAAACAATCCAATTGAGCTCAACCAAAAACCGTACGGATCAAAATTCTCCCTAGAAGCAATGCCTGGAAACCCCCAAAACGCGATGAAAATGGCTCTACCTGAGAATGTCTTCAATGGCTTCCTCCAAATGGGTCTCGAGCCGTGATGAGATCGGAGCAGAAAAAGGCTCAAAAATGGTGCAGCTGGTTACGATCGGAGAGCCAAAGGGGTTGACCAGAGAGACGATAAAGGGAGAATTTTTTCCTGAACCAATAGGTTTTCGAAGAAAAGCCGACAAAAGGAAGGATCAAAGATGGTGTTTTTTTCTTCTTTTTTGGTAGTTTTTGATTTTTTGTTTTGTCAGCAAGGAGAATCGAGAGACGATAGAGCGGCGGCGAGAAGGACACGGAGATGGACAAGATCACCCGACCAAAATTCCCTCCTGCCACCTGCGCAACCAAATATTTTAAGAAAACAAATCTATTTTACAGATCTTTTTCGCTTGTAGTTGTCTTATGTTCTTATTTGTCGCGAAATGAAGTAATTAATACTAAAAGTCACGACTCAAGTTTCTATCCTCTAAATTAGATTTAACACAACTTATATCCTGTTATTATTAGATATCTTTTTTTTTTTTACGAAATGAAGGATTTATAAAGCTGAATCAGAAGCCAGTAACCCAAAAACGGCTTCTGGCAATAAAGAATAATCTCACATCATAGATGCCCACTCACGGGCATTCCTAGCTAGCTCATGAGCTACCTTGTTTGCAGATCTCTTAACATGTACTACATTAACTTCTACCGGACAAGAAAGAATTTGTTTACAATCTTCAATAATAGCTCCTAACAGAGTGATCAGAACCGACTTAAGAGCCCAAATTAATCCCAAACAATCTGATTCGACCACCCCGTTTTCTATATCTCGGTCCGCAAGCTCTTGCAATGCCGCCTTCACTGTCAAAGCCTCTGGCACTTCCGGATCCTGATAGCCCCCAAACACCTTACATTTCATAAAACATGGGGAACCATCAGCATCTCTACAGACCCAACCACCCCACTCCCGACACCTTGGAATATCGCAGCATCGGAATTGACCTTCCACCTACCGGGGGCCGGTTTCCTCCATCTTCCATTCTCGATCACAATTCCATCAACACCCCTTACTCGCGGCACCTGAGCTTCTTTCCAACAAGCCAACAACTGCTCAGCCCCTCGAAAAATACCCTGGACTTAGGGACTTTTCCCTTCCCACACTCTCTGATTGCGAGCCCTCCAGAGACCCCAACAAACCACCGAAATAAAAAGTATTAGATGCAAACCACCGAAATTATTAGATATCTTCTTATTACACGCAAAGGATAAATAAGAAGTAAGAAAATCAGACAAATCTAAGGACTCAATCTATCTAGTCTTGATCCTCTCTTCTCGCGTAATTCTCTTTGTCCGAGAATTATGAAGATGACACTCATCCCTCTCTTTTTTCCTTCGCTTCTTCGTCGGAATTTAGTTAAATCATTACCTCTTTTATCATTGTCTTCTCTGTCACTATCTTCACCTTCCTTCTCTTTCCCGTCGTCACTTCACTATACATCTCTACAATCTTCTCCTCAATCCATGATGCACTCCTCTCAAGCTATATCTCCATCCCAGTTACCACCGCTCCTCCCATCTCCGTCCAACATGCCTTCCTCGTTACCATTTTCCGTCACAACTTCCGAAGTCATTGTTCTTAATACTCCTACGCAATGCAATGGGGTCTCTATTATGTTCAAGATCAGACTCTCGTTCCCAAACTTCAAGCTCTACCGCCTCACCTCTCGGCTCAGATAATGACTCCCCGAAGTCGGTGGATGATTCGCAAGACAAGCTCATGGGTGTCTCTATTGGGGTGGAACTGGGACGAAGATATCAATGATGAAGAAGTTGTTATCGACTTCCCGGCCAACATGGTTCTAGCTATGGGTGTTGCTAGGTACCGGTACACTCTTGTCGACCGTTTGCTCGCCGATAAACGGGTAAGGCCAAGAAATTTGTGTGGATTGATATCTAACACTTGGACTATTTGTGGCTTGTTTTCCAACCCCTCACCAATAGGGTAATATCGTTCTTCTTCCCATCCCAAGCCTCGTTGGATGGTATCTGGGCTAGGGATCCATTGTCCTTCCACATAACAGTGTTGCTCTTTACGTAGTTACCACCCCGTACTCAACTGAAAACATTGGTATTCTTACATGTTCGCATGTCAATGAGGGCTTTAGATATCCCAGTGAAGGATAGGTATTAAACTCATTATCTACAAGATGGGAAAGGAAGTCGAAACCAAAAACCCGGCGCATCATAAGGGGTGGTACATTTTCTTTGGCTCCGAGTGGAGCTAGACGCTGCTCGACCTCTCCAGCGACACATCCGATTCGTTTCGGAAGGTTCACACGGCCCATCATGGTCCAACTCAAATATGAGAAGTTACCGGATTTTTGCTACTGGTATGGTCGGTTAGGCCATATCAATATGGATTGTATGGAAGTACTCCCGAGTTTTGATAGACATGCAATACGGTGCTTCCACTCTATCCGAGCCCCACATGGAATACGGGCCGATGAGTACTTCCGGTCAGATCGGGAAGCAACGCCATCTCCATCCTCGTTACCCATTTAGTACTCAACAACAACAACACGAACAAGGAGTCATTTGCAGCTCCTCCATTCTCCAGAAATTTCAATCCAACATGGATAGGATTCCCCGAACTGGAGATCGAGGGAACTCCAAGCTACAGTCTTGCCTAAAGAACAACTCAATAGGCGTGCATCGCCATTGGGACTAGGAGGACGGGTAGGTATCAAGAAGGGGTCGGTAGTATCTAACACGTACCTAATACTTATCCAACATACAGTCTTGCCTAACCTGGGACGGTTGGAGATTTCAGATGCCTCGGGGACAGAGCCCAAACTAGTAGGTAAGACCGTGCATCCTACTGAGGAACCCCTCCCAGGTTTACAGATTCCCACCCCTCCTTGTCACTTGGTAGTAGGGGATAGCGAGCCGAGGGGTGACATTTCAGCCAAGATGTTGAAGAACAAAAAAGGAGACCAGGATCGGAAGCCACTCAAACGGGGCCCACGTAAGGCCAAAAATATGAAAGAACGGGCCTGGGAAAAAGCACAACGAGACGTAGTACTCAGAGACATAATAAAAAAGATAGTGTTAGAACTTATGTACGTGGACCCATACGCCAAATGTAAGAACCGCCCCCGGTCGATCCCGGTTGAACCGGTGAATTTCGACGAAGTTTGACTTTCGGCCGGAAAAGTCAACCGATGACTCCGGAAGTCGTTCGGGACCTTTCCAAGGCCCAAAGAGCTTATTCGTTATCACGGTTAGCTTAGTTGGGCCATTTCCATTATTTTGACTGTAATATTGTAACGGTCAACGAGACCCTTTTTATCGACTAAACACGATTAAATTGGACTGTTGGATTTTAATTAAAGGAGAGTGGTCCCCACTATGCCACATGTCACTAATGGTTTGGAGGAAAAGAAAGAGGCTCAAATGACCTCTCTACCCTCACTAGTTGTACATAAAAGGGATAAGAACTAAAGGGTTTTTGGTCTTTTCCATCTCTAGGTCTTTTTAAGGCATTAGATGACACAAAATCAGATTTATTCCCTTGTAAAAGCCGAAAATTGAGAGAGAAAGGAGAGCTTGGAGCTTCCATGGTGTCTTGAAGAAAAAAGCAAGAGAAAAAGGAGACCTTTTGTATCAATCTCTACCCAAATCCTCTCTAAAATCCCTTCATCTTCTTCAACTCATTCTCCTAGAGACCTTGGAATCAAGCTCGATGGACGAAGATTACTTGGGGACCCGTGTGAAGAACGGAGAGGAAACTAGCCGGATTTCGTCACTTGAAGTATTATTAGAGGAAGACCACAAGGTAGGGGAAGTACTAACTCCTCGTGTATTTCAATACCTAGTATGCCTATTAGGTTAATAAAATTGGAAAGGTCCTAGAATTGCATATAGGATGCGAATAACTAGAATAAATGTCTTTCAATTACTAATAATTGGACGTGTCTAGTATGCATGCGTAGGATGTGAATAACTAGCTTAACTCGCTTTCAATACTTGGGAATTGCTTTACTGGTAGAAAGGTCGTGATGAGCCCTATGATTGTTTGTGTTTGCCTCACATGCCTTGGTTGCCTAGTTTTGGATAAGATAAGAGTCTAATACAACTAGATGATTTGTATGTTGAACTTTGAATGCTTGAATGGCTACTTGATCGAATGCTTGGATGAATGATTGTATGAATATTGAGTGTAATTGATTGTGCTAAATGGTACATGATCGGGTGAATGATAGACCGATGGAGTGCGATTGGTAAGTATGGGTAAGTGTAAAGTTATATTGATTCTTGTGGTGTGTTGTGATAGAATTGTGCTTGCTAAGCTTTGGTTGCTCCATGATTGTTTAGTATGTTATTCTCTTATGAATCTTTGAGTTGGGTTCTATATCGGTATGGCACCCATACTGCGGTGTGGGGTAGTGTCTGTAAGGTACATACACCAAGGGGAATACTGGTGTGGGGTAGTACCTAAGCCGATGACTTACGATCCGGTATGGTACCCACACCAAGGGGAATACTGTGGTGTGGGGTAGTATCATAGCCGGTGGATTGAACCCTGCGGGGCATTGAATTGGACCCTACTGGGCATTGATTATTGGACCCTGCAGGGCATTGACTATTGGACCCTGCGGGGCATTGATTATTGGACCCTGCGGGGCACTGGTTACTGGACCCTGCGGGGCAATTGGATGGTTTACCCTGCGGGGAATTGGTTACTTGCTGATTCACCCGAGTATATGCATCCTGCGGGAGCGTTATCTCGGTTCCCGATGATCTATGGTCTTTTGGAGACGTTTCCGAGGGTTCCGACGAATGCGTCCTCATATGAATGTTTCTGGTATCCTCGACGTTATACGTCTTTGTGATTTCATGCGTCTCCTCTAGGTCGAGGGAAAATCCGACATGACACAAGGAATATTATGGATCTGAGTGTGGTGACTCCATGTGCCACGGTGGCACCTAAATGTTCTATCTTCCATTGATTGTTAAGAAGCGTTTTGCTTTCCTTTTACTTCTATAATTATTCATTATGTTCTTAAAGGCGTCAAATACCGGTTCTTTTTCATACTTGAAGACCTTTTAAATTCTTCTTATTGTTCATACTCGAACGAATTTATAAATTTCCTATTGTTAAACTTAAGGGATGTCTGGTTATTTATTTTCCCTACTGAGCGTAAGCTCACCCTTATTTGTTTGTTTGCTGTTGTTTCAGGCTTGCTTGACGAGTAGAGCACTCGAGGCTCGGGAGCTTCGTGAGTTCGGGTGCTTGTCTTTAGAGATGTTGTGGTCGCCTTATTTTATAAACACTTTATTTTAAACCTTATTGTAGACGTATTTCTTGAGACCTCTTGAGTTGAAACTGATTTTGGAGACTTGGTTATTATTGATTAAACTGCCTTATTGTGGATTTATTATTTTCCGTTGAGTCACGTCTCGAGTCCGGTCAAAACTGGATTTGGGGCGTGACACCAAAGACGGATAACATCCATCCTCATCCAGGACATCGATGAAAGCTGCAAAATAGTCTCGCCGGGAGACATGATATGCGGTAATTAGGTTGGGGGATCCTGGAACAATCCTCTCAACCTGATTGTGGCTCTCTCTGGTTGGGTCACGTTATGTGGGGTGACATGTTTTGCCACTCAACAAGTCAAGACAACCAACTAATCGGGTATTTAGATCCTTGGTCTTAAATGGATCTAAACAGTTACAAACAATCTATCTATACTTTTTTTTTTATAATTGTCATAATTTACAATTTTATTTTCTAGAAACTTAAACCTACGAAACAAAAAGGTACATATAGGAAATTCTCCGGCAGGCTC
This sequence comes from Erodium maritimum, assembly GCA_963921825.1. NCBI lineage: Eukaryota > Viridiplantae > Streptophyta > Magnoliopsida > Geraniales > Geraniaceae > Erodium > Erodium maritimum. The sequence goes on from OY997591.1 coordinate 4,543,812, forward strand.
GTTTCCAAGGAAAAAATCCTAGCAGTCTCTTTTTCTCATCTTCGATCTCTTTCTCTCGTTGCTGACGGTTGTAGCTCTTTCTGTTTCACTTTCTCCATCTTTACTTAGGGGTTCCATATCGTTGGTCATGGTTACTTGGTTCTCGTTCGTTCGTCACATACTCGTTTCCTCTTTTACTAGTTTCGATCCTTTAGTTTCTTCGTTGCGCCGTATTTCACGGATTAGGCCAGAGAGTTCGTTGAGCCAACGTCGGATTTATACACCGACTGTGGAAGGGGCATTGTGGGAGGAAAGTTAAGGTGCTATGTGAGAGACTTATGTTCTCCGACGTTTGTTCCTCGGATACCAGCTATCAAAGTTGGATGGAGGAGTGCCGAGATGGTCGACGTGGTAGGATCCCAAGGAGACATGGTCTTGTTTCAAGTCTTTTATGTTCTTTGCTGTTAAGTTTTAGTTTTGGTTTTGGCCTCTTCAGGTCAAATAACTGCACTTGTTGTTTAGTTTGGTCGGTTTGGGTTTACCCCAATTAACTGCACTTGTTGCAGCTTGGTGTTCATCGGTTGCATGTTTGTGTGCACCGATTGTACTTTGGTGTGCCCGTTATGTGGCACTTATGGTGTGCACTTTGTTTCACTTTTAGCGTGCATGATATGTTTGCACGTTCTAGGCGCATTATGTTGCATTGCAAGTTTCGATTAGGGGTCGGCAATATTATGTTCTACCTTGTCTAGAGTCTGTAATATTTACCGTTGTGCTTGTGCAATCAACAATTGTAAGTTGTGAAGGTTCGTTTGTATGTCTTCACCGAGTGATTTATAAAATCCAGCAATACTCTGCTTTCCTAAAAAAAATAGTTCCTCTTTTTCCGGATCTTAAAGATTCATAAGCAAGCATTTCAATCCACTCTCCACTAATTATAAAGAATTTAGCCAATCATAAATCATATAGGGCTTCAGTTAGGCTCATAATGACAGGCTAAGCAAAAGGTACGAGAATAAACATGAAAAGAAGCTCCATAATTACATCTTGACGAACATACTACAACTCACGTCCTTGAAAATGTGTTTCATGAGCCATAACCCCTATTTTGTATACTAAATACCTTTTTGTATTTCTTTACACCTTTTATATCCTTGTACACATCAATAAGAGCAAAAAAGCAATTCACAAGGACTTATAATGTCAAAGTTTCAGGTTTCATTCTTTTTGGGCACAAAGATAGAGATGGAGCTGATGTTGGAGGATTGAAGAGGGGTCTGATGGTGAACCCCGATATGATCAGGCGAGGGCTGGTAAGCAGCTTCGCCAAGAGGAATGTTAGGATCCTCTGGCTTCAGGAACTGGCTCCGGGAGGGATCCCTAGTGAAAGTCGTGCCTCCTACAACTGATGCAGTTCAAGTTCGGCCGCTTTGCCTAGATGCAGTATTTAGGCACTATCTTGAGCAAGACTTCTAGTTTCGTTTTCCAACTCCCACTTTTTCTTCATGTCCATATGGCGTTTCAATACAGTTTATAACAAATATATTGTTAAAAGAACTGCGAAGAATTATGTTCTATGTCTGTTCTTCTTTAGTGTTCAAAGAATTATAGTTTTAGATTACTCATTTGTAATTGATTTCTGATTTTAATAAAATTACACATTTTGTTAAAATAAACAAGGCTGACAACAAGTGATTCGTTTGATAAAGTATACTTAATAGTTACAGCCAAATATAACCCTACTATATATATATAAGAAACGCATAACTATACTTAATAGTTACAAACCTTATTTCGGGTCAGAACGCAGAACTAATCTGGGCCATTGATTACCCAGATCGGATGGCCACCGAAATTCAGAGGAGGTGGTGATTGATTACGAAATCAATTACAAGATATGCATTAATTAAAAAGATATTAAAAGATATGCATTAAATCTGGGCCATTAATTCTACGATCCAAGGGTCCATGTCACGCCCCAATTTCAGTAAACCGAACTAGGGACGCGAACGTTTTAAAAACATAAAAGCACTTGAAACCTGTTTTCATTAAACACTTTAAAATACCAGTTGGTTCAACAAAATAATAATTACAGTTTAAAACACGTCCCAACAAGTGGACAAAAGTACAAGGTATCCGTCACTAGACTCAAAAACAAAACCCGGACTCCGCTCCTAGCACCACAAGCTTCGAGAAGATCACCTAGTCCGTCCCACGAACAGTACCTGTAGGAAAAGCAGCTAGGGGTGAGCGTTCGCTCCCCACCACGGATAACAGACTGACTACGGCATAATTAGCAGAAACAAACAGTAACACTAGAACCAAACCCAACACCGGGACTACAGTCCCCAACGCAAGGACCTAACTGACCCACAACCCGTTACTTTCCTCAACAGACTCAACGCTCGATAACACACTGTAGACCCGACACAACTATCGACGACCTCCTCCAAGGACACGACAGAAAGACTACACAACGCCAAACAAGATCACAAAGAATCGCACACCAAACAAGATCACAAAGAATCGCAAACCAGCTGCTCAGTAACCTCCCTCACTCACGCGCTTTGCCGAACCACTCAGGCCAGGCGGTCGACCTGTCTCAGTAACCTCTCTCACTCACGCGCTTTGCCGAACCACTCAGGCCAGGTGGTCGACCTGTCTCACTCACGCGCTTTGCCGAACCACTCAGGCCAGGCGGTCGACCTGTCTCACTCACGCGCTTTGTCGAACCACTCAGGCCAAGCGGTCGACCTGTCTCAGTAACCTCTCTCACTCACGCGCTTTGCCGAACCACTCAGGCCAGGCGATCGCCCTGTCTCACTAACCTCTCTCACTCAGGCAACCAAAATCACAGTCACAATCACAAACACAATCACAAGCAAGTTCAACAACACAGGCACTCAAGGCCATTCGAGACACCTCAACAATCAAGACTCGGGTTCAACAACCCCACGGGCACTCACTGCCACTCAAGACACACCAACGATCAAGACTCGGGTTCAACAACCCCACGGCACTCACGGCCACTCAAGACACACCAACGGTCAAAACTCGGGTTCAACAACCCCACGGCACTCACGGCCACTCAAGACACACCAACGGTCAAGACTCGGGTTCAACAACCCCACGACACTCACGGCCACCCCGAAACATCAACAGTAAGACACGGGCACTCATGGCCACCCAAGACACCAAAGGTAAAGATACGGGTCCAACGACCCCACGGGCACTCATGGCCACCCAAAACTCAACAATAAAACACGCTTGCAACTTACCGAGACTCTAACTCGTAAGCCAGCTAAAACACCAACAGTAAAGTACGGGCTCTCAGGGCCACCCAAGACGCCAAAATAAACAATCAACCTCCGGCTTAACCCAAGCCTCCAACAGTCCTAATATCAACAGTTTCACAATCAACCTCCGGGCATGGTCATATGCCTCCAGTACTCTTAATATTGACAAGTTCACAATCAACCTCCGGGCATGGTCATATGCCTCCAGTAAATCAATTAACGCTAAGTTCTCTGCTCCTACGACACTACTAAGTGTCACATGCTTTTCTCATAATTACTAAGTTCCCGTAACATGCTTTTCTAATAAACGCTACAATCCCGTATCATGTTTTTCTAATATTTAAATAAACCTATTCAACCCACGACACCCCGGTGTCATATGCAATTCTACTGTTAACTTTCCCCAGTCAGAGCCGAGATCCGGCTACTTTTCCCTACCTCGTGCGTGTTCTCCCAAAAGCCAAACTACGAGCTCCGGTGATGATCTCAGTCACTCACCCAGCTTCCCTTGCCTCGGTCCGTGGCACGATCTAAAGGAACACAATTTAAAGTCACTAAACAACTCGCAAGAATAAACTGAAAACCATTAAACTCGATGCCCAAACTTAACCCCGACAATGTCGATCACTCCCAAACTTCCCAATTACTTGACATTGTCGATAAAGGACTCGTAAAGGCCCGATTCGCCCGACATGGCGAATCTGCCCGGTTTTCGTTAATTGCCTTCCGGGGCTCCGAAAGCCCCCGTTTTCGTTTCTACGGTCTTAGAATAATTCAAGGAACCCAACGCACTTGACGGAATCGAATTCCGACTTCTAAGTCAAATAATTAACGTTTAAAGTTTCTAAAACCCGTTAATTACAACTTCTCCAATTTAATTCCAAATTTTGATTCGATTAAGGATAATTGGTCCGGGGAACGTTTTAAACCACCCGAACGATAAAACCCGAGCATCCGAGCACGTGGGCCCCACCAACCCACTTGGCAGAGAGCTCCTAGGGCTCAAGGGGGTTCGGCCACCATGGTGGTGGCTGGTACCACCTCTGGCCAGCCACCCCATGGCCGGCCGGCCACCACCCACGGTGGCCGGAGCTCCTCCCGAGCCTCCGGTCACCGGAAAACGTGCAATTAAACCTCCAACACCTCTAAAACGTCTCCAACAATTTCCCCAACACCAAAACCACCTCAAACTAATAGTTTCACCCAAACCCTAACATTTGAAAACTATCAAAAAGACGATCGGTTCGGTGCTTACCCAAGAGGAGAACGAGGGGAAGACAATTGCTCCTTGCTTTGAATCGATCCAAGGGTTGAAAATCCCACAAAACCCTAGCTTCCCTCTCTTCCTTCTTCTTCTTCTTCTCCTTCTCTCTCTAAACCCTCTCTTCTTTTCTAATTAAATCAACTAACTACAAATTCTATTTTTTTTTCTCTTTAAAACCCCATACTCGGCCAACACATCTCCTCCACACCTTTTCCCCCCAAAACTAACACCACCATATAAATGACAAGTGTCAAGGTGGGTCCCACACCTTTTGGAAAATATCTAGTTGATATTTTCCAATCAGTTTTGCGAAAAACGGATGTTTCGGGCCCCGAATCGGCACTTTTCCCAAGAAATTACGGAACTTGGCAGGCTACAAGGAAACGGCTCAACTAAGACCGCTGCGACGACGGCTAAGCTTTTCGGATCCAAAACGGTCCTCGAATGGACCAAAATGTCGCTCGATTGACTTTTCCAGCGAAAAGTCAACATTTTCCAAATTGATCAAAAAGTTGCCCTGAGTCCCCCGGAACTCACTTTGGTCAATAACGGGGTCAAATTAAGTCCGGTATGACACTCGGGGTCATTTTAGGTTCATTAAGTGTCCATCTTAAATTTTTTAAATTTTCCTGTTTTTCGCAGGTTTGACTGGCGTTGACTGGGAGTGGTTATTACAGTCCAGATTGATAGTTCTACGTTCTGACGAAAGATATAAGTTTGTACCTTATTGTTATCCTATATATATATATATATATATATATATATATATATATATAGCTATCAGGTACAAACTTTGTAATTTCGTCAGAACGTAGAACTATCAATCTGAGCCTTGGATCGTAGAATTAAAGGCTCATATTTAAAGCATACCTGATCTTTGACAAACCCTAACCTCTTCTCATAAAGAAACCAAGGAGTTTTGGGTATAATGGAATTGCGGTCAAGCACGACATTGTGTTCATGAGCCAAAACCAATTATTGGTCGTCCATCCACGGCGACATATTGGGTTTAGTCGCCGGAAAAATCGTCTCTCCGGACGACTATGCCCAGTTCAGTGCGGTGTGTCGCTCTTGGTACTTGTTTGCTAGCGGTCTCTACAACAATCTCCACCCCAAACCTTACTACACGTCCCCAAAACCCGATTCCAAGAGCACGATCACGCTTCTAAACCCTATCACCGCCGCCACCTTAAAGCTTCACTTTTCGGAGCCCGCCAGAAGTTGTTGCTTGGGATCTCCGTTCGGTTGGCTCATCCTCCTAATTTTAAGCCGGATGTCTGTTTTAGGGTTTTCAATATCGATCTTTTGACCGGAAACCTTACCGGAGTCCGATCACTGGGTGGCCATTGCTTGTTTCTAGGTATTAATCAATATAACTTCTCTTTCAAAACAACTTATTCTCTTGCTAAGTTCGAAGAGATACCTGAATATGGAGCTCCTGAATTCTTAAGCAATTGTGTGTTTTATATCCCCGATAAATCTTGTTGTGAGGTTGAGGTTTGGGATTTGCTACATTCGTGGATTGTGTGTAGCAGAAAGGACTCGCCTACTCCATTGTATATGCCGTTTTGGATCCTCAAGTAATTACTTAAAATTTAGTTTCATATTGAATCGTTATGTTGCCGTCAATTTTTAGTAAACAAACCGTTAGTTTTACTAGATATATTATCCGGGTTTTACAATAGAGGATAACGTCGATTCCCAGTCTAATCGGAAAGGTCATTCATAATTCTTAACCGTCCTCGACTTTCTGCCACATACCCTAGCACAAAAGGTGAGTTTTTACAAAACTTGTATAAATAATTATGAAAAACCGGGTTAGGATTTGTGACAAAAATACCACCTTTTAGGTTATTTTTTCTAAAAAAACACCATTAGGTTAGGATATGAGAAAAAAGGTCGAGAACGGTTAAACTATGCTAATGAAAGGTCACAGAAGACTAAAAAACAACGTTTTCCTTTGCAGTAACTGATTATAGACAACTTTTTGTCGTAAAAGCCAAGGCGTTGTAACATTTCGTTTTTTTTATACAGATTGTGAAAAGATAACATGTTAGTTTTATGATAAAAGTAGGTCATACCATTTGTTCTAGTAAATAAAAAATCAAAATAAGTGTATTATTGGAATATCACTAATTTATACTGCAGTTGGTTGTGTATACACTAATTTGTTTCATTAACCTTTCAGGTTTGGGAAACTTAACGACTGAAAAATGAAAAACCAAGGACTGACACCGATAGTTTAGATCATATATATTTTGTAGCATGAAAGTTGTATTGTTATTGGTCACAACTTTTGTGTACTAGGTTTCTTACTTAAGAGTTATGATATTTATCATTTAACAAAGATTTTTCGTGCAATATTGGTACTCCAATTCTTCTGTTTATAGTTTGTGTATTGTTTTTTACCCTTTATCTATTTGATGTTCATTTGCTTCCTTCCATATTCGTGTTTAAGGCTCATCGATTAAGGGTGTTGACCGTCGTCGATAGGAGGTTTGGTCATTGTACCTTTTAATTATTTACCTTCATATTCGATTACTGGGTACAGTGTGTTCGGATGGATACTACTCTCTGATCTGTCTGTCCTCAAAGTAAACACTCAAATTTTACTTTCATATTGAATCTTTATGACGCCGTCAATTTTTACGTAAACAAGCCGCTAGTTTTACTATATATTATCCAAGCTTTACCATAACTATTTTTTTTATCAGCAAAACAATTATATTAAAAACTTTTTCAAAGATTGAAAAGGAAAGAACTTACAAATGAGAATTCAAACAATATGGAAACCTAATGATCTATCGACTCACCACCCAAATGTTAAAGCAAAGCCGTTGTAACATTTCGTTTCTTTATACAGATTGTGAAAAGATAACATGTTAGTTTAATTGTTTCACTAACCTTTTCGGGTTTGTGAAACTTAATGCGGAAAGATGAAAAGCCAAGCACTAAAACAGAAAGTTTAGATCATATATATTTTGTAGCATGAGAGTTGTATTATTAGTGGTCACAACTTTTGTGTAGTTGGTTTCTTACTTAAGAGTTACGGGTAACGACATTTCTGTGTTATGGAAAAAGGTGAAAGTGGCAAGTCCTTATTGTGGCGACCTTTATGTTCAAGTCCTGTCAGAAAACGACCTTTAATTTCCAAAAAAAAAATGACGCTGACATTTACAAAAATGTCATGTATTTTTTTGAAAATAACTAAAAGTCATTGGTAAGACTTAAAAATGATTAAAAAAATCACGGGTAGAACTTGCATACAAAGGTGGGTACAGTACGTACGTGCGGAAATAAAAACGTACGTGCGAAAAAATGTCATTTTACAGTATGAAAATAGGGTTTACCCTAAGAGGAGGTTATGATATTGTCTTTTAACAAATATTTACTGTAATAGGAGTAGAACACGTAATTGCTGACGAATTCATGATGTTCATGACTGGGTTGATCGACAAGTTCAGTACGAGGATGAATCCCGATACTTATTATATGGAGATAGGTGTATGGTTAGGATCTCTTGGAGTTAGGTCTAGGGTTAGGTTTTGAACAAAACAAGGAACAAATAAGTCGTATGACAATTGTAATTCTATTTAATTCAAAAACACGGTAAAATCTAACGAGAAACTTGTAATATAATAAGATTGAGAATCATGCGGTGACTGTCTCATTAGATGTAGTGCGATATCAAAACTCACAAGTGATTTATCTCATATAACCACGAAGTGCTCCACCGATTACACTATCATACAAATCATATTTTGAGTTTCGAAAACCTGAAAAGTTAAAAGAGGTTATAAATAAGTATACTATAAACTTCATTTAAAAAACTACAATATGAACAAAAGTAAAGTGCTTACATTACACGAGGGATGATCCAAAACGGCACGCAACCTTGTTAGAGCCTAACATATCCCAAACCTCAACATGAAAAGGACGTATACCATTACGATTACGATTGTAGTTGTAAAACACGTAGTTGCTTACGAATTCATCGCACCCATGTCGAGGTTGTTCAAAAATTCTAGCCGGAGGACAAGTTACTTTGTACGAGAAGACATACGTACTCCCCAGAAACAAGCAATGATCACCCAATGACAGAATCTGAGTAAGGTTTCCGGTTGAAACATCGATCCTGAAAAGTTTAATATTATTTGTATGTGCAGAAGAACGCATAGAATAACATACACAAAGACACAGATCCCCGTTCAATTCTGACAAGATATTAGTCAAAACGTGATATGGATTTAGGTTTAGTGTTAGGAACTTAACGACACGATGAACAGTACGCCAGCGTTTTATCCGATGATTCATTTGAAACAAGAACACTTGAACTCGCGACGACCGAACGGAGATCCCCAGATCTTGTGCCCGGAGGTGGTCTCCGGCAAGTCGAGGACATATGTGGCGTTTTTAAGTGTGATGGAATGGTCGGTTACGGACATGTGTAGAGGTACGAGGTTAAGTTCGGGGTTGGAGTTGTAGTAGGTTTCGCAAGTACCAAGATTGACACACCGCACTGAGCCTGACATAGTCGTCGACGGTGGTGATTTTTCCGGCGATCAGAACCCATATGTCGGTCGGAATTGACGACCATGTTTTTTTAGGGCACAAATCCATCGTATACTAACTTTTCTTCTTAATCTCTGGTAGGTTTGGGTATGGATCTGATAGGGTTTCTGCTTTAATCTTGTTGAATTAATATAGTGATTAGTAGTATATAATTATTTGTAAGCAGTTATTAGATAAACATGGATTAGATAAAGTATTGTTAATTAGTAAGTGGTGATGTGTTGGGTTTAAGTAGGCTTATAATTACCATCCATATCATTCTTGGTTCCAGGAACAAATATACATCTCATCGCAGCATTTTGTCACGACATTTTTGGCGACCCCCTTTTCCTACGGTCAGATTAGTGCGTTAACGACATCTTCTATAGTTTGCAGGTATGCCCCGTTCTCTTGAGGTGCGATAGTCCCTTGTCTTGAGTGTCTCGTATCGTTCTTCAATGGTAGGATGTGCCAAGTCCGCTGCGCACCATCCGAGGACGGCTGAACTCGGGCCCTTTGGGACCTCGCCAAGGGTTCGGGTGCCGGGCGCGCCTGGGGGACCAGGACGGGTCCTGCCGGGGCGTTTCAAGTGGTATCAGAGCGGGTCGATAGGGTACCCCGCACGAGAACTCAACATGGTGGATCACCCAAGAAAGACGGTGTGCCGAGCGCAGGGCGCTGAGCTGATGAGGTGAATGCCAACACGTAGGCACTGGGTGCCGAGGTAGGCAATGCGCGAGGTAGCGCGGGTTGGTGCGAGCCAAGGGCTGCCAACATATAGGGTACCGGGTGCCCGAAGTACGCCACAGACCGTTGGATGTGAAGGAGCGCTGGTTGGCCGAGGGAACGTGCCGTCAGCAAGATGCAGACAAGAGATGGTCAAAGGCCGAAGGTTGAAGGTCCTCGCCGAGGACGGCGAGAGAATGGGTGGGGGAGAATGTCACGACCTTTTTGGCGACCCCCTTTTCCTACGGCCAGATTAGTGCGTTAACGACATCTTCTATGGTTTGCAGGTATGCCCCGTTCTCTTGAGGTGCGATAGTCCCTTGTCTTGAGTGTCTCGTATCGTTCTTCAATGGTAGGATGTGCCAAGTCCGTTGCGCACCATCCGAGGACGGCTGAACTAAGGCCCTTTGGGACCTCGCCAAGGGCTCGGGTGCCGGGCGCACCTGGGGGACCGGGACGGGTCCTGCCGGGGCGTTTCAATTTTCTCTATAAATCTTTTTTTAAAAAAAACAGATTTTTAAACATTATTAAAAATTACATCCGATTTTTTTAAAACATATTTTTAATTTTTTTTTGATATAACAAGAATTAAAATATGAATAAAAAATATATTTGTGCATATATACATTTTAAATTATGCACGTCACGCACATGTTCAAAAGTCCAATACCCGTGACATTTTTGAAAAAAAATACAAGAGCATTTTTTTTTATCAGCAATTTTTTTTTATAAACACCCAAGTTTTCAAAATGAAAACAAGGGCAAGGGTCACCCCTCAGTACAAACAAGTGTATGCCAACAGGCACCACCAACCAATTACAACAACCCATAAACTGGGTAACCAACAGGTCTAGAAACCCTAATTTTGCTATGATGAAGAACACACCTCTAACACAAACAGTCAAGTCCAATGCTACAACCGGAGGTCTACAAACCTAAACCAGAATTACAAACACGAGGCTAACAAGTAGCAGGACTAAAACCTAACAGTACCAAAACAGGGTCCGAACCCCGGATCAACCAATAAGCCCAACCAAACAACAAGGCCTCAGGCCCAAACAGAAAAAACACTAACAAGAAAAAAGTAAACAAACTAAACCACCTCGAAAATGCCCCAGTCTCGAGCCCAACGCCCCCTCCACCACGTGCGACCACCTCGAATCCAGAACCCTCCGAAAACCAGTCAGAGCAGGAAATGACCGCCTCGAACCTCAAGCCACCAGAGTCACAGACCAACCCCACAGATCTCCCACCTCAGCCATGAAGCCCCTCCGACCAAACCAGCCGGAAAACCAGGATCACAACCGATCCAAACCAAAACAAGAAGAGGAGAAAAAGACCCAAGACCAGACAACGACCAAAGAGGGAAAGAGAACCGAAAAACGACCACCCACTCAGCTCCCAAAAAGTACCCCCAAATCCCCCACACCCAACAGAGAACTCAATCAACTGACCCAAACTCAACAAGGGGGAAGCCAAAGACCCTAGACGACCAACCTAACCAGAGGTCGCTCTACGAGACCAACCCCCACAAGCCCCAACGAGCCCGAAGGCAAAACCACCCACGACGGTAAACGGCCGCCGTGAGCCCCGAACTCCACCACCGAAGTCGGGAAAGTAGGCTAAGAAGGGAAAGGACCGTGAACAAAACCTGGAGAAGAAGGAAGAGGACCTTTGGAGAGCCCGACCAAGTGACCCTGGAACCCAACTCTCAAAGCTCGGGACCGAGCTCCCGACGGTGGCCAACACCAACCAGTCGGCCAAAAAGGAAAGAGAAGCCGCCCTAGGCAGCCAGGAACCAGTAGGGAACGGATGTGGGGCGGAGAGACTCCCCAGTATAGATCTACCCCCACTCTCAGATCTCGGTGAGACGAGACCCCGTCGGCGGCCGACACCAACCAGACGACTACCAAAGGAGAGAGGGAGCACCAGAAGGACTCCGGGAAGTAGATCTGAAAAAGGGGAGTCTGAGGAGGAACCAATGGGAAAAAGGACTCAGATCTGAAAACCCCTTCCAAAGAAAACGAAAATCAACCACAGAACCACCAGAGCTCCAAACGGTGGCCAACCAGAAGACCCAGAAGGTGAGATCAGTCCAAGGAAAGGAACGAGGAGAAGCAGAACTGAAAGGGAAGGGTTGAAACAGAAGGAAAACGAAACAGCAAAGAGGAGAAAGGGAAAAGGAAACCAAAGGAGAGGAAAGCGAAAGGTTTGCCACCGGCGACGTCCAGGAGGGACCGTCGCCGGTGGCGAAGAAGAAAGGTCGGAGAAGAAAGTTTTTAGAGAGAAGGCAGAGAGAAAGTTTTTAGAGAGGATTCCAAAGAAAATGATTGGTATATTTCTAATAGAGATTGCATTTGTGCAAATACAAGAGCATTTATAGTGGAAATAGCCTCACGGGCAATTAGCCTCGACAATCCGGTCAATCGACCAAAATCTCCAACGCTCTCATAATGGAATTCGTCTAATGAAAGAAGAATTGTGGACGAAAACCATCATGTCGCATGCGATTGGCTGAAAAGCATCACCGATTTATGGGGCGATAAATTGTTGTCCCTAGGAGAGAGATAAACGTCAGAGGACAAGGGAATCGACCGAATCATCCTTCCAATTGGCCCAACTTTTCCCCTCTCCAGATGCCCTAACAAGAAACTAAAATTAAGTACTTGTTTTTTTTATCATCGATCAATATATAAATCTCAACCTTTTCAGAGAATAAAAAAGGAAGGCACTAAAGTTGAAGGGTGAAAGCCCGAAAACTCTGAGGGTCTAATCATTTTCGACCGAACATAAAGTATCAAGTGGACTGAACATGTTTCAACCACTAACGAATAACCGGACCACCAAATATCACAACAGACTCGAACACTATTATTATTATTATTATTATTTTGAACTATGAAACACAAATATAACAACAAACAAATTCAAGTACATTTTTAAATGCATAAACTTAATTATCTGGTTCGTAATCCACTCCAAAGTGATCCTATATATGCTCAGTAAGGCTAGTTTGGAGTTTTTAGTAGATGGTATCATTTTTTAAATGTACTCGAATATCCAATTACTATTTGGGTTATTAATAAAAAGTCTTTAGCTATTTTTTCCACTTTTGCGCCATACAGTGTGTTGTCATTGGACAGTCGGGGTTCTTGTACCTTGAATGAACTAATGGGTTCAGGTTTCCGGTTCCTTATTTAAGAAAGCAAAACCACGCTCATCTGTCTATGCGTTGTGCGATCCTCGATTCCGATTTCTCGTGTCAAGGAATCGAACCATGAACCATACACGATGTACATCCCTAATATAGAACCCTCCTTGGCAAACTGAAAAATCTAGATGAATCAACAACTATACTTGATATCTAGAGTTGTAGTTGTAAAAATAAAATACTAATTACTAAAAATAATAAGAATATCACAAATGAATAATTTATTCTCACCTTTTAATCTCACACATCCAAAAAAAACTATTTCTCTTTTAACTAAAAGTATATGTATAATTGAAGAGTTAATCCTTAGAGCATCCACAATCATCTCGTCGGCAGCCGGCGAGATGGGCCGGCGAGATGGTTCTAATTATTGTTTTTTTAATCATCTCACCAGCTCACCGCCAGCGAGCTCTGCAGTGGGCTGGCGGGGAGGCGCCGACGAGATGTAAGAAATTTAATTTTCTTTAATGTTTTTTTTATGTAAAAATAGATTTTAAATGGAAAAACAACAAATATTAAGGTCGATAACACAACTTTGCCTTGACTGAGAAGACGATTAAGATGGAGAGAAACACAAGTTCCGGAGTAAACATTTACAGCTTGAGAAAAGTGGTCATCACACCAAACGGTAAAAAAAAATGGAACGCCCGACAAAATCAAAGGTTACCAGTACTCATTAAAACAACACAGATAAAAAGAAACTAACACAATGGAAACTAACACCTAATAAAGGAAACTAACATCTAGGCGTCTCCAAATTTATTCCAGAGATGTTCGACAAGATCGTCCTTCAAACGGTAATGCATACGTTCATTTTGCATCCTCTCAGTGTTTCCAAGTATGACATTGATCGGGACGAACCCTCCTCGTGCAATATGTGGTTGACTTGGACTACCTTCTTCTGTTTGTTCACGATACCCATCGTACGTATGACGTTCAGCCTCAACTGTCATATTGTGCAGTATAATGCACACATTCATGACCAAACCGATAGACTTGGGAGCCCACAAGCGGCTCAGTTGTTTGATAATGTGAAACCGAGCTTGTAGTACGCCGAAAGCTCGTTCCACATCCTTCATACACGCTTCTTGGACTTCAGCATACTTCTTCTGCTTCGGCGTTGACGGTAATGGAATTGTTTTTACGAACACTGGCCACAAAGGGTAAATATCGTCAGCAAGATAATAAGGAAGTGTGTAATTATTACCATTTATCGTGTAAGCAACCGGTGGTTGCCAACCATTGACAACGTCCGCGAACAGCTTCGAATGGTTCAAGACCGTCAAATCGTTGTTCGACCCCGCCATGCCGAAGAAAGAGTGTCAAATCCATAAGTCACGAGTTGCAACCGCCTCAAGGACAACGGTAGGTCGATTACCGTGGTTCCTTTGGGAATGTGCTCCTAGAAAGGCCTTTGGGCAGTTCTTCCACTCCCAGTGCATGCAGTCAAGACTTCCAAGCATGCCCGGGAATCCGCGCGCTTCATTAACCGCCAAAATGTGGTCCATATCAGCTTGTGTAGGCTGCCGCCGGTATGTAGCACCAAAGACCTTATTCAGTGCACTGCAAAATGTTCGCAAACATTCCAAAGACGTTGTTTCCTCTATCTTCAAATACTCGTCCAACGCATCAGCTGCAATTCCGTAACATAACTGCCTAATAGCGGCAATACATTTCTGATAAGGAGAGAATGAAACTTGGCCCAATGCATCTAACCTTTCCTTGAAGTAATCATCGTGCTGCTCCAATGCATGAACGATACGGAGGAACACAGCCTTTGGCATTCTAAACCGACGCCGAAACTGCACCTCGGTGTACACAGGGTTGGTGTTGAAGTAGTCCTTCATTAACCGTTCGTTTGCGGTTACCCGATCACGTCGAATGTATTTGCGCTTCCGTGGTGGAGAATCCACCAAAGCGTCGTCTAACATCTCCTTGGTGGACAGACAGTCTTCGAGCATGTCATTTAAAATAGAATCGAATTCCATATCCTCAGGATCCAATTCCATGATGACGGACAAAGAAGGATGAGGGTCGGGACGATACTTTATGAGAAGGATGAATAGTAGAGAGTTTGTGAATTTTAGTTTGTGAGGGTGAGTTTATATAAGGTTTTAGGGTAGGTTTAAATATAAATGTTGTAGTTATGGTGATCGTTTTTTAACATAAAAAACGACGATCAAGGTTATTCTATTGGACGTGTAGATATTTTTTGGATAATACAGGTGTGTTTTATTTTTCAAAAAAAAATAGCACTGACCAAGAGCATTTTATTGGACAACAAAGATTTTTTGGAGATAACCCCTCTCATCTCGCCGGCGTGATCTGCCAGCGAGAAGTACATGGCCAGCGCTCCTCGCCAGCTCCCCGCCTTCTCGCCGGCGACTTCTCCTCGCCAGCTGCTTCTCGCCCATAACTGTGGGTGCTCTTAGGATACGATTTGATTTGATTTCAATGCTCCACAAAAATACATAATCAGATTCTGGTCTTGGTATTGATTTCACTTCTTTCTTCTAATCACTTTCAAATGTTGATGTTTGACTATCATTTTCATGTCTGTGAAACCTGAAAATTCCAAATCCAATGAATGAAAATACAATAAACTTCAAAACAAAAGTACTTAATATAGTTAAAACTAAAAGCACTTACTTTATAAACGGGAGGATCCAAAGTGTTGCATACAATGGAGCTTTCGAGTCCATTTCACTGTCGACCTTGTTTGAGTGAAACATATCCCAAACCTCAACATCAAAAGGACGTTTCTTTTCATGATAAGAAGGATGGTGACATTCAAGGAGCCAATCATTGTAATAAGTGTAGAACACGTAGTTGTTTACGAATTCATGACGTTCACAACGAGGTTGCTCGAAAAGTTTAGTTCGAGGATAGGCTGCCTTATACGAGAAGGAATAGTTGTTGCTCAGAAACAAACAATGATCACCCAATGACACGATCTGAGTAAGGTTTCCGGTGAAAAGATCGATCTTGAAAAATTTATAATCAACTGTCAAATAAGAAGAATCCTTATTGTACAGCCGTAAACAAAGACACAGCTCTCCGTTCAGGTCAACGAGTCGTCTCTCTGAATAAAAGGTTGAACCTTGGGAATACTCCCAATAAGGACATAGGTCTATAGTTAGGATCTCTTGAAAAGGAGTTAGGTCTAGGGTTAGGATATGAACAAAACGAGGAATCAGTACGTCGTTTTGTCGATGATTCGATTCGAATAAGAAGAGTAGTACCTCGAGGCCGGAAGAGAATTGAAGTCCGTACCAATTGCCTACGGAGTAAGTAAGGTCGAACAAATATAAATTACCTCGTACGTGAGACCAGGACGTACCGTGCATGTGCATGTGCATGTGCATGGCGGGTTTGACAAAGGCTAACTTGCCGGATCTCGAGTTGATAACAACGAGACAGTCGTCGGGATCGGAGTCGGGGTTCGCCGTCAGGAAGGCCTTGAGTCTGTCCCAATGTAGACCTCCCTCCGGGAGAGGAGGGAGGAGGATGGTGGCTCCGGTGAAGGGATTGACGAGGCTGAGTCCGAGATTGGTGTGATCGTAGGTGATGAGCCAACCAAACGGAGATCCCCAGCAGTGGGCTCCGGCGGTCTCCGGCGAGTGGAGGGTCAAGGTGTCGTCGGAGGCAGGGTTCCGGAGAGTGATGTGGTTGGAAACGGGATCGGTTGCGGACATGTATAGAGGTCCGAGGTTGAGTTCGTGCTTGAAATTGTTGTACAAATCGATGGCAATTAAGTACCAAGAGCGACACACCGTCGTGAACCTGACATAGTCGTCAATGGAGATGATTTTTCGGGCGATTATACCCAAAACTTCACCGGGAAGTGACGGCCATGCACAAGAATATAATTCCATGGAGTCCAAACTGTTAGGGTTTCGTTAGGGTTCATGTGACATGGATGACAGGGGATTATATAGGGTAGGGCATTATTGTAATTCCTAATCATGAGCTCACCCTAAATTAAATCCGTTAAGACATGCATGGCCCAATAATGGTTTAAGTGGATCTATGCCATTGCAAACCAATCAATCTTTGATTCTTTGATCATATTAATTATTGTCTATCTAGAGGAGAAATCAAATACAAATCATGTTTTAACCTAAAAACTAGAGAACTAATCTAATCCATTCATTTTAAGAATGAATGAATGAGTTGCAATTGAGTAGTTGACTTGTTGACTGCAACACTTTTTAATAAGCGGTAAGAGTTTTTTTAGTAAAACTATCATATTACTTTTTTTAATCAATTCACTAATTTAATTTTTCCTGCTTCGTTTGAACTCCGATTGGCTTCAAACTTGCGCCATTAGTTTTATTTTTTTAAGGGCTTTAAATCAAGATCAGTCATGAATATATTTTGAAGCACGAAAAAAAAATTATTTCGGTGTTGATTTTTTTTTAAAAAAAACTGGGTAATTTTTATCAACACTTTGCTATGGATTTATCAACACTTTTACACTGGTTTTATCAACACTTTACACTGATTTTATCACATCATTTTCCAAAACTGATCATGATTTTATCACCTCATCGCGTTCTTTTTATGAACACTAGTTTTATCAACACTAAACACTAGGTTTATCATTCAATTACGTGTGTTTTATCATCCCCATCACATGGTTTTTTTGAAGCACGATTTTTTTTATTTCGGGGCTGGTTTTTAAAGAAATTAAATCTGGCTAATTTTTATCAACACTTTGCTCTGGTTTTATCAACACTTTACATTGGTTTTATCAACACTCTACACTGGTTTTATCACCCCATTCTCCAAAACTGATCATGATTTTTATCATCTCATCACGTGCTTTTTATGAACACTAGTTTTATCAACACTAAACACTATGTTTATCATTAAATTACATGTGTTTTTATCACCCCATCACATGTTTTTTTATCAACGCTAAACTCTAGTTTATCACACTTATTATCAAAATTGAACATGGTTTTTATCACCTCAGTACATGTTTATATCAACATTTAGCACTAGTTTGATACCTTCGATATAAAAAATTTATTAGTGAAGATTTATCAACACTCAACATTTTTTATCACTCCGATATACCTTTTTATTTTCGTGCTTCAAAATATATTCATGATTGATCTTGATTTAAAGCCCTAGAAAAAAAATAAAAATATTGGCGCAAGTTTGAAGCTAATCGGAGTTCAAACGAATCGGGAAATATTAAATTAGTGAATTGGTGAAGAAAAAAATGGACACTTGTCCACATGGCACCATGCTTTTACAATTAGGCCCTTGCTTGTGTGAGAAAGGATAAAAGTGGCGTGAGTTTGGGTGAAAATGGGGTGATGATGTGGCATCATGGAGAATGTTGGATGTTAGGTGTGTGTGGCTAGGATTGGTTCTCTAGTTTTTAGGTTAAGAGTGGTTTGTAGCCGATTTCACCTCTGTCTATCTATGTCCTTACTAGAAAACGGGGAAAAAAGCGTACTATCGACTCCAAAAGAGTGCCTCGAATCCCAAGGTTCATCTGAACCCTAAGGGTTGCAGCCGCCTCTCCTCCTCCTACCCATTTTCATGGCTTTTCTCCGATCACGCAATGGCTTGATGCATACCACATGGACGTACGCGTCTCCCTCGAACCTTAAGGTTGTCTTTGAACCGGTAGGTTTCTCTCCATCATCATCGGCACGTCGTGCCGTTGCCAAAAGCTCCGCCCCATCTCTCCCCACGCCGCCACCACCGCCCACTGATCCGGCCTACCTCGATCCACGTCGCCGCCTCCGTCCACGGATCAATCCTCTTTCTCTCCACGCCACCGCTGCCAGCCACGTCGACATTAACCTCGGCGACGGGACCGTCCTAGGGGCGCTGCAGTCCTGCAACACAAGGGTTACGACGTACTTCACACCGTCGCTCTAGTCAATCCCGACCATCTCCCTGTTGCTCGTCGGGATGGACGCCGACTCCTCCAACACTGGAGTGACGCTGATTGTTCTTCAGCCGCTACTGCTCCGGATCTAAAGCAACCCTCGCCAGTCACGGCCATGCGCGGGAAGAAGGAGCAGCACCGAGTTGGTTCGGGGAGAACCACGACGAGCCCGCGAGGGATGTCGCTAAGGGACAAGGAGGAAATCTAGAACTTACAGACGGAGGCAATTCAGCCTCCTTAGAAAAAATGAGAAGACCCAGCGGGGGTGGGAGGGTCCGTCTACGGACTATACCTACAGACCCGGGACTGCCAGTGCTGGGAGGTCTCGGGAAAACCGCACTCAGAGCACCATATTTCCGCTTGCTTTATGAATTAGGTCGTTTTTATTTGGGTTGTATTAGTTTGGTTTACATTTGGATTTTTCTTTTCCTGTTCTGTATCGTGGAAATGTCAGTAAGGGGATGTCGTGAGTTAGTGTCTACGATCAAAAGTAGACTATTTCTACAGGTCCATGATCGCTGGGCTTGCTGCAGCCGGCCATGACAACTATCTGGAACCCATGGCTTTTACGCCCTACCTTGTATGGTTTTTTGTTCGCAGTAATGCAATTCCCCAGTTACTCGTTTCAAAAAAATTATTGTCTATCTATCGGGTATCAGTTTTTCAATCTTTTATTTTCCTGTTTATTTTTAGAGTTTTCGTAATTTTCTTGAAAACTAAACATTCTTTGTGTGTTGATAAGATTAGCATGGTTGACATCATTATTATGCTTTTTTTATAAGATCGAAAATTTTATTAGAAAGAGAGTGCGATCCGAGGAGGATCGAACCCAAAGACAACCAGTACAAAGGATCTCTCAAAAAAGAGCCGCGGGAACTAAATCCGAAACGAAAGACCAAAAAAGAAGGGGAACAGAAAAGGTCAACCTTCATCTGTGACCCACTCTTCTCCTTCCGAGGTTAGAGTCGGGTCGTCGAAAGTCTTTACATGAGCAGGCTACGCTTGAAGAGCGTTTCGAGCTTGAGCCACCTGCGTCCAAACATCCACAGGATTTACAGTTCTCTCACGGCTCAAAGAACGAATTGGTTTGGTTACAAGAGTGAAGAAATCTGTTAAAAAATTTGGAGGTCGACTCTGACGATTCGAAGCTCTTGACGGCTGCTTCGACTGAAAAATTTGTACCACTAATGACTAAATAAGGAAAGAAACTAGCTTCATAATCAATATTCAGAGGCGGAACTAGGTAATAGTTAGGGTGTTTCGTGGAACACCCTAACATACGAGAACTTGGTGTAATTGTAGAAGGCGTTTGGATGTTTATAAGGGAATATGAGTTTGATTCACCACGGAAATACTCTGAATTATTTTTTTGCTTCTATATTGGCTACCCCTGAAATTTATTTCTACATGGCTACCCTTAAAAAAAATCTAATTCTGCCCCTGCATCGAATATGGATGGGTTCCTTTAGTTTTATTGTGGTATGAATGTTCGACTTGTTGTAAGTGGTTTGTCTTAATTAGAATTGACATGGTGGTAGTATTAACCTGGTTTGCAAAGTCTAACTCGTTTACCACTTCTATCTTATAAATGTCCAGTCCTACATACGAGATGAGAGTGTTGAAGTCATAAGGGCTTTGATGTTCTTAATTTTGAGTGTCGGCAAGTACTAGATAACGGGGAGGGGAGAGATAGCTTTGGTGAAGGGATAAACTACAGTAAATCGGAGAGTGGTAAGGTCATAAGACAACCGAACAAAGATCCTCATGCAGGGGCTTTTGTCGGTCTCCGACAATGGAAGTTGCAAGGTGGCAGCGGTGATAGGGTTTCGAAGTGTAATGTGCATGGAGTCGGGATTTGGGGACATGTATAAAAGTCGTTAATGGATTTGCAGACGGAAAATATTTCACCGTAAGTTTTTACAAAACGCGCATAATTTACGACAACCTTTAAGGATGCACTTTTCTAAGAGTATTTTTAACTTTTTGTAACAAAAAAGAACCGCTAGTAGATTTGCAGACAGAAAATAGTTCACATTATTTTTTTACAAAAAAAATAGTTTATCGTAAGTTTTTACAAAACGCGTATAATTCACGACCAATGTTTGCCATTATCCCTAAAATTGATTCATTTGCTTGTTTATATATTTTTAGGGTACACTCAATCGAATAAAAATCATTTGGACTATTGAGTTAGTGAGACCAACATTAAAGCTAAAGTTGAGAAACATGCTTTAGTCTATTGTTCTCTCCTGCGCAGAAGATGGAGTTTTAGAGTTTCCTAGTCTTGTATGTTGTCGCCGTCTAGTCAGGAGATGAGCACCCCGCTGCCTCCTCCACCATCTCTCTCTCCTATTCCAATACACTAAATTCTCTCCTCAAGGCCTTGCGTCGGTCGGTATACACAATCTCTATGCGACCTGGTGAACAAAAAAACCTACTAACCATTCAAGGGCAGATGGGAACAATCTCCCTCACATAGGATGATGATGACAACGATCAGGTCATCCTATTCTGTCCTCCTAGAGGCAGGTAGAGGAGGGGGGAATGCTCCGTCGGGGAAACAACGGTGCCGAAGGCAGCAATCTATGGGGCTGTCGTGTCGCTGGTGGTAGAGGCGTTGAGATTTCAGATGGTCGGGGATAGGCAAGGTCTGAGCCAATGGTGATCCACTATAGTTGGATTTGATTATATGATGACAAGCTTTGAGCTCGAGAATTACAAGGAGACTTTTAGACTCAAATTTTACGACGAGGTATTTTAAATAGTTTTGCTAAGAGCATCTCCAACGCGTCGTGTCAGGGGGTCGTTGGAGGCGCTGAGATGACACTGAGACGACTTGCTGGCACGGCTCGTCGTGTCACACGGTCATGCCAAGGGGGGCGTGCCAGTCGGTCGTTGCTGATTCCTGCAACGACGCGACTCGTCGTGCCAGGCGCCAACGGCTAGTCGATTGGCCACTGCGCAGGCGACACGTGTCGGCGACGATTCCAAAAAACCCTACACTTTTCTATAAATCCAGAACAACGCCAAATAAAATTTCACTCCCTCACTTGTTTCAAGCTCATTTTGCCTCTATTCCTCTCCAAATTCACTCGTTTTTTTCCTAGTTCTATTTTTTTGATGGAAAATTTTCCAACGCTAGAGGAAATGAAGCAAATGACTCCAAAATAAATAGACGAAGCGATGGATAGGCTTGTTGAAGAAATGGATGAAGCAATACACGATCAAGTGCTGTCAACGATAGAGCCAAGGGCTCGGGATGATGATGAGGCCGAGGGCTCAAGGTCGGCGTCGCGACCAAAGCAAAGAGTGATTGAGCGCAATCGAGAAGATGCACACGAAGGGTTGATCTGTGACTACTTCACGCCTAGACCGGTGTACAGCGACCAACAGTTTCAGCGACGGTTCCGGATGTCGAGGGACATGTTCATACGGATCATGAATGGTTTGAGTGACCGGTACGCCTACTTCCGTAACGGAGTGGATGCTACGGGGATGGCCTCTTTCACTCCACACCAGAAGTGCACGGTAGCACTTCGTCAGCTCTGTTATGGAGGTACAACCGATGCATGCGATGAGTATTTGCGAATGGAGAATACCACTACTTTGGACTGCCTGAAGAAGATTTGCATTGGCGTCATCAAGGTTTACGGGCGGACATATCTACGACGCCCGACCGTGGAAGATACAAGACGTTTGTTGCAAATCAACGAAGAGCGCGACTTTCCGGGGATGATAGGGAGTCTTGACTGCATGCACTGGGATTGGAAGAACTGTCATGTGGCATGGTCTGCACAGTTCGCAAGTAGGGACCACGGGAATGTCCCCACGATCATGCTAGAAGCTGTTGCATCCCAAGACCTTTGGATTTGGCACTCTTTCTTCGGGACACCGGGCTCCAACAACGACATCAACGTGCTCAATAGGTCTACCTTGTTCTCCCAGGCAGTAAAAAGCTTCGCTCTAGATGTGAAGTTCAAGGTCAACGGTAGAGAATACGAGACCCCGTATTAATTGACATATGGAATTTATCCTGCTTGGGCAACATTTGTGAAGTCAGTACCTGCTCCACAAACGCCGAAGCAAAGATGCTTTTCTAGATACCAAGAGGCGTGTAGGAAGGATATTGAACGAGCGTTTGGAGTTCTACAGGTCCGGTTTCACATCGTCACTCGCCCGGGCCGAATGTGGGATAGGAGAACACTCTCAGTGATCATGACTGCTTGTGTTATCCTACACAACATGATCGTTGAGGATGAACGGAGGCTGTGGGCCACTGATCCGTTTGCAGATATTGGTGTCCCGGACCCAACCGTCCGTAGAGGAGCACCACCAACGGTGACCAGGGAGAGTATCATGGGCCATAGAACAAGGATTCAGGATCGGGATGTTCATCACCAACTCCACGATGACCTCATCGAACACATTTGGGCTAGATATGGAGATGGCGGCCACAATTAAATATTAATCGTCTATTTTTAATGTATTTTATATGTGGCTTTAAATAAAAATAGTAGTTATACATTATTTGGCTTCAAATAAAAGTATTACAAATATTTGTGGTCTTTTTTTAATTATTGAAACTGTGTTAACATGGCTCCTGACACTAGTAGTGTCAGACCATTGGAGGAACAATGTCAAGAAGCAGTGTCAGAAAGCTAAAAAACACTTCTTGACACTATCTAGTGTCAAACCGTTGAAGATGCTCTTAGTCTCTTATCCAAAACTAGATTAAAAATATCCCATAATTTGCTTCATAATTGGGCAATAAGTCAAGTTTTCAACTAAAATGATCCTATAATTAGTACATTGCTGTTACTTTCAATATGGCCTCTTGGAGTAGCCTATACCTCAATTAGCAATTTGGCATATTGGAGCATTTCATTGTCAATAATGGTTGGTGATCATTTCGTCCGAAATCATTATTAGTGTAAGTTTCAAGGCTTAATATTCATTCAACAGATTAACTTGATTACAAGGACACGTCATTTTAGTTTACGTGAAATGTTTTGATATCATCATAAGACTCATGTCTATAATTTACGTGATTTCTTCTGACATACAACTTTCAAAACTAAATATTGTTATCGGAGAGATGTAAATCTATCACAAACCATGTACATGGAATTTCAGCTTAGCGCATCCACAGTCTAATAGTCGATTGTTGGTGGGGAGAATAAAAAATTATTTTTTGTTGGCTTTTATTCAGCTCTTCCAGTCAGTACCCTACAATGCTAGGTGGCTTATAGTCAGCTATATACCCTTTTTTGATCACATTTTTGCTCTCAGCTGACGTTGAGTGCCGGCGTTGAGCTCACAGCCAGCTCTTCACCGGCGATTACTCCCTGCCAGTGCCTCCCCGCCATCTTCCCGTCCACGACTGTGGATGCCCTTAGTGACCCATCATTATAGTAATTACACCTAGAAAAGGAGAGCTATGAACATCAACACACCATTGACAAAGAAAAAGAGATGTGTAGTCTTTGTTCCATTAGGTGGGAGAAAGTGAAGATGCAAAACAAAATGAGATAGCATATCACTGTGTATAGTGAGGGCTTTCTAGTGGAAGACTAATTAGTGCAACAAGTTTAGCATAAAGCTCTTTTTGAAGGACAAAAATGTCAAAGTTTGATAACATATCTTTGAAGAATAAGACACCAAAATAAGAAAGGTGTGTGTGCATCATGAGAGGGAAAGAGTTGTCAATTAGATTAAGATTGGTTGAAGAAGAAGGATCTATAAATAAATAGTTAATAATTAAAGACTACCAAGAAAGATATGGAAATGCCAACAACTTGTATTGTAGTGGGATGTCAACTTTTATCCCATTTTTTGTTGCCAAATGTAGGTATATAGAAAATTGATGGAGACACAAATGAATTATTTATCATATATATAAAAAGAAAAAGAAAAATAAATAATTATTTTTTTGTTCAATCTAAGGATAATTAAAAAAGTGTAGCGCTTAAGGTATTCATTTTTGTAAGTTACGACTCTTATTTTTTCTAATTATAAAAAAATATTCTGAGCTTTTTTTTTGTATTGTGCGAAATTTGTTTCAAAATGACGTTTTTATCTTTATCAGAAAAAGAGAGGTTAAATTTTTTGTTTTATACTTATTATTTTTAAAAATTTAAAGATAAAAACATCATTTAAAACAAAGTCACACAACACAAAAAAAATACATTCTGTAATTATCTCAAAACAGAGCTACAAGTTACAAAAGTTTATTACACTTTTTTTTAATAATTATTTACTAGATAAATTTATTCTTGGCACTCATTGTAAGCAAGAGAAATCATTTTTCTATTTCCCTGGTGGTGGTCATTTTGGCCATTTTATAATTTGAACAAAGACTTCTTCATATCATGTTTCAATTTTGTTCAAGGGCTTTGGGAATTAATTAATAAAATAATGAGTGCTTAGGTAAATTTTGAATCCTTTAAGATTTAGAGCATGACAAAGCTTAAAATAGAAAAATGTTTAATACATATTAGATGTTATAAAAATATTTGTTCAACACAATACTTCTTTGAAACTCAGAGACTAATATTGTCATAAGTTCATCCCATAATCAGCTAACATGTTGTTTTCTTAAAAGCTAAATAGTATTCTTAAGTGGTTCATAGCTTTAAAAAGATTGTTAACATGAAAAATGAAAACATCCACAAGCTATAGATTTGTGGTCCAACAATTACATGAACTTTCCTTAGAACACTTTTTTAATATCAAGTTTTGACAACCCAACTAATAAATAACATAATCTTTTTTCAAAACGAAAGTTAGAATACTTTATTAATAATATAAAAGAAAAGTCATTACATCGAATAAGGTCTCAAAAGATCGTTGTTTAAATAATTCTGATACATATAGATAATAGTTACATACAATTTTGAACAAACATTATAACTTAATAAAACTTAAACTAATAAATTGAAGAGAACTGTTTAAAATGGTGCTTAAAGGTTGTTAGATCTCATGAAGATGATTCTTTTCGCCGTAAGGAGTGCAACCGAAATTGATGTACCTGTGACAATGTTGTAGTATAATATCTTCTCTCTTCTAATGATGATACTCAATGATGCTATCCAAAGTAGCATCTTTGAGGGTGACGAGGGTTATGTATCCAGGGCTCTTCACAGTCTCTTTTGTGAAGAGTATCTCTAACCCTAGTGTTGAAGGTGACGGTGATAAATCGACGGCGGAGAGCTTGCGAGTCAACGCTGGTGGTAGGGATTGGTTGTGAGCTAGTCGTTGGCTCTCACCGCTGGCGTTGAGAGCCGTTAGGCCTCAAAAACAACACATGCCGTTGGAGCTGTCCACGCTAGCGACACGTGGCAGCGTCGACAGATGCCAATTTTTCCCTTCTCCCCTATAAAAACAGCAAACCCCTTTCATTTTCACACACCAACAAAATTCACTCAAAATACTACTTTATTCTTTCTCTACATTTGTTTTTTTTCGCAATGGAGTACAATTGTGGTGACTTGATTACCGAGTTGACAAAAGACGATTTTGTCCCGACAACTCAAGAGCGATTCCCCCGAGCCAAAACTCTAGAGCGACGATTCAAGAAAGTGCCGTGGTGTCAAACCACGGTGCTACCGGTGGGAAGATCGTTCAACCCAAAAAGCCGACACGAAGATTGTGGAGCGTCGATGAGGATGAGCGTCTTGTTCGCGCTTGGATGGTTAATTCTTATGATTTAGTTCACGAGAATGGCAAGATGAACATGAATTACTGGGGTCATCGGGGAAGAAGTCGCTTAGATTCGTGGACCAGATGATTCGTTGCGGGCCAATAAGTAGTGCAAGGACCACTATGGTCAAGTGAACCCTAAAGAGATGAAGTTTCAATGGTACTACGAACGGATTATGAAGGATCATAGGAGCGGTCGGTTCGATGACGAAGTTACAACGTTGGTCGAGGAAATATTTTTGAAGAATGAATGGAAACCCTTTGTGTGGAAGCGTTGGTGGAGGCTCGTTCGAAACGAGTAGAAGTGGACATTGAAGCACTTTGTCGTAGACCTAGAGGAGGGTGAAGACCAAGGAATCCCGACGTCGATGTTCGAACCATCTAGCGAATTGAGCAAGTGTACTCGTGAAGAAACACTTGGGGAGGAAAGTGAGCATACCATAGGGATGAGCCAAAATTTGGGGTACAGTCGACCTATGGGTCAGAAGGCTGCTAAAGCTGCAAGGCTCAAAGGAAAAGGGAAACAATCGGAGAAAAATGAGCTTGTCGCGGGTTTTGCGGAGGCCCATGAAGCCATTAGCAAATCAATCAAATTGAAGTTGAAACTCATGGCCACCAAGGATAGGTACTATGATCGGTGAGTGCAAGAGAAAGCCAAAGACAAGTCGAGCATGACCCCCGCTGAGCTTGAGGCCCACTTTGTACTCCTTGCGATGTTGCGCCATATGATGCAACAATGACGCTCTTATACTTTGAATTGTATTTGGGAAAAAATTTCATTTGCATTTGGTCTTCATTCCACATTCCTTGGTTTGCATGACATAAATGCACTACATGTGCAAAATGTCCAAATTGCCCTTGGGAGAGCCGACATATTGGTGGCTATAAATACCACCACCACCCCTCCTTTTATTCTCATCACTTTACACTCCAACTCCTTCTTCCTCCAAAAAAACCCTTTACAAATTTTCTCCTACACCGAGCACCTCTTGGCCGGCAACCCGAGAGCCTTCCAATGGCCACACGAGGAAGAGATGGTGTTGGTCCTTGAGTGGCTTCATCACGCCCGTCCGGGTTTAAACATCCTATATTGACCGGAAGTCTACGCTAACTACGTCCAAAACGTCCTACCACAATCCCCGCACGATCCTTGAAGTAGTGCAAGGACCACTGGTAAAGGTTCTCCGACAAGGTACAACGTTTCAATCTAAAATTTCGTGAAAAATTGCATGCTCGCCTCCCGGGACAAACCGATGACCAAATTGTGGCCTTGGCCGTGACATAGTATATGCACCGACATCGCCAACCGTTTAACAAATTCGCGATATGGAATATGCTCAAAGAGCAACCGAAGTGGGTACAACACGTTCACGAAATGTAGACCATTGTTGTGCTATGCCGTATTTTCATATTCCATTATATTAAAGTGGTGATGAACGTATGTTAAGTGTAACGTGTAATATGTATCATGTAATAAACTTCGGTATATATACTCGTGTAATATTAATCGTGTTATGTAAGTTTAATGTGTTTTTTTAATAAAAAATGTTATATTTAATATTATTTAATTCTAACAATCAAATCCTAGTATTCAGAGTCGAAGATACTCTAAATAGACCATATATCCGATTGTAAGTTGTAGTAGGAGCTCCACTAATACAGATGTTTTCAGACTCTTCGTTTTTTTATATATATTAATTAATAACAGAATAACAAATAGTAAACAAGGAAATTAATCAAAGGGCAATTACGGGAATTCACATTCCAACGTCTCTTTCTTGCGATACCGCTCCACGATTCAAAAAAATTCAAAATTCTCAATGGCCCTGGTCCACTTGGTGACATCACTCACTCATTAACGGCAATAAAAAACTCATTTTTACCAAAAACATCCGACACTGAGAATTTTATTATTTTATTTCTATTTCAGAATTTATGCACATAATAGTCTAATTTTTTTTAAACATGTTTTGTTAATTCCTCTCTCTCCTTCTTCCTGCTCAGTAAAGCAACGGCTGCGATGCATCGATCGCTTTGAATACAATCAACGAGCCCACACTGAGAGCTTGCCATCATTCTCTTTCGTTCTCTTCAAATGGCCTCCAAGAACCAGAACAAGCCTCCACTTAACTCTGTCACAAACCCTGTAAGCTTCTCTTCCTCTTTATTTTTTGAATTTCTTTGTTTTTGCTCTCTGAATCGTGACCTTCTTCGTTTCTGCGATTTGGGTCTCGATCCTCGACCTCTTTCTCTTTCTGGGTCCTCTCCGGTCATCGATTTTGGATTGGAAAATCGTGTTTTTTGCGTTTTCAGAGATTTGGGTTTTGGTTTTGGTTCGATTTTGTTTGGGGGTTTGGATTTGGAGATTGTGAATTTTTGTGATTTTTTTTGGGTGGGTTCTTGTTCAGGAGAAGAGTGCTGGTGATGAGGGTGCAATAGACGCTCGGAGGAAGGTCGGTGAATTGAAAATGGTGGGCGCGGCCAATAACGGGAGGTCCCGGCAAGCATTTTCTGTGTTAAATGGTGGGCTGAGGCAAGATCTTGCCCCAAGCACCGGTCCTCCGAGCACTGCCGGATCGGAGTGTGGTGCTATTGAGTTCACCAGAGAGGAGGTTGAAGCTTTGGTGAATGAGAAATTGAAGGGGAAGAACAAGTTCAATCTCAAGGTTAGTGGATTTCCAGTTTTGTAGTGCTGTCAAGTTAATGAATTGAATTGAGGTCATTGCTTATCAATAACACAATGTCACCTTTCGCTATCGTAAAAAACCCACTCAAAAATCGGGTTTTCGGCTGGAATTTTGGGGTGTTTTTGTGCAAAACCCACTTTTCAGTGGTTTTTTTTTGATGATGTGTGTGCATTGATGTTTTTCCTTGAATTGAATTGAATTTGCCCTTTTTGATAAAGTCGTGAGTTTAGTTAGATTGAATTCTAGTGGTTTGAATTGTAATTAGTATTTGATTGTGTAGGAGAAATGTGATAACATGTTTGAGTACATTAAGAGGCTCAGAATATGCATTAAGTGGTTCCAAGAGCTTGAGGGGAACTATCTATTAGAACAGGACAAGCTTAGGCATTCATTGGAATTGGCCGAGCTGAAATGTGTTGAAACAGGTGATTTTAGTTTCTTTTGGTTAAATTGCGTGATTTTGAAAATACTTCGGGCTTTAATGTGGATTGATTTGTTCGATCACAGAGGTTCTATTGAGAAACAAGGAAGAGGAACTAAATGCTGTTATCGTAGAGTTGAGGAAGAACTATGCTTCTTTACAAGAGAGAGTGACTAAAGAAGAAGCAGAGAAGTTGGTGAGTTTTACATAGCAATTTTGTTGGTGGATTATAGGAACAATTGCAAAAAACGTACGCGGTATTCACTTTTTGCAACTTGTAGCCCTCTTCTTTGATAATTGCAAAAAATCCCCTGAACATGTCTTTGTGTTGCACTTCTTATAAATTTGTATAAAAAGATGATTTTAGACTTGGAAATTTGTATATAAAAAATAATAAGTAAAAAACATAAAAGTTCAAATTTTCATATCCCTTAAAATTTCTCTCTTTGTATGGTACAAAGAGGAAGAAAATTAAAAGACATGAAAATTTGGATCATCTGTTTTGTACTTATTATTTTTTAAATCTGTATTGTAAGGATAAAGTTGTCATTTTTATACAAATTGCAACAAAAAGACAAGTTTAGGATACTTTGTAGCAACCATCAAAGAAGAGCGCTACATGTTGCAAAAAAATGAATACCCCCGGGGACTTTTTTGTAGTCATCCCTAGATTAGAAGTTAAAATCTGAGACTTTTTGTAAATTGCAATCAGGCTGCTGTGGATTC
This sequence comes from Erodium maritimum, assembly GCA_963921825.1. Lineage (NCBI taxonomy): Eukaryota > Viridiplantae > Streptophyta > Magnoliopsida > Geraniales > Geraniaceae > Erodium > Erodium maritimum. Next base: position 4,574,282 of record OY997591.1, read on the forward strand.
TCTTGCTAGAGAGAAAGAGGCCAGGCTTGAGGTTGAGAGATTGCAAGTTTCTCTTGCTGAAGAGCTTAGTAAAGCTCAACGGGAGCTCCAAAGTGTTAGTCAGCAGGTAACAACACTAGTAGAAGATATTTGTTTACGAGTAAAAAACTTGCAATGCTGAGTTTTTTTCCCATCTATTCTTGGTTTTGCTAGATGTCTTCGCTTAGTGACATGTACAAGAATCTTCAAGAGTACAATCGAAGTTTACAGCAATACAATGGTAAACTTCATACTGACCTTACAACTGCCAATGAGACAATTAGGCGTGGAGAACAAGAGAAGGCCGCTATAGTAGAGAAGCTCAGCACCATACGGGGCCACAATAACTTGTTGCAAGATCAACTTGCTTCATCCAAAGTGCGTTCTTTTTAGTCTTTGTGTCAGCTATCTCAACTTATTTTCATGTTGTAGATGTGTTAATCGCAAATTAATTAAATATAAAGTACCATGAGGAATTCACTTTTAGTCCTCTTCTTTGATAATTTCATAAAAGTACCCTGAACTTGTTTTTTATTTCACTTTGTATGAATTCAGGGTACGGTTTTGCAATTACCAAAGAAAAGGGCTACAAGTTGCAAAAAAATGAATAACTCAAGGTTACTTTTTTTGCAACTATCCCTTAAAAATAATCTGTATGTGTGTATAATGTTTTTCTCCAGGCTTCTCAAGATGAAGCTGTGAAGCAGAAGGATAGTTTGGTTACTGAAGTTACATCCCTTAGGGGAGAGCTGCATATTGTGAGGGATGATCGTGATCGCCAGCAGTTACAAGTACAGACGCTATCTACTGAATTGGAGACATATAAAGAATGCAGTGGAAGATCTTGTCTTGAGCTGGATAAGCTATCGGTTAAATCAAATGAACTAGAGGTTTGTTTTCGATTGTCAGTGGTTTTGTCATGGTCGAGTCTGGATAAGCTATCGGTTAAAGCTCCAAATATTTTTTAATTCTGAAAGAACTTCTTAAGATTGATATGTAGAAGGGAGTTCTAAATTTTGTCATTTGACCCTCCACCTTAAGATAGGCTCAACAAGGGCTGAATTGGGAGAGGGAGGGGCCCAACAACAACTTGAACCCAAGTTTAAATGCTTTATCAGTTGTACAAACAATTTTGGTTATGACCCACCTTAATATAGGCCCAGCAAGGGCTGAATTGAGAGAGGGGAGAGAAGGGCCCAATAAAATGAATAGAAAGAGGCCCAACAAAAGTTGGGAGGTAGAGATAAATAAGAAGTGGGGTCCCGCTGTGGAGACTTGAACCCAGGTTTCTAGACCCAAGTTCAAGTGCTTGACCAATTCTTTGGTCATGGCCGAGCCTGTTGCCTTTCCTATATTATCCTATTTATGAAATGTCGGTTTTGTTCTACAGGCAAGATGTTCATCACAAGGTGAGCAGATACGGACATTGCAAGAGCAGCTCACAGCTGCTAATAGGAAACTTGAGGTAATTACATGCAATTTGTATAAATCACTGTATGATCAACCGAGTTATTCAAATTGACCCAATTCATTCTCAAGGCCTCATGTTTGTTTTCTTTAGGATTCTGATTTATCGGTATATCAAACACGAAGTGAATTTGAAGAGCAAAAGAGGCTGATTAGCGAGTTACAAATTCGCTTGGCAGATGCTGAATTTAAACTTATTGAAGGAGAAAGGCTACGAAAAAAGCTGCATAATACCATCTTGGTAATGTCTGCTTTCATAATACGACGGTGGCACGTGTAAATTCATAAGGGTAGTCACGTGTCTGTGAGTAATTCATAAATGTGATTAGTGAGTTTTGTTATGCTTCAGGAACTGAAAGGGAACATACGAGTTTTCTGTAGAGTGCGGCCTCTTTTGCCTGATGATGTTTCGGGCAATGAAGGGAAGGTTGTTTCTTATCCCACATCAGCTGAAAATCTTGGTCGAGGCATTGACTTAACTCAAAATGGTATTTGTTCTAGACCTCAAAGATTAATGGGATAATTGCAAAAAAAAAAGTACCATGAGGTTATTGATTTGCAATGTTGATGTTATTATTCTCATCAGGGCAAAAACATTCTTTCACATTCGATAAAGTTTTTATGCCCGATACGGTACAAGAAGATGTGTTTGTAGAGATTTCTCAGCTCGTGCAAAGTGCTTTAGATGGATATAAGGTGAGACACATCATGCTCCTATTTTATTTTATTGCATCTAAAGTAGGGTTAATTGCACATAACTACCTTTATGAATTGCTCACAAACACGACCGCAGAGTAAATTCTCCACATCACCCCTTATGAATTTTCACGTAAATAGACGGAAATCATCAAAAAAAGTTTCAATTTTTTTAATCACACGACTTACGCATGAATTGAAATTTAAAATGTGCCAAAACTACACACTCTCTCATACTTGTTTTCTATCTATCTTTATACGCATCATGGTAGGATACATAAAATTTCGTTGTACGTATGTATTCTCCTGTGAATAGTTAGATGTTTCGAACTTATTGTGCATACATAATTCTTGATATTCGTTGATCTTTTGATATTTGGTACCCGTATGCAATTAGTAGTTGATAAGGGAAGTAGGGTTGATTGCACATAACTAAATTTTTCACAGCACATGACTGCCCTTATGAGTTTCTTTTAACATGCTGCTATAACTTCCCATCGAACACGTTTGAGGTATTGATGATACTTTGATTTTCTTTTTATAGGTTTGCATCTTTGCTTATGGTCAAACGGGTTCAGGAAAAACCTATACAATGATGGGTAAACCAGGAAACCTGATGGAAAAAGGTTTGATACCTCGCTCTTTAGAACAAATATTCAAGACACGCCAGTCTCTTATAACACAAGGCTGGAAATATGATATGCAGGTCAGCAGTTACTTTTAATATCCTTTTATAGTGCATGTTAATATACTTGTTATCATGATTGATAATATTCCTTTTTACTATTATTATTATCTCTAGGTTTCGATGTTGGAAATTTACAATGAAACAATTCGTGATTTGTTATCCACCAACCGGTCATCGTCTTCAGATAGTGTGGGGAAGCAATATACCATTAAGCATGATGCGAATGGAAACACACATGTAACGGATCTCACCATTGTAGATGTCCACAGTTCTAAAGAGGTTGCGTTTCTTTTAGACAGAGCTGCACAAAGCAGGTAAACGAAACACGATATGCAAGTTTTTAAGGAAATAAATATTATTATTCCAATTCGTTGAGCAATAAATAGGGATAATTGCAAAACAATTTTTTTTTAACTTGTAGCGCTCTTCGTTGATAGTTGCAAAAAAGTACCTTGAACTTGTCTTTGTGTTGCAATTTGTATAAAAATGACACTTAAAATTTAGAAAATAATAAGTAAAAACAAAAAAACCTTTAATCTTAGTAAGAAATTTAAGGGATATGAAAATTTGGATTTTTTGTTCTTCACTTATTATTTTTAATTTTTTTTAAATTTTCAAGGGTAAAATCATATTTTTGAAACATATTTATACAGAGTGTAACAAAAAGACAAGTTCAGGGTGTTTTTTTGCATTTATCAAAGAAGAGAGCCACAATTTGTAAAAAAAAAAAGAATACCCCAGGGTACTTCTTTGCAATTATACCAAATAAATATGCATTTTGATGTACTTGACCATGTTAATGTGTTTTTGTAGGTCCGTTGGGAGGACTCAGATGAATGAGCAATCTTCACGGAGTCACCTTGTTTTCACCCTGCGAATATCTGGTGTGAACGAGGTAAAGACTCCTTGTTTTTAACTCTTATGTTCTCACATATTGACGAGCACCAAAAATTTGTGTGTCTAATGATTATTTATTTTATCCACCAGAGCACCGAACAACAAGTACAAGGTGTCCTCAATCTTATTGATCTTGCTGGGAGTGAGCGTCTTTCGAAGAGTGGTTCCACCGGGGATCGGTTGAGAGAGACTCAGGTATTTTGGAAATAATTTATGTAGGGGTATTTTTGTCATTTACTATCAAAATAGAATAGAGTGAGAAAATTTAAAAGTCAGTGTAGTTAAGTGAGAAATGTGACAAGGTTAGTGTACTTTTGTGAGGTTATCCCTATAATTTTTTTTTCTTAACAGTTTCTGATTTTTGTTTTGACTGTATGATTAAAAATCAGGCCATCAATAAAAGCTTATCATCTTTGAGCGACGTTATATTTGCACTGGCAAAGAAGGATGATCATGTACCGTTTAGGAACTCAAAGCTTACATATCTTCTACAGGTAATTTTACGATAAAGAGGTTCTAGTTGGGAAAAGCCTTATTAGTTCTTGGACCAACTAATTTTATAAATTTTGGACAACCCCCCTAAGTTTTTTTAGTCTCAATTTACCTGAATCTAATGCCCTAAAGTTGACGGAACTGTGATAAATTGTGGATAAAAAAATTTAGAGGGTTGTCAATTTTTTATATATATATTAGGGGTACTTGATTGGGAAAGGTAGCTGAGTGAGTTTTTCCTTCTTCTTTTTTCTCTTTTTAGCACTAATAGATAATAGTTCTCATGAGTAACTGAAAACCATCCATGCCCATTGGATTGAAGTTTTTATTTAATGGCTTAGGATGTTTCCAAACTTGATTTATCATTGGAAAGTTATGTAATTCGGAAACCTCTAAACTTTAATCTTAAACCATTAAAATTGTAATACAATGGTTATGATTAGTTTCCAGTTTTCATATTTAACTTTACAACCTTCGGGTTAATTATTGAATTTTTCAATATTTGAACCAATGTTTTTTTTTCCTCACAGCCATGCCTAGGTGGTGACTCGAAAACATTGATGTTAACATAATTCGGAAACCTCTAAACTTTAATCTTAAACCGTAAAAATTGTAATACAATGGTTATGATTAGTTTCCAGTTTTCATATTTAACTTTCCAACCTTCGGGTTAATTATTGAATTTTTCAATATTTGAACCATGTTTTTTTCCCTCACAGCCATGCCTAGGTGGTGACTCGAAAACATTGATGTTTGTTAACATAGCGCCCGATCCATCCTCTTCCGGGGAGTCCCTCTGCTCCCTCCGCTTTGCAGCTCGGGTTAATGCTTGTGAGATTGGGGTCCCCAGGCGCCAGACCAACAACAACTACACGAGGAATACAGATTCGCGCCTCAGCTATGGCTGATCCACAATCAAACCCGTTATGTTTCTTCTCAGGTGATCTTGAGTGATCTATCATCACTGATTGGTATTATAAGTTGAATATCAATAGCAACTCTAACATAGGATGCTTGTAGCATTGCATCATATTATTGTAATAGCGATTCTAACAAACACAATGTAACGAAATCTGTGTACCGATATATAATAAGTTTTCTCTTGTTCCTGTGTTCGTTCTTCTCCATGTCCATTCAACAATAGAGATCATACACTTTATATATTTGTTGCAAGATAGATCGAACAATGAGGAAAACAATAATTATGATGGTGGTACAGATTTGTGCGGAACTTCAGAATGAGATTGGTTTCATTCGTTCCATGGCTTCCTCTAGCAGTTTCGTTGTGTCTTGATAGCAGGTTTGAGTCCTGGACAGGTTCTTCTCCTTAGAAGCACGTTCAAGCTGCCAAAAGTGCAAGGGACACTACAGGTTAGTATTGATATACGCATTTTAGTAGTTTTTATCTGTCAAGGAGTCTGAAGTCTATTTTGAGATCAGGGTTGAGGTATGCATAATTTTTTGAAAGTTTAGGTAGCTGCATTATAGTACCCAATAGTTGCATGCAATTAACCCTGGATTTTTTTACCTCTTCGAAGTTATCGAATAATCTGTTGGCAAAATCAATGAGAGGTTTCTTGTCATTTACATCTGCTGCAGATATGATGGTATCCAAATCATAGTACATGGATGTGGATTTGAGCCTCAGATACTTTCTGACATAGTTGAGCTTGTCTGGCTGGATCAAGTCTGCCATGGCCAGGAGATCAAAGGCATATTTCTTCACCCGGTATGCTCTTCCTTGGACTCCTATGTTCGCTATGTAGAGCCCGTTCTTGATGAAGGAGCGTGTCCCGGTTTCTTTATTTGCAATATCTGCATATAACCAGACATGACAAAACCAAAACCAGAACCCGAAACAAGTGGAGAAAAAGTCATGCCAGAGCTTAGGGAGCTTACCGTTTTGTGCTCGGGGAATTGGGAAGGTAGTGGATGTGATCCAGGTATCTTCTGCTAGAGAGATGGCATTGTTGCTCAATGGCCCGAGCAAGGCAATGGAGGAGGCGAGGCCTGCAATGGCTAGTCTTCTTGTGGACTGTGATGGTTGTTCATTTTGTTGGTGTTGCTCTGCATTTTGTGGGTTGTTGATCTTATTGAGGAATGATAGGGTTTTGGGTTTCTTGGGGATGAAGGTAAGCTTTGCCATGGCGGTGGGGAGGGTCTCGGAGCCGTTTAAGCTTGCCAGTGGAGACATTTCTGGGGAGAAGAGTGAGAGTTCTGGTGGTGGAGATGTTTGAGCAGATAGGAGATGCTGTGGAGTTCTGGATTTCAGGTAAATCTGTTGGAAGGGTTTGTGACTAACTCTGGCCACAGGAAGGATATCATTGGTAAGGGTAGTTTGGTCTTTTAAACATCTCTTTTCTATTGTGGGTTAGGGGAAGTTACTCATGGACTATTAGGCCCAAAAATGATTTGAGCCCAACAAAGGCCCAAAGGAGAGTTGCAAACAGAAGTGTTTGTTTCAGTCTTTCTTTTACCAGGAAATGAAAATAAAATGCACTAAAAATAAGGTCCGGAAAACAAGAAGAAAACCACAAATCACTACACCAACAATAAAGTTCTAAAAAACAATAAAGAATCAATCATACCGTTCAAAATAGGTAATTGAATACGCCCAGAACTTTAGAGGCCGAACTACTAAATAGTCATAAGAGACTAAACAAAAAACTTCATGTAGTCAGTCTGGTTGGGATGACAATAGGACGGATTTAACGTCTTTTGACCTTACTTTATTTCTATTTACGTTTTCTTTTCTACTTTGTTTTGATCCTTGAATGTCATTTGACTATCATATTTGATTTATACTTCAATCAGAGGTAGGGTATGATCCCAATTACGACCAAGATCTTAAATCTTGTCTTAACCATGTCAAGAGTATCGATTTTTTGTCAGATTTTACTTATTTGCACATTAAGCGAGACCATGAAAGGTACTCTTGATGTGCACCTTGTTAGAGAGCCTTAAAACCACAATCATTCACTCCTTGGTGGGAGTGCCCTATACGCAAGAAGTTTTAGGACATATGTTAACACTGAGTCACAAGGAGGGTCCTCTACGAGGGCATGACCAAAGAGACAATAGGGACAAACATGAGGACCTACAAAGTAGTCATTGATGTGGAAATGAAGGGCTAAAATCATTGGCAACCCAAGTTGACATGTGAGCATGATTGTGGAAACAAGAAATAACTTGCTTTTGGTACAAACCCACAAGATTGTGGTAACATCAAGCCCAAAGTGGTAGTTCCTTGTACATTGAAAAGATTTAGTGAAAAAAGAAATTATTCTCCTCAGCATTGTCTCTTGTTCTTTCTCATCATATTATTCTTGATAATTCTTTTTCATCATTTTGTTCTTGGTGATTGAATATAAATTCTTGGTATGTTTAGGAGGAAAGAATATTACTATATGGGGTAATTTGATCTCACTACCTTAAAAATTTTGGATTTCATTTTCACTGTCCTAATTTTTTTTTGTCTCGCTACCTGGAGTTTTGTTTGTCTCAGTTTAGTACCCATCGTTAACTTTTTGTTAATTTTTAAACGAAAAATCGCCATTTACACGGCACATGACCCAAATATCTTTGAAAAATATCGAAATTGCCCCTCAAATAATTTGCCTAGTAATAGACTAAAGTTAGAAGAATTTGGAAATGATCTGAGGGTACCTTCGACATTTTTTTCAAAGTCATTTGGATCATGTGCCAGAAACATGACAATTTTCCATATAAAAATGGACGAAAAATTAACAATGGATGACAAACAAAACTTAGGGTAACGAGACTGAAAATAAAATTTTAAGTAATAAAGATAAAGTCAAAATTTTTTAAAATGGTGAGATGAAATTATTCTCATTATATTTATAAAAACCTTCAACACTCATTCATCCAAATTCCTAATCTATAGTGAGATATGATAACAAAGTTTATCTTTAACTTGAGTTCTTGATCATCCTCTTGCCTAAACCAAACCTCCATTGTTTTTTTAGTCTTGTCTCTCTTTGACCAGCATGAAAAAAAAACATTTAACTCTAAAAAAAAAGTGAATTTAATTAACGAGGAAAAATCAAATAGAAACTACCTTTTAACGTAAAAACCGTTTGAACTACTCCAAGCCATCCAATTTAAGAATGGATAGATGAGATGCAATTGAGTGGTTAACTTGTTGACTGAAAAAAAAAACATTTTTTTAATAAGTTGTAGGGGCTTTTTGGTAAAACTATCATATATATATTTTTTACCAGTTCACAAATTTAATTTTTCCCGTTTCGTTTGAAATCCGATTGGCTTCAAACTTGCGCCAATATTTTTGTTTTTTCAAGGGCTTTCTATCAAGATCAGTCATGAATATATTTTGAAGCACGGAAAAAAAATTATTTCGGGGCTGATTTTTAAAAAAAAGTTAAGTCTGAGTAATTTTATCAACACTATACACTGAGTTTATCAATACTATACACTGGGTTTATCAACACTGAACACTAGTTTTATCACCTCATTTTCCAAAATCAGACAAGATTTTTATCACATCATCACATGTTTTTTATGAACACTAAGCACTAGTTTTATCAACACTAAACACTATGTTTATCATTAAATTACATGTGTTTTTATCATCCCATCACATGTTTTATCAACACTAAACTCTAGGTTATCACCCTTATTTCGTGGCTGATTTAAAAAAAAGTTAAGTCTGGGTAATTTTTATCAACACTATACACTGGGTTTATCAACACTATACACTGGATTTATCAACACTGAACACTAGTTTTATCACCTCATTTTCCAAAATCGAACATGATTTTTATCACATCATCACATGTTTTTTTATGAACACTAAACACTAGTTTTATCAACACTAAACACTATTTAGCACTAGTTTGATACCCGATATAAAAAATTTATTAGTGAACAACACTAAACATTGTTTTTATCACCCCAATATAACTTTTTATTTTCGTGCTTCAAAATATATTCATGACTGGTCTTGATTTAAAGCCATTGGAAAAAGAAAAATATTGGCGCAAGTTTGAAGCTAATCGGAGTTGAAACGAAGCGGGAATAATTAAATTAATGAATTGTTGAACAAAAAAATGGACACTTGTCCACATGACACCATGCTATTATAATTATGCCCTTACTTGTGTGAGAGAGGATGAAAGTGCCGTGAGTTATGGTGGAATTGGGGTGATGATGTGTCATTATGGTGAATGTTGGATCTAAAAAGTGTGTGGCTACGATTGATTCACACAGTTTTTAAGATAAGATGAGTTTCTATTATATTTCTCCTCTTCAATTAACATTACATTTTTTTTTATAAAGATACTCATCTACTAATTTATGCTCATAATCTAATTAGTCCATCCACTTAAAAGTCAATCCTCCTCTCTTCTTCTGTTGTGTATTCATCATCAACTTAAGATAAGCCATCCACCTAAAAAAAAAGTTAACAAGTTAAACAAGTGAATATAATTTGATGCTCAAGTCCACATCAAAATGAATAAAAAAACAATAGCACAAATCCACTATCACAAAAACAATATCAAAATATGATGATAGAAACAGCTAGAGCATGATTATCAAGCCTATGATCCACCATCATGAGAGGTTATTGACATTAGATGCATACATCACCTATACATCGAGTGTTTTGATTGTTTCCTATTACTTCTTCTCCTAATCTTCCAAATTAATTTTTAATTAATCCAATAACCAATAGGGGACATTCTTTCATTAAACTAAGACTTCCTCCTCTTCCTAGACTTTGAAGTAATTCTGAATTTCATTCTCATTTTTCATTGGCCCCGAATTCTTAAAATATAATTTCATTATATATTTTGAGCCAATTTATAGAAATATAATTGCTTACCATTTCTTCTATTATTTCATGACATTCATGTCTATACGTAACATAATTAAAAAGATTGAGCTTAAAGATTTCTAGATTTAATTAATTAAAAAATTGAAAGGGATCACAATAAAAAAACATACCCCTCAAAGTTTGGCCTTATTAGAACCAATAGTAGGTTTCAATTTTAGTTTATGGTCTTTGGTTTCATATTGTTAATATTTCAACATCAAAAGAAATGGCACCATATTCTTTTGTATTTTATACTTGTGTGTATATATATTATCATTGTATCGACTCTCATATAAAAAACTACTTAAAAGTAAACTGGAATAAGTGTTTTGCTAACATGCTCTCCACAAAAAACCTCTCTGAGGTTCTTTCTTCCCCAATTAGGGTCCTCGCCGTCGCCGCTCTTCTCTTTCATTTTTGGCCTCTTGTTTCCAGCCCAGCCACCACGCCTCCGTTCACATCCGCCCTCTCTCCAGCCCGACGCTGCCCAGCCGTGTTTGGCTCCCATCGTCGTGTGTTTCAGCACTCGACCGCCGCCTACATCTAGGCACTCACCGTCGCCGCAGACGCCTCTCCGGCATCGTCCTCACCCATTTCCGATCATCTGATGTCGGATCTACCTACTCCCCGCCTCCATGAGCCGGAAATGGTCGGCCCCGACCAGATCCACCCACATGCAGAGGTTCTTCGTGACCTCGGGGCCTCCGCCCAGCACCATGCAGGCCGCGCCGTCGACCTCCCGCCGCTGCTCGGTCTGGTTCCTGCCTCCCCTCGGATGCCTCCGCATCCGATAGATCTGAAGGACAAGCCGGGCGCGCCCTTGCCCACCGTGAAGCCCCTCGTTGTCGGCGTGGCTACTATTCCACTGGAGCCCCTCCCGGCTTCCACCGGACATTCCTCCACGGCGAGGGAGGTCTACCGGGATATGATCACTCTTCCCCGGCCAATCCAGTCTCCGGTGGTTACTTGTCGCCCTCCTCCAGCAGAGCGGGTGCAGGCTGCTAACCCTATCGGCCTGAGGGCTGGCCGACCATCGGGGTCGTCTTCTGAGGCCCAGGAAAGCCGCATCTCCCTGATCCTGGATTGGGAGGATGAGGATGATGAACTGGTGGTGTCGGACGAGGGGGTCCCGCTGTTTACGTCTGGATCGTACGAGTTCTCCCTGGCAGCGAGAGTTGCAGGGGACCGATCACACAATCAGCACATCATCTACGGGATGATGTTGCGGAAAAGGAAGGTTACGGGGATTCGGGTGGAGTTCCTGTCTCCCGACGTCACGGGCTATCATTTCCCGTCAGCCAAGATCATGGAAGACATCCGCCATAGGGGTCCCTGGAGCTTTAAGGGATATCCCCTCCTCTTTGAACCGCTCCGGCGTTTCGATCGGGCGGAAGACATCAGCTTCAACCATGTGGAACTCGGGGTCAGGGCACTGAATATCCCGGGAGGAGCTAGGAATTCGTACATTCGGGGTCTCGTGGCGGGCAGTATATGCACGCAAATCCTGTCGGCCCCAATCCCGACGGCCCGACGGGAGGACATGCATCTCTGGCTGCGGGTCCGTATGGAGCTGTCTCGACCGCTGCGGCGCAGGACCAGACTTCGTTTCCCAGGTACTGAATCCTCTGTTGTGATAGACCTGCAATACGAGAGAGTGGTGGATTTTTGTCGCAGGTGCGGCATGTTGACACACAGGATACCGAGCTGCCAGACCCTGCTGTAGGGGATTGGCCGGGAGGAGGTCCGATATGATAGGTCTATTCTGGTTCCCAGGGACTTGGACGTGGATCGGTTGCTACAAACGGTCTGGGAGGCACCTCCCCCAGCATCACACCCGGCGATCACGTACCTCTTGAGTGATCTAACCCTGAACTCTATGGTCCGTTCTAGGGAGATTACCATGGGCGCCGAATCGTCCAATGCAGGCACTCCGAAGCCTGACTTTCTGGCTAAGGTTAACCAAGAAGGGTTGACCACTATCTTGTAGGGGGATGGCCATGGAGCACCCAACCCGCCACCCAAGCCCATAAAGCCTACTGCTGATCTTGTGATCCGAGCTGCCCCCGGATACAATGCGATGATGAGGAAGGCAGAGGAGATAGATCCACGGGGCTACCCGGCGGACCCCCAGGGGAGTATAGGGAAAGGTGGACCCAGCAGAGGCAAAGACAAGATGACCACTATGAAGACCAGAAGTGGTTCGATGTATGCACGCCCACCGGAGACGAAGAAGTAGAGGGGAAACCCGACTGTCCAGCAGCAGCCCTGTTATCCGCCCTTTCAGGGGGAGGATCGAGTAGACGGAGCGGAGGTCCAGAGGCCTCCGATGGAGGAATGATCTGCCCCAACAGGGGTGGGTGGAGTCGGCCCTAGACTATACCTACAGACCCGGGACAACCACTGCTGGGAGGTCCCGGGCAGCATGCATTATCAGCACCAGCTATTTCTGTTTATTGCTACTATTTCTATTCTTGTTGGGACTCTTTTACTTTCTGTTGTTTTTGGAACTTGGTTTATTTTCCCCCGTTATGTTGAAACGACGGTAGGGAGTTGTCTTGAGTTGTTGCCCACGAGTTCATGTGGGCTAATATTATGGGCCCATGAGCGCTGGGCTTGCTATGGTCGGCCCGGACAAATATCTGGAACCCGCGACGGTCACGCCTTATCCTGTTTGATTGCCTTTTGGCATTAATGAAATCTCCGGTTACCCGTTTCAAAAAAAAAACTACTTGGGATATTTTTTATTTGGTTTAGCTAAGAGGTGTATAAAATGGGTTTTACTATAATTTAAAGCATTAGTTCCTTAATCTACCCATTACATCAGAAAAACCTCAAGGCTTTATAGTGGAGATGTTCAACAGAGGACTTGATTCATAGCGGACTCGAGTAATCTACCAGGTGATCTACCCAATAATTGATGTCGGAGCTTATCGATCATTCTGATTTGGGGGAGTTATTGGGATCGCAGATAGGGGGTCTACGCATTAAAGAAGTTGTGGTACCTCCCTTGGAGACTTGTGGATGAGGTCCAAATTTCGCCTACGCCTTTACAGCCAGGGTACCGACTACAAAGATTTTCTTGTGGCACACTTGTGGACTGGCTGGGCGATATCTGGCAGCTCCACAATGTGGAAGCTAGACCGCTGGATGATGGGGCGGTCAATTTCTTTTTTAGGACGACGAAAGAAGGAGAAAAGGTTCTGACTGAGGAACCTTGGGCATTCAAGAATTCGCTAGTCCTGCTCGCAAATCTCAGGCCACATATGAGACCTAGGAATATGTTGTTCACTCATTTCTCTGTCTGGGCTCGGGTATCCAACCTACTGGTTGGGGCTTGGAATAGAGGCATTGGCTTTCGATTAGGGGAACGCTTGAAGTCTTCCTAGTAGTGGACAATGACACGAATGACATGTGCTGGGGCGATTTCATGAGATTCCGAATTAGAGTGGACATCCGACTACCTCTATAGAGTCAGCTGTTGTTCAGACTCAACGAATCGCTGGTACGAACACTTTTGCATGTTTCTTATGAGAGGTTGTCAAACCATTGGTTTGGGTGCAGCTGCACTGGACACCTAGTGACGACATGTCCTTTGGAGGGGGACACTAAGGGTCCATCTTTATGCTCTCCGGCGGATCCATGATCAACAATATCTCGAGCATGTCATACGAGAGGAGTATCGGGGATGAACTGGGCATACTTAAGGGGATCATCGAGCCAGTCGACTCCTCATTCACCTCGGTGGCCCATAGGCTGGGAGGTAGAAAAAGAAAATGGAAGAACAAGGTACCAAGATCTTTCCCTACGGACCAAAGTCGATCGCCTCCTTCTTGGAACAACCACCAGGGACAACAATCGGGGTCGCGAGGCCGACCTTCTCCTATCACAAAAAATGGATGGGGACACAAGGGGAACCATCAACACGAGGAAGAAACCCTCAAGCTCAGGTGATGTATCCGGAGGCCACCTGAAATTTAGTTACCCTGTTAGTGGGATGAAAGCGATAGTGCGAGAAGTGGGGGACCTAGAGTCAGAAGGCTCTGCACATTCCGAGGGGGCATCTCATGCAACGGCGGGGGGCTATAAGCACCCTCGCCTCGCCCAATGAGTAATCTGGGGTCCAATGGGGGGTCGACCAGTAACACCTCCCCGTTGGACGTAATGTGGCAGTGGTTACACCAAGTTCTAGTATGGTACTGTCCTACCAGCCGGAGGCTAGCAGTCTCGCGTTTTGGAGCTCTACTCTATCATTTCAGAGAGGATGACACACACTGGAAACCCGGAGGAGTACACAGTTCGCCTCAGCGCTAACCCAAAAATGGGTCGGCTCTTCCTAGGTCCCAATTTGAGTTCGATGTATCGGTTTCTTTGGACGCTACCTCAACATCCCCTTTCGAACATTTCAGTGGAACGATTCAGCAATTTAAGCATCTTTATATTCTGTTTGGGTCCCATGATATTAGGACTGTTATATCCATGCTTGTTGCTTTTAGTTTGGTGTGTCCACCTTAGATTGGACGATTTTTATAATTTATAATATACACCCGTGTCCCGCTCAAAAAACAGAAAAACCTCAACATGATATTAAATATATGCATAACATATCATGCATATTGTTTATGGATTAACTGAATCTAACAAATAACTCATACTTCAAGACTTCACACTTGTAGGATTAGATACGCGTTATGGAGTCTTTCACTTGATATGTGTTAGGGAGTCTTTTACTAGTTATATTGAGATTTTAGGGTTAACATGATACGAAAAAAAATTAATGGTTCTCTTTCACATGTATTATACATTAAAGACTTATTATTTATCATCTCACAACATAATTCCTTTCGATCTGATATGGGCAAGTGTTAGAATTTTAGTCAAACTTTTCCCGTTCTAGAGAGAGGCTTTTCTCGCTCTCTAGAAAACCTAACACCTAACCCGCTCAATTTTGCCGCCACACTTCTCTCCACACCATCGGCGATCTTCTCTTCCTTGGAGGTCGATGGCGGCTCCCTTCACCCCTTCTCCCTCCTTTGACTCTCCTTCCCCTATCGCCTCCTTTCTCTTCATCTTCTAGCGTTTGAACATTTTGTTTTTAGTGCTGGAATAGGTCAGATCTGGTCGTGGGTCGACCTTCCTGTTCGTCTTTGGAGAAGATAGTTACGGATCTGGCCTATTCTCACTATGGTGTAGCTCCGTCCGTGTTGTTGTGGTGGAGGAAAGGGTCTTCAGATTACGGCTATTCTTCTAGATCCGGATGTGGCACTCGCTTCCCGGTGGTGGATCGATGCGATTTTGGTTGCTTTTGCTGCTGTGGAGACCTTCTTCTTCCCCTTGGTTGCCCCACCCTTCATCTAGCTCTCCGGTCAGATCTAGGGCTCTTGAGGTCGAAAAGGCTCTTCAACCCTACTCTGCCCATATTTGGTTTTCTGCTCCCTCCTCGACCTTTTTCTTTTTCAAATGGATCTTCTTGTGTTCCCGGCCAAGTTTTTGGTTCGGTCTCGCCGGTTATCGGTGTTGGCCGTCGGCGAGTACACTGGGTAGTGATGCCTTCATAAGACCTTTGTCAAGTATTTAGGTTTTTGTGGGTTTCGGACGGCCTCTTCTGAATTTTCTCGACCGATCGCGACACTGGCCGCCGGCAAGACCATTCTTCCCTCTTAAGGGGTTCATGTTTCTTTTGAAAATGGAGTGGATTTAATTCCTGATTTGGATTAGGGTAGGGGTGTCTCGGGTAGTTGGAGGCTATCAGTTTTCCCGTGCTTAATGTTAGACAAATCTGGTATTTTAGTCCTGTTTTTAAAATTGTAATTCATGGTGGATAAATCTGGTTCGTAGACCTAAAATTGGTTGTTCTTTTAGTTTGCTATCTTCTTTTCTGTGTTTTTTTACCCCTAGTTGGGTTGGTGTTCATCTAGTTGTAATATTTATGTATAAAGATGTGTTGGTCGAAGATTTTCTTTAGATTGCTCATTAGGTTGTATTTGTTTTGCTGATAAAAAATATATTAGAATTTTATATATAAAAAAATCTTAAAACCTCTACCTCAACATAGTTTTTTTAGATAGACCGATCTTGACATTATAACAACGTGTTCATAAAATAATATTATAAAATAATGCATGATTACATATGTGAACAGTATTGGATGAAACAAAATCCTAAGGATATGGATGCATTATATAAACAAAAAAAAGAGCAATTTTTTTTTTGAGAGAAAAAAAAAGAGCAATCAAACATGGGTCCATCTCTATTTTTAAATTTCTTTTCACCTTACTCACAGACAGCTATTTTCAGGTGGGAAACAAATATCCTAAAGACTTTTCAAAAAACCCATCTGCTCCCACAAAATGGATCACACCACACCCACATTTTCCTATATATATATAATATATATGTGTGTTCTTCCATCTTCTATCTAAAACAAGAACAAGTCCACAAACCCAGAAAAAGCAAAGAAAATGGAAGGGAAAAAACAGGCAATGAAGTCCAGAGTTGTGAAGATAGACTCAGAGGCATCTTGGGATTTCTCAATCACCCAAGCCATCAAACGAGGCTCTCTTGTATGTTTTTTTTTTTTTTTTGATTCTTTTCATGATTACTCAGTTTATGGTATATATATCTTAGGGAGAACCATGGGTCTTTAACCCTTTCAGGTTTGTTTTGGTGATCTTAACTTGACATGATATTTTTTTGGCACTTTCCAACTGTGACCTTTCTATTTTTTTGCACAAAATAACAATTTTCGTCTATTTTGACGATTCCGTTAGTTTTTTTGACATATGTTGGTCACGTGCACAGTAACATTTTTCTAACGGAATCGGTAAAATAGACGACAATTGTTAGTTTGTGCAAAAAATAGAAAGGTAACAGTTGGAAAGTGCAAAAAAGGGTCGAGTTCAGTTAAGATCGCCAAAACAAACCTTAAAAGAATCAGGACCCATAATTTCCCCTATATTATAGACACATGAATAAGTAGTGTCCATGTTGTTGAGTTTTGTTGCATGTCTAAATTTGCAGGTAGTGGTGCATTTTGCAGCTGCTTGGTGCATGCCCTCTGTAGCCATGAACCATGTTTTCCAACAAGTGTCCTTGTCTTACCATGATGTTTTGTTTCTCTTGGTGGATGTGGATGATGTTAAGGTACAACTAAATCACCATGCTCACTCATGCCCAACTAGTTGGTTTCATCGTTTGAGCTATTAGGGTTTGAGACTTGTAAACTTCAATATTACCGACTGAAAAAAAATACGTATGTATCGAAACTTGTTTGTCCAACTTATCAAACACCTGAACTTCGGATCCAGATTCAAGTCTTAATACCATCTTATAAGTCTATTTATTATTTTAATGAGTATCTTGGTTTCATGATATACCGATCTTACATGCGTAAGAGTCAAAAGTTCGATATCCTTTCTTTTTTATATAAATTGTTTTGATATTGATTTTGTGTTGGTGTATGTGATGTTTGTATATTAGGAGGTGGCGGCTAAAATGGAGATAAAGGCCATGCCTACATTTTTGTTCATGAAGGAAGGAGCTCAAATTGACAAGCTTGTGGGTGCAAACCCTGAAGAGATAAAGAAGAGGATTCAAGGCCTTGTCAACTTATCTAAAGAGAAGGAAAAAGAAATATAAATGTCAACATATTTGGTTCTATGTGTATTATACTTGCACATCAAAGGTTTCATACTAATATATTGCTAGCTAGTAATAACAAACTATTTAAGTAAAAGTAAACCGTGATTTTGTAAATTATCTCCTCGTCGCGAGCAACCCTAAACTTTAAGAGACATGTGCTCCCGTATCGCTGTAATTATAGTACGTTAGTCGCGCCCCCAGCCCGAGAAAGACGTCAACCCTGCACCTCCCCAGACTGCGTTGCCATCTGACCACGTCACACCACTACCTACTGCTCTTGTCATATCGCCGCCTACGCACATCCCGTCACCACATGGCCGCCCCGCTACAGGGATGACATGTGTGCCTCCTACATGCCCGCCGCAAACCCCAGTAAGCCCTCGTTGGATGAGTTGTCTACAAGTTCATCTATATCTCCCCCTCATGTGCTCCCGGGGGCTGATGAGGATGGCAC
This sequence comes from Erodium maritimum, assembly GCA_963921825.1. Taxonomy (NCBI): domain Eukaryota; kingdom Viridiplantae; phylum Streptophyta; class Magnoliopsida; order Geraniales; family Geraniaceae; genus Erodium; species Erodium maritimum. The sequence goes on from OY997591.1 coordinate 4,592,486, forward strand.
TAGGTCACCGTCTTGTCTTGGTATGGGTAACTTGCGAATGGAGGAACCCCCGATGTAAGAACCACTCCCGGTCGATCTTGGTCGAACCGGTGACTTTTAAAAGCAAGTTTGACTTTCTGCCGGAAAAGTCAACCGATGACTCAGAAGATCATTCGGGGATTTTCCGGGGACCAAAATGCTTAGCCGTCATCACGGTTAGCTTATTTGGGCCGTTTCCTTTCGTTTGAGTATAATATTGGAAAAAGTCAACTTTAGTCAAAATCGAACTTTTTATCGAGTAAATGCAATTAAATTGGACTGCTGGATTTTAAATGAAAGAGAGTGGTCCCCACTATGACAAGTGTCACTAATGGCTTGGGGGAAAGGAAAGAGGCTCAAATGACATCTCTACCCTCACTAGTTGTCCATAAAAGGGATAAGAACTAAAGGGTTTTTGGTCTTTTTCACCTCTAGGTTTTTTTAAGGCATTAGATGACACAAATTCAGATTTATTCTCTAGTGGCAGTCGAAAATTGAGAGAGAAGGGAGAGCTTGGAGCTTCCATGGTGTCTTGAAGAGAAAGCAAGAGAAAAGAGAGACCTTTTTGTATCAATCTCTACCCAAATCCTCTCTAAAATCCCTTCATCTTCATCAACTCTTTCTCCTAGAGGTTTGTACATCCTCAACTCTTCATTTCCATCACTTCCATCTCTTGGGTTTTCTTACTTTGGACTATAACTTGTTGGGTTTTAGCTTATTTAGTGTTAGATGGTGTTGTGGAGAAGAAGTGGATGATTGGTTGTTGAATTCCTTGAGTTTTGATGGTTTTTGAGTGAGAAAATCCTTTGGTTACTTGTTGTTGGATGATTCCTACCTTGGGTAGAGGAGAAATGGAGTTATTGGACTGTTTTTGGGAGTTTTGGAGGACTGAAAATGGAGTTTTTGAAGTGTTTTTCGTGAAAATCGCGTCTGGAGGAAGAAGAAGGCGGAACTGTCCAGACCCGTCACGGATCCGTGACAGGGACCGTGACGGTGGACGTCACGGCTCCGTGAGGGAGGCCGTGAGGCGTCAGACACGGCTCCGTGAGGAGATCTGTGACGGCGCAGCCCACGGATCCGTGACCGTGTCCGTGACAGACCAGTTTTGGTGTATTTTGAGGGTTTTAGACCGTTTTCGATCTTTGTTTGGAGCTGAACTTTTGGGAGAGTTTTGGGGGCTTTATTTGCTATTAAGTGGAGTCTAATTAGAGTTTGTTTTGTGTTCAAAGACCTTGCTTTCGAGCCCGAGGATCGAAGACCCTACCGGTACCCGTGTGAAGAACGGAGTTGCGACTTTTGAAGCTTGACAACAGAGTTTAGAGGAAGACCACAAGGTAGGGAAAGTCTTAACTTCTTATTTAAACGCTTAGAATGAATGTTAGGATAATAAAATTGGAAAGGTCCTAGAATTACCTATAGGATGCGAATAACTAGAATAATCGTATTTCAATTACTAATAACCGGATGAGTCTAGTATGCATGCTTAGGACGAAGATGACTAGTGAAGCTTGCTTTCAATACTTGGGAATTGATTTACTGGTAGAGAGGCTGTGAAGAGCTCTTGGATTAGTTGTGTGTTAGGTTCACATGCTTGGTTGCTAGTTATTAGGATAATATAAGAGTCTAATGAAACTAGATTAACTTGTATGATTGAATGCTTAGTTGATCGCTCACATGATGGTTGATTGGTTGAATGCTTACTTGGTTGATTGAGTGTTTGTGTTGATATAATTGTTGATTGAACGGATGATCGAGTATGACTGGTTGTGCCACGGGGTGCGATCAGGTGATCGATGTACCGCTGGTTCGTGGCAAGTAAGTATAAGGTAAGTGTGGTGTGTTATTGGATGTCTTTGCTGTGATGAAAGTATGATTCGTTGAGTGTTGATTGGTGGCTAAGTTGTGGTGTGTTTCCTTTATTCATGTTCGTGAAATGGTTGTTTGTTCGGTTCGGTACTACACCGGGGGGTAATCCGGGGCCGTGGTTGTGGTGGAGTTTGACAGATACAGTGAGATAACGGTTGAGAATTGGAGCCTGAGGGCATTGATTACTGGATATTACGGGTATTGATTATTGGCATATCCTGCGGGATAATTATTGATTATTGGCAGATCCTGCGGGATATTTATTGATTATTGGCAGATCCTGCGGGATATTGATTGATTATTGGCAGATCCTGCGGGATATTGATTGATTATTGGCAGATCCTGCGGGATATTGATTGGATTACTTCTTGAGAGATGGTTACTGAGGTTTCACCCAAGGGTGTGCGTCCCAGTGGAGCACAACCTTGGTTCCCTATGACATGGTCCCTTGGAGGCATTTCTGGGAATTCCGATGATAAGCGCCCATTTGGGATTGTTTCCGGTACCCCGACGCATGTGCCTCCTCTGGACCGAGGGAAAATCTGATATGACATGGGTACTCTGGTGGATCGGAATTATGGGAACCGAAGTGATCCCAGAATCTATCCATGGATCAGAGGCTTGAGAAAGCAAATGGTTGGCATGATATCAATTACTCCCATTTTACTCTTATGATTCGTTATAGTACTTTTATGAACTCTTTTAAGTTACTGTCATCTTTAAGAGTGCGATATTATTGTGATATATTTTGTTCATGAGTACTTCATTGTTAACCGTATTTTTATGTTACTTGCGTTATCCGCTTAAACAGTTTAAGTATTATTCTAAAGGTGGAGTTATTGAGATTTTTTTCTACTGAGCGTAAGCTCATCCCCTTTGTTTCTCTTACTATTTTACAGGAGTGCCCGCTGTCTAGAGAGTTCGAGGCTAGGGAGCTTCAGCTTATGTTGGGGATTATCGTAGACTTATGTTGGTCTTTCTTATTAAACATTTTATATATTTTACTTTATGTTTGTTGAGTTGTGACTCACTGGAGATTCTAACTATTTACAGGTTATATTGAGGAGGTTTACTGTTTTATTTAAAAGTTTACGTCACTATTTATTGTTTTTCTATTACTATTTCTGGTCACGTCTCGAGTCCGGCCAAAAATCGGATTTTGGGCGTGACACCCGACACTCATGTTGCCTAATGCAAACCGGATTCCGCTCATCCTCTCCATACCCATACCGGAGTTTCTGCTCCGTCGGGAGGGCTTGGAACCACCGCCTACTCATGCTCCCCCGGTAGCTTTGAGGCTCGCACCGCCCGACTCTCCTATTCAGGCCCTTCAAGAGAGCCTCTCGGGTTGCTCCTTGGGCTACGAAGAGCCTCTGGAGGTGATCGTCACTGATGTAGTCGTTGATCCAAGGGCTTTGGCTCAACAACGATTTGGAATGCTTGGACGACATCTGGCGTTGCGGCCCGCGCAAGGAAACCCTGCTGCGAATCATCACCAACACATGAGGCAACTCGGCGGTGGGGCTGGTGATTAAGGACATCGAACCCGATGTCTTTGGGTTCTACTTCGCCAATGAGGATGCTCGGGCTTGGGTCTATGGTCATGAACTATGGTGTTTTGATGAGGACACCCCTTGCTTCTTGAGGAAATTGATCCATCTGCTAGGGCCTTTCCATCACTGGACAAACTCCAATTGTGGGTTCATGCTCATGGCCTCCCAACATGCGTTCAGACCAAGACGGTTAGGGAGAAAATTGGAGCGGGGACAATGGTGGAAGTCTTGTGTGATGACTATGGACAATGTTGGGGTGGGGATGTCTGAGTGCGTTTTTAGCATTCCTTGGACCGACCTTTCTGCCAGAATCTATTGCTTCGGTTTTCAGTTTCTGCATCCGATCACCTGCGCCCTCACCTACACGAAGTTACCTACTTTTTGTGGGAATTATAGGCGGATTAGGCACACGCTACCAGCATGTGACAAAGAGATGTCGGGGATCCATAGGTTTGACAAGTCCCTCCTGGAGTACCCGAAGGAGAAGAAGAGTAAGGGCTATGCAAACGACTGGATGAAACCGGTCCGTGTATGTTGGGTTTTGACCCCCTGATTGAGAACACTGCACCTAATCCCACCTCACATCGGGGAAGGGGACTAATCGTAACCCACAACTCTGCACCTAATGAGCGTGTATGTGGGGGCGATCTTCTTGGCTAGAAAAACTTTGTAGAGGTCCAGCCCTCGATCAGTAGAGTGGAGGCGCCTTTGAGGATGGCACCTAGAACAAAGAGGGATTTCTCTAGGGAACCCCGGGAAGATCAGGCGAGAGTTGGCAAGCAGCCTCGCCAAGGAAAATGAGTACAACCTAGGGATTTAAGGATGGTTGCTGAAAGCGATCCTTGAGACAAGCCAGTCCTTCCTTCACTACTGCAAAACACAAGTTCGGTTTTCAACCAGACTATACGGGTCCTCTCCAGGGGAATGAGCGGCGATTAGGCCACACCTTGAGCAGTGTATTGACGCTATCCATACGATCGAACCCCCATGTCGTACAAAAATTGTGGTAGTTAATCAATAGGCTCCCTAGAGTAGTCACGACAAAAAGACGAGGTACAGTCTGAGGTGACACCACAGACCAAGATGCATTGCTCAAATGTCACCAGCGCAACTAGGGGACTAAAAGAGGTTGTCCAGTGTCCAGAGATGATTAATTTCCTTTAGCACCATGTAGGTTATTATCGGCATTCTACAATCAACACCAGTGACATAGAAATGAGAACGTCTTTTAAAATGGGTAGAAACTTTACCCTTATCTAAGTAAGCGCTACATCCCTTACTTATGACCATGTTTATAATTACGTTTTCGTGGTAATCTTAGGAATGCTTACCATTCGTTAGATAGGGAATTATTAGAGCCTTATAAAGGACCGAATAATTGTCGTTGGGGTCGGGGTATCATGACCCAACTAAAAATATTTCTATGTTATATTTAGACAATTACTTAAGGTGGTTGGTACGGATCTCTCTTTACACTTCGCGTACCAACTTGAGTCGTTTTGCTAGACCGTCACAGAAATATCAATCACGTTAATTTCATACACACTTGCACTCTTATCTGATGTACATGATTCATCTTCATTATTTGCACTCTTTAATCATTGGATTGAAACACATGCTCCTCGTGGGTAGTGATGACCCCTCTTTACCTCCTTATTGTAGTATCTCTAGGGGGGTTGTAGTTGTTCAAACCCCAATTTCACTCACCGGAAATTTTTTGTGAGCAAAACTTGTTAAACATAAAACAAGGAACAAATAACAGATAACCTAAGGTACTAACAACTTTAGGTTAGAGTGTTTCTAGATTTTGGATACCCACCGCTTCCTTGTGGGATCAATTGGTGCTTTTACCGTAACTATACTGCTTGTTGATATGTCATTTTAAATTTATAAACATGTTGTTTGGACCCTAACGACAGGTTATTCCCAACAAGATGGCACCGTACCAAGGATTGATTAATCCTCGGTAATTAGCACGCTATTAGGGGAAATTGACAAGACACACTTGTCGTAAAACGAGTTTTTAATTATTTCCCAATAACGAGTAGTATACATATTTTACTGTTGAGAATCCGCTTCGACAACGCAATGTCAACAACGGTCCCATAAATGGACGACACCAGGCATCGTTATTCCCCTGTGGCCTGCGGGTCGGTTGCTATCCCTAAACACTACAATCCGAAGGCCCTCTATGGGTTATTGTGGCTACGTGTTAGGCGAGGTCTACAAAGAAGCCTCCTTAGGAGATATGAGCGTCAAGGCGGGGTATAAGACAACGATCTGGGGGGACTGTTTTACACCATCTTTAGTCATGCTCCCTTGGTCACCTTCCATAGGGCGGGATATCCCTTGTTGTTTCAGGAAAAAAAAAAAGATTACCACCAGGCACTCAATACGACCCCTACCACACTTGTTATAAGTTTTGTTTTACAAGATCAAAATTCTTTTTAGGAAGACTCGAGCTAATGGACGCCTCTTTTCTCTGTTTATTTTTTTCAATTGTTATGCCCACTTTTTATTTCCGATGAAAAGTAGATATTTTCTACGGGTCCAGAACTCCGATACACTTTTTTTTAATATGAGGATCCTGAATTATGATATAACATTCATAGGCTAGTTCCCATATATATGTAACACTGCTTTGGTATAATCTTCCAATGATTAATGAGTTGCGTTGCCACTTAAAATAAACACTTGTTTTGAAAGAACATAATAAATAATTAAAGTAAATTAAATATCATATTTTATTATTACACTTAGAAGTTACGAAAATACTGTATTTAGAGGTTCTCTCTCTAGCTCTATCTCTAACCTCGCCTAGCTTCAATAGCGTCGTCTATTATTCTGCTTGTGAACAATACGACCAACCCACTTTCATAACCTCCAATAGTAGCATATGTTCTTGTTGCCACCACGGTGCCTCCTTAACCCTTCGTGACTTTTATCAAACCAGGTAAGCCTCGACGTAAGGCATGTCCCAAACCCCACACAACCTCACCCTCTACTCCATTTATACCAGCCAACGTTCTTCTTCTTATTATGGATCCTACCACATCCGTTTTCTTGCTAGGACGTATCCGGTCGCCATCTATTTCCAGGAAGCCTTGCCTCATGATCGCTGTTCTACTGGTCATTCCTACACCGTTGGGAACCTTTTTTTTTTGGGTCCGGTTGGGGGTAGTCTTGAACCCTCAGCACAGGCGATGAAAACGAGCATCCTTCCCTTAGAATATTCTTTAGACCTGAGCCCTAGATTGGTGCCTCCGTGTCCGGTCTCTTTTCCACCGTCCGTAGCTGTTCTCTAGGAAGGATTCTTGGTCTGCTCTTCCACCGAGGATGAAGACGTCATTCTCGACGTCTCGTTTACCCTAGTTGATCCGGAGGTCTTTGCTCCCAATCAATTTGGAATGGTGGGAAGGTTGCTCACATCCCAATCGTAACAAAAGACATGATGTTGAAAGTCATCATGAAATCGTAGGGACGTTCAACCTTGGGACTAGTGATCAAAGACCTAAAACTAGGGATCTTTGCCTTTCACTTTGGGTTGCAAGCAACCAATGATTGGGTTTGGCAGAAAAAACCTGGTGCATTAACGGGTCTCCACTCATCCTCGGGGACATCACTGACCCGATGGGAATATATCTCCCCGACTTGATAGGCTTCAGCTTTGGGTGCAGGCTAAGGGTCTTCCATCCCTAATTCGGGCACGAGCTACAGGAGAACTTATCGATGCTGCACTAGGTGAGTGTGTGCAAGTCTCGTGTGACCAATGTGGATTCTACTAGGTCGGAACAATTCAGATATGCTTTTGGATACCCATGGTTAGTCCCCTCTAAAGATCTATAGCCCTACAGTTTCAGTAGTATCCAAATCTGATGAAGATTAGCATGATCTATGAATGACTGCCTAATTTATGCTAAAATTGTGGACAGACTGGCCACGTGGTCCGAGAGTACGAGTTGGAAACTCCCGGGATCCCTTGATTCGAAAAATCACTCTTGGAGGAAAAAACTAATAAGCTTGGCTAGAATTTTTCTGCTGATTTGAGTAAGGAGGCACCGTCATCTCCGCTATACCCGTTGGGATTCACTCAAGTGGCCCTGAACATCTTACGTACCTCTCCCCACACACAAGGAGAGGACCCCTAGTCACCCCGAACATCTTACATAACCCGCAATTGGGCGGGATAAAGGCGATTTGGGTTCAAGTTGTCCGTCATCTGGTGTCACGCCCCAAATCCGGTTTTGACCGGACTCGAGACGTGAACTAAAACAATAATAAATTTAAATGAAAGTAAAGCCACAACAAACCTTTAATAACAATTTAAGACTCTGAAAATCAGCACGAGTCAACGGCTGGTTAAAACAACCAGCAAAAAGGTTTAATAAAAGGAACTAGTACGTCTCTAGATAAGCGACCCTCGCTAACTCCCGAGCCTCGAGTATCCGACTAGTACACATCCCGCTCAGGACCTGAGAAACAACATGATAAGGGGGTGAGCTTTCGCTCAGTAGGAAAAGTAGTTAAGGTTATAAGAAAGCGCTAACCACCACGGGTAACCGTCCAATTAGGGCATACTAGTACAACACACAACTAATTTCTAACGGAACTCGTAACCACAAACCTCAACTCAAGACCAAACCACACTCACAACATACTCAAACGACCAAGCAAAAACTGCAACCACATCACTTAACAGGCCATCAAGCATAAAGTAAACAGTAAAAACACAAACACATCTCGTACTGCAGTCCCCTACTCCGCCGGCTGTCCACAACCCGACTCTATCATATCACACCGGAACACACAGCATCGGCCTAGATATGTTTCCGGAAAACACTCGGGGCATAATCACAATACTTCACACCGGAATCTCCATCGGCCTAGACATCTTCCCGGAACTCCATCGGGGCACGACTCCTAGAGCCAAAACACGACACCAAGTGTCAACACAAACCGTCGGCCTAGATATTCCACATCGGAATACCCCCTCGATGTAGGTATCGTGCCAGAACCACTACCCAGGGGACCGCGCATACGTGGGACCACACCGTCGGCCTAGGTACTACCCTACACCGGCGTACCCCCTCGGTCGTAGGTACCATACCAGAATACAACTCCTCTTGGAACAAACATCAGATAATAACACGCATCGCAATGCCATAGTTCAACCGCGGCTTACCAAGCCCAACAATCTTACCACAACCAGTCACGTCGGTCTATCAACCACCCGACCATATCACAAGCAACGTTCACGTCATAACACGCATGACACACTTGCCCAAGAATAACCACAACACACTACGCTGAGTAATACTACAACATGCTTCTCGATCTAACATACCTAAATCACACAGCGTGCATTTCAATAAAATCGAGACAATTCAAACAACACACAACCTAAGGGCTCGACATGGCCCGCATGCATTTCTACCAGCACAACAATCTTAAACTTACGGCTCGACATGGCACGTAAGCTATCCCTCAATTCACTCGTTTCTCATCTCCTAATCATGCAATTCTAGCAATTAAATTACGTAATTACTACCTATAGGCAAACTAGTAACTTTCCACAATCGAACCGGTATCTGCTACGTTCCCTACCTCAAGAAGAACAGACAGCTACGTCTCCTAGCTGCTGACGTCCTAGCTCGCTACCTCTGGTCTTCTCTACGATCGAAGCCAGACTCTAAATTAACACGGAAAGCCATAATTAATAACGGTTCCAAATTTAATTTAAAGTTACGAACAATCCAATTTAACTTCAACAAGATGCCCTTTTAAACTCGAGCGGGCCAAAAGAGTGATTATACGACGAATCGGGTTGAGCACCCGAGCACAGAACCCGGTGCACATTTCTCGAGGCACAGTTCCCAATGCACCGATCACGTGGCGCGGTTTCCAATGTACGGATCCTGAGGCACGGTTCCCAACGCACGGATTCCGAGGCACATGTTTCGAGGAACCGTTCCCGAGATGTCCAATTCGGCGTTCCCGCTTTTAATCCCGTCCTAAGTCCAATTTAACAGTTAGGTGGTTCAACGTCCTAGGGTTCCAGATTCGTTCAATAGTCCAAATTACAATTCTTTTTATTCAAAACTGTTTTTAGATCCTTTTTGATTTAAAACTGTTTTGTTTTTATTTTAATTTTCTTTTCTTTTAATTTTCTTTAATTTCTGTTTCAAACTCGTCCAGATCCAAATTTGCTCGTGAAAAAAACAAAAGGGAAGAAGAGGGTTTCAGGTTTGATTTCCGACCGACCACCGACGGTGACATTACAGGCCGAGGCCTCACGGTGGTTGCGACGCTCACCGTAGGGGAAAAGAGCGGCGGCGAGTGGTGGTTACAGCCGTGGGAGCGGTGGAGTACGGCGAACCTTCTCGCCTTAGATCTGGAACGGTTCCAAAATTAATTTAAAGTTACGAACAATCCAATTTAACTTCAACAAGATGCCCTTTTAAACTCGAGCGGGCCAAAAGAGAAATTATACGACGAATCGGGTTCGAGCACCCGAGCCCCGAGCACATAACCCGGTGCACGTTTCTCGAGGCACAATTCCCAATGCACAAATCCCGATGTACAGTTTCCAATGCACAGATCCTGCGGCACGGTTCCCAATGCACGGATTCCGAGGTACGTGTTTCGAGGCACGTTTCCCGAGGTGTCCAATTCGGCGTTCCCGCTTTTAATCCCGTCCTAAGTCCGATTTAACAGTCCGGTGGTTCAACGTCCTAGCGTTCCAGATTCGTTCAAGAGTCCAAATTACAATTCTTTTTATTTAAAACTGTTTTGGTTTTATTTCAATTTTCTTTTCTTTTCTTTTCTTTAATTTCCGTTTTAAACTCGTCCAGATCCAAAATTGCTCGTGAAAAAAAACAAAAGGTAAGAAGAGGGTTTCGGGTCTGATTTTCGACCGACCACCGACAGTGACGTTATCGGCCGAGGCCTCACGGTGGTTGCGACGCTCACCGTAGGGGAAAAGAGTGGCGGTGGGCGGTGGTTACAACCGTGGGAGCGGCGGAGCACGGCGAACCTTCTCGCCTCAGATCTGGAACGACGGTAAGGACTCACTAGATCTGGCGAACCTCGCATCGATCTGCTTGGCCTGCTCTTCCCTGTGGCGGAACGACGTCGACTCGTTGAATCCGGAGCGGCCCGAGGAAGGTACGGTGTCTCCCGAGTCTGAGCACCGTCTCCCGTCACGGGTCCGGCTTGACACGGTGGAAGGAGGGTGGTGGTGGCCGGAATCGAACACGAGGGCGGCTGGTTGAGGCTTGATGGTCACCTTCCTCGCCGACGAGTCCGAAATCAACACGGGGGAAGAGGAGAGGTAGAGCGATGGTGAGCTTGGGAGATCTGAGAGGAGGGAGATGGAGTCGTGAGGGCGGCAACGAGAGGTTCGGAGAGAGAATAGGGAGAGAGGGTCGGGAGAGAGAGGGGGAAGGACGACGCTGGAAGAAGAAGGTGAGATAATTAGGGTTCTGACCCTAATTCGGGGTCTTTATAGCGCGGGCCTGGAAATGGGCCTCAGGCGGAGTTTGGGCCGCACGGCGCAAAGCGAGGAGGAGGTCAGAGTCAGGGCGGGCTTGGCTCGGGCCGGGTCTGCTGGTCGGGTCTGGTCCTCCAAGTCCAGTCTTTCTTTTTTTTGTAAACGATCCAAAAATTAACCCGATTTTCAACCTCGACGTTCCAAACGATAAATTTTAAAACTTAAACCTTTTTAACCGGAGCGGTCTTTACATCTGGGGTGGAGGATTGGTCTTTTTGCTAGGACCACACACACTTTGTGGAATTCCCCATTGGAAGCCTCTGTTAAGAAGAAGGAGTCTGCAGACGAGGCATGCGAGGATCATCCGAGAGTTGGAAAACAACCTCGCCATATGCAATAATTAGTGAACAGAGATTCAGGGCTTATGGACAGGTTGGGCCCCTACATCAAGTACACATTCCTCTACTTACTATCGAGTTCTTGTTCGATCATACACCTCAGGGAAAAAATAGTCATATCCATGGGATCAAGCAGCGTTTAGGCATAATCTTATACAGTTCCCTATAATTTGGTTTTATCTTTTTAGTTTACATATAATTTGTTTTCAAATCGAAGTGTTACCGATTCTTTATTTTAGTGTCGGTTAAATAAAAATCTCCGGTTCCTATTTTTTATATTGACTCTTTTTATTAATGATACGTGCAAATGGTTCCAATGAAGAGCTCTGCTAGGATTTCTGCGCCGCCCTACCACGCCTCACTCCAGCCCAGTCTCTACCCCTCCCGGCGTAGTTTCGGCCCTTCGTCTCCGCTTCCATGGCATTCTCCCGGTTCCTCTGCCTCTCCTATGGTTGCTAGGCTGGGATTAAAGGATCTCCTCTCTATGCGAGACAACCTACCTTGGTGTTCTCCTCCCGCCTCTGCTCCATCTCTTCCTTCTCAAAGGTACGCCCTGGCTCGGCCTGCTTCTCCGACGTTCCCGACGATCTTTTCTATTCATGTGCGAACCCTAGTGGCTGACCCCTACCGACCTACTCCCTCGTCGCCGCCCTCCGGGGATACCCGAATCCATCGGACCCTCCCACCAATCCCCTTGATTCATGCTCCTCCAAATCCTACGATCCAGGTCGGGTTGTGCATGTGGGATCCATGGCCAGGTCTCCTTCCGCCACCACATCGACCATTGCAAAAACTGTCGCCACCGCCGTCTAATCATCGTGCAGCGGTCTCCCTAGTGACGTATGTTCCAAGGAAACCCAATCTAGGGTTTTCTTTTGGGTCTCTATAGCCCAAGACTGATGGGTATCTGCAGCCCAAAACTAATGGCAGCTACAACTCATTAGTGGTGGGCCCTCCCGACCCACTAATGGTGGGTCTCGTCAGCCCAGTACTGGTGGGCCCTCGGCACCCCCTGCGGTGAATGAAGAGGAAACTGGAGCAATCACGAGGTCAGCTGCTGGAGCACCTCAGGAGGAGCCGGTCAGGGCAGGGAAGCAGCCCCTCCAGGAGGAATGAGAGGTACGCCGTGCATCAGAGACTGACTCTGGGAGGGGTCCCTGTATGATGTGCTGCTTCCCCCTTCACCATTACCGTCGAGGTCCCTCAGAATCTCCGGTATCCCATTCCCCCTCTCCGTCTTCTATCGTGGCCCATGAGGCATTCCAACTCAATGATAGCTGGCCCATCCAATACCGGTAGTGACGATTATAATATGAAAAGAATTGCAATACTATTGTGTCTTTTATCTGTTCTTGGTCAGGGAGTTATTCCTAATGCACTCAGATGTATTTAAATTAATTTCGTTCAAAAAAATTGATACGTGCATCTTTCGTTAAAAAAAGAGTTACGTAAATTAATTACTAAATATTAAGAAATTTATTTGTGAGCACACGGTGACATGTAAGCTTGAATGCGAGCCCAGGCTCATGAAGGCCCAAATCCAAAAACCTTCTCCGATCAATGATCACTCGAGAATCTGACCACCACTTCTCCTCCACCCAACCCCAAAAATCTCCCAAATCTCTGCATCCGATTCCTTTTCCCCAAGAAAATTAGCAAAACCCTCCAAATTTTCTCCCCACCCAAACGCCCAGTTCCTCTGTCCATATCGCGGCAAACCCTCTCCGGCGAATTTCAGTTTACCGGCCACAATGGTCTCCCCGGAAAACACAAATTGGCTCTTCGATTACGGCCTCATCGACGATATCCAGGTCCCCGATGGAAATTTCCCAGTTCCAGCTTCTGGGTTTGCCTGGCCAGTGCAGGCCTTGAATGGTTCTTCTAATGTCAGGTACTTTTTATCAGTTCCTTCAATTGGGTTTTCAATTCAATCCTTCTGTTTGTGTCCTGGATCATACCCAATAGATAAAGTTAAGGTTTTGTGGTTTATGCTTTGTGATTATTTGCTTTATCCTTTATGTGTTTGAGAATGCCTACCTTACTGGAAATTTGAAGTAACTTCAGTTTGTGTCTCTAACTTCAGTTTGTGTCTCTGACCATGGTTGAAGCAATTGAGGTTCCGAAGTTATTAGGAGAAAAGGGCAGTTTTTAGCTGTTATTAGGAGAAAAGGGTAGTTTTTAGCTGTTCTCTGGCTGATTAATGTGTCTATAACTTGGGTTTTTGGCAAGCCCTTTTAGAATACAGATTGGAGCTTCTGTTAGGTTGTTGAGCTTCTGATTTGGGGATAAACTGAAGCGATAATTGCAAAAACTTGTGGTGAACTATGTGTGTTTTGCAAATACTATACTATCGGTGAACTATTTCTTTTTGAAAATGACATCCCCAATTATTTTCCGTGTGCAAATCAGTTATCTTTGACGGAAATTAGTCACGTGACATTCATGAGACTTCAATTTTTTTAGAAGTGATGGGTTTTCCCTTTATGTTATACGTATTTTGCAATTTCTAACCCTCATGTATACTTGTTTTTGGATTTGGAACCCTTGTGCATAATCTTTTGTATGGTTGCTATCGACTTTTTGCAAAAAAATAACCCCTGTAATGGATGTGCAGACGGAAAATAGTTGGAGGATGTTTATTGCAGAAAAAAAAAATAGTGCACTGATAGGATTTATCAAACACACATAATTCACCGCAAGTGTTTAATATTATTCCTACAGGTTTTCAATGGACTGTTCGGATAAATGGGTACGCCACTGCTGATATTACATTTAGGTGTGGGTTGAATGCTTTATGTGGTGTTACTTTAAAAAATTGTGCTTATTATATGTCTCTTTTTGTATGGGCTGCCAAATTGTGGGTCATAGAATAAGAGTCAGGGGCATAAGCTGATTGGTTAAGTTGTGGAGGTTCTGAGGGACTGTTTTTATATCAGGTGAGAGCTGAAGTTACACTTAGGTGAGGACATTTAGATTCTTTTTTATATGAATATTGGGTACACAATAACATTCTTTCTTATTCTCATTTGTATCAGTTTGGAAGATTGACAATTGGGTTTTCCTTCAAAGTGGAAACGATTTTTAACTTTAGGGGTAACATTGATAACACTCCCTCTACGACCTTTTAATTACAAAAAATACACTGTAGAGGTGCTGTCATATCAGAAACACAGTCACCGAATACAAAATACCACTGACCAGTCAATTAATTTGGGTCACATTTTTTGCACATGTGGGTTCGGTTAATTAACCGGACCAGCGGTTTTTTGATTCCCAGAACCAGACCTTGAACCGTTGAGGTTCGGTTCACCGGATTTGGTACTGGTTTTGTCCGTTTAGGGATTATACGGTACGGTTACCCTGGTTTTTTTCATTTTCAGATTTTTTTCTTACCCATACCGATTTGTAATCTTGAGTGATTGCTTATTTCTCATGGTTACTTTTTCTTGATTCGTGTTCCACATTGTTACTACCGTTCTCTTATTCTTGCTAGTGCCGAAGTTGATGGCTCATTTGAGGACTCTGACGCCCCCAAGGAAACGGGCTCCAAAAAGAGGTACACTTTGTGTTCTTTTAGTTTGTAATTTTTAAGCAAGTTCAAAGCTCCATGCAGCGGGGTTTATGGGCTCTGATTACTGGTACGCCTTTATACCCTTTTAAAGTTTCTGTCATGCTTAGGACATTTTGATTGACTGAGGCGCGGTTGTTCTTTTTTTTATTGACTGAATCGGGTGTATCAAAGCATTTTGGCCAAAGACCTTGCTTAGGTCTTTGGCCAAACACGAATTCTTTATTCATCAACCATAGTAATATCCGATATGAATCTTAGATCACCTCTTTCTCACCTTTTCTATTGCAGGGTTAGATCCGAGACATGCAACACATCTAGCTCTAAAGCATGCAGGGAGAAATTACGGAGGGATAAGCTCAACGACAAGTACTATTCTCCCTTGTGAAACATATCACCTTTTCTTTCCTGCATAGAACACATTCTTATTCGACATATTTACTAGGTTTGTGGAATTGGCTTCCATATTGGAGCCTGGAAGGCCACCAAAAACCGATAAGAGTGCTATTCTAATCAATGCTGTAAGGATGGTGACTGAACTACGGGGCGAAGCCCAGAAGTTGAAGGACTCTAACTCAAGCCTTCAGGAGAAGATCAAAGAGTTGAAGGTAATGCCTATTGCAAAAAAGTACCCTGAATTATTTACCTTTTGCAACTTGCATCCCTTTTCTTTGATAATTAGTGCCCTGGACTTGTCTTTTTGTTGCAATTTGTATAAATGACGATTTTACCCATATAGTTTAGATTTTTAAAATAATAAGTAAAAAATCCAAGTTTTCATATCCCTTAAATTTTCTTCTTCTTTGTACTAGGGTTATGAAAATTTGGATTTTTTGTTCTTTAAATATTATTTATTGAGGGTAAAATCGTCTTTTTATACAAAGTGCAACACAAAGACATGTTCACAGCACATTTTTTGCAAATCAAAGAATAGAGCTGGAAGTTGCAAGAAAGTGAGTACCTCAGTTACTTTTTTGCTATCCCTAATGCCTGTGAGAAGCTCCATAGTCAAACAAAAAAATCTGTTTTTTTTTTTTTCTCCCCTTTTATTTTAGTAAACTACTTTTTTTTAGACGGAGAAGAATGAGCTTCGGGATGAGAAGCAGAGGCTGAAGGCCGAGAAAGAGAAGCTGGAGCAGCAATTGTCGACCATGAATATGCAACCTACATTCCTCCCTCCGCCTCCTGCAATGCCTGCAGCTTTTGCAGCTCAAGGTCAAGCTCCAGGCAACAAGCTGGTGCCTTTCCTTGGTTATCCAGGAATGGCTATGTGGCAGTTCATGCCTCCTGCTGCTGTGGATACCTCACAGGATCACGTGCTCCGTCCACCGGTTGCTTAAGTTGGCAAAGCTGTTGGTTCGGGCCCAAAAATTGTACCCATTTCGATTTTCGTATTTCTTTCGATTAAGTCTGCTAACTGTATTTTGTGGGTGACCAATTCTTATTGAACGCTCCTTAAACTTCTATGAATTGATGCTGGTTTTCTTGTGTAAACTAGTTTTATTAAGTCGGATTTAGCTGAAATGAGATGAGAGATGAATAAGACTTCAGAGGTACTGTTGTTATTATTTGACCAATTGGACAAACAATGGTCCAAATCTCTCCTAGTTCAAGTCATGGTTTTATGACAAAGTTCAAATGTTTGACCAGTTGGACAAACAATGCTCCAAATCTCTCCTAGTCTGGGGAACACCATCATCATCACCATTGCCAAGTCTCTTCTCTTCCTCCAAGCTCCTCTCACCTCTAAGGAAGATGGCAATTCGAAGGTCATCTCGAGGTTCAAAACCCGACCACTTATTGAGGAAATTAAGATTCTTTTGTATGCAATGTTGGCAATTTAGCGGACATTGAGATTCTTTTGTATGATATGTTTAGAACCTATAGGGATTGATCTGATGGTCAAGTGAGCTCTCTCATCTCTTTAAAATGAAGTATTCGAAATCTAATGAGTCATCTCTTTCGTGGAATAAGAGTTCACCCAGGCTAAAGTTAAGTTAACGTATCAAAACAAAAGACATTTTTTTGTATTCTTTCCTATAAATGTATTGACCTCACATGTTATTTCAATTGTCAGTAATAACATGCCTAGTTAAATTTGAGTACAAAGAAATGTGGCACGGATTTACATATAAGTCGCGACTTGCAGGAACAGCCACACGCAAGAGCACGTGGTTGACAAGTAATAATATCCCAATAACCGGGGGTATCAGAAGCCTGGCGACCTTGTCGCCATCGAACTGGCATCGAAGGCCTCGAGTTCAGGGGGAAACTCTCAGCTTTCTTCTTTCCCATATACAAAACATACACTCCTTTTCTTTTTATCATCTATCTAACCAACAAGCAAGCTTTTCTCAAGAGTCCCTAATGTGACATCCCTTGATGAACTTATCCGAAAAGTCCACATACTTTGTCCACAATGGCTTGAGTTGAGGAAATGCTATGTCAAGCCATGGCTTGGCTCTGCCATTGAAGTGCACAACACCAGCATTCTCGGCCTCGTATATAGTTGTGTTACCTTGGTACCCGAGACCCAACATGTGCCAGAAAGGGTCTATGGTATGGACATGCCCATGGAATGCTATCAAACCTGGAGGTAGTGTCCCTAGCTGCCACAAGCTGAGGTCTGATTTTAGGTTCTGCACAACAACAACAAAAATGAATTACATGTAGGGTTGAGGAGCCGACCCTACATAGCTGTCTGCACGATATACCATAGGTTCCCGGATCAACTGATCCGTCTGACCTAATGAGATTTATGCAACTTGACTCTTATTAAAGACAAGTAAGTAAATCTCGTGATATACATATATGATACCACTCCAACTATAATATCTGGGTATTAGACCTTCTCTGTTTGGTTTGCTCCAATGTTAGGATGCCGAGGTTCTTTGAATAGGAACGTCCTTTCATGAATCAAGTCACTCCCACGGTAGGGACATTCATGAGATTGAGCGGACATGTCAATGCTCGTTTTACTCACTGATCTGTAGATAGGCCATTTCATGTACTCCTTTTCTTCTTCCGAAAAGACTTAATTTAAATTTACATTCGTTGATAAAAAACTATGATACAATGATAAGGGGCCGTCACAATGTGAACATCGAGCCCACCTAACATATTTATGGTAGACCTCACTATGAGTTCCAAGATCATTTTGTTTGATTGACCCAACGAGGTTCATATAATCAAACTATTATCAAGAATGAACAAGAAAAACTTGTGATACGCATATCTAACACCACTCCAACTTTTATAACTATGTATGGGATGTCAGAATGTGAACATATTTACTTCCAGTTTGTCTGTCTAACACCTTACATTAATCCATCATAGTTTTTAGGATCAAGTGACCGACATGTTCCATCAATCACAGTTTTGGCTGACGGATTGGATCTGTGGCAAAGGTTCAACACTTGCTTAACGGATTGGATCCGTGGCTCAAGTTCAACACTTGGCTGGCGGATTGGATCCGTGGCAAAGGATATCACGCTATCGAGGGATGCAGTCATCCGTTTCTTAAATTCTTGGCCGACGGTGCTTGGCCAACGGATCTTGACCGATGAATACATCCGTCAGCCAAGAACCTAACCGACATATATGATAATCAAGGCCACGGATCCAATCTGTCAGCCAAGTAGTTATCAACAGTAGTGTCCATCAATCATGGTTCTAGAACTAACCGGTCTATTTGACATGATGAGATCTATGCAAGATTTTCTAATATGACACTATTAGTCTAACTCGATATGTGACAATATTATGACTTTATAATTAGCAACAACGACATCTCATAGTTTTGAATCTGACATATATATACTATTTCTTACCTGATCTAGCCAGTGATGGTAAGTGAGGCTTATGTTGGTCTTCCTCCAAGCGTCCAGGTCGAAGACATTCATGCCATAGGCCCATGCACACTCGTTGGGGTCGAAGCTTTTCTTGATCAGAGGATGAGAGAAGTTGAGGTAGCTCTTGAACCTCTTTGACATCACAAACTTGTCTTCTCCTCTACATGTCTCCACTGCCCCGTTGACCTTTCCCTTCATGTCAATGTCCCATAGCGGCGAAAGATCGGTCTGAACAACTATGTCATCGTCGAGGAACACTACCTTGTTGAGGCTCGGGAACATCTGCACCAAGTGGAGTAAACATGACATCCCAAACGGGTCTTACCAATTCTTTGTGATCAAGTTCAACACTAAAGAGATTACTTAACCTACTTATCGGCTGAGTAAACAAGAAATGGGTCTACTTGAAAGGGGAGTATACAAATGAAACTTGTGATATACATGTTAAACACCGCTCTGAACTAACAAAAATTAATGTAATAAATCTTGTGTCCAAAGTAACAACTATTTATCTTACATACCGAACAGTTCTATTAATCCTTCCGGATCAAGTTTAACTAAGAGATTACTTAACCTATTTATCATAAGAGAAAACAAAAAATAGGGTCTATCTAAAAGAGGAATATAAAGATGAAATTCATGACATACATATTAAACATTACTCTGACCTAAAGAAAACTAATGTATTAGATCATGTGTCCATAATAACAATCCAAAACGGGTCTACCAATCCCTCTTGATCAAGTTTTATAAGAGATTACTTAACTTGCTTATGTGAAGGGTGTAAACTAAAATTTGAGTCTATCTAAACGAGGAGTTTGCAAATGAAATTCATGATATACATATCAGGTATCACTGTGACCTGAAAAACCCTAATGTACTCGTTGTGTATCCAAAGTAACAACGATTTCTCTTACACCAAACATGTCAAAATCGGGCCGACTTAGAAAGGAATATACAAATGAAATTCACCATACACATATTAAACATCACTTTGACTTGAAAAAGAGAGAGGATGGAATAGGTCATGTGTCCTAAGGAACAACAATTTCTATTGGAAAAATTACAGGTACTATCTATTACCGACTTGTACATCTCAAAAACTTGCTGCTGACTTATTTGCCAATGAGATCAGTATCCTTGACTTAGTAATTACACAAACTAACATTTTTCGTTAGAGATGGCGGAGAAAGTTAGGCAAAACTCCAAGAACTCACTACAACATGACTATTGAACTCAAATACTAACCGTAGACTTGTTAGTTTTTTGAGTTTTCCCTAACGTTTTCTATCATCTCTAACGGAAAATGTTAGTTTGTGTAATTAGCATAAGTCAAGGGTACTGATCCGATCGACAAATAAATCAGCAGTAAGTTCTTGGACAGTACAATTCGACGATAGTTAATTCTTGGTTTTACCCCATTTCTCTTAAACCCCGAATAGGTTTACTAATCCCTTGCGATCAAGTTTAACTAAGAGATTACTAAACTTGCTTATTAAAAAGTAACTGTACAAATAAAAGTCATGATATACATATTAGACATCACTCCAAAGTAACAACGACATTTCTCTTACCTCAGGCAGGTTGATTCGGATATGGTTCATGAGCGAATTGTACTTAGGGCTAAGAGCCTGGAGCTTCGCCGCAATAACACGAGGCTTCTCCGTGCTATTCGCCACGATCGCCGACAACCCACCTCTGAACCGAGACCTCACCTTCTGGTCCTTCTCCATGGCCTCAAGAACCGGCACCTTCCCTTTAGCAAACCAATCAAAATGGTGCAACGCCTTGACCTCGACCACCGCCGGCGACAACGAGTGCAGCGAGAACCAAGCCTGCATGGGAGAGAAGGTCTTCCTGTCGGTGATGACGTGCAGGACGACCTTGCTCGGCCGGAGAGAGTTGCGGACGAGGGAGGCCGCCACCACGGAGGCGGCGAGGACGTTGTCGGAGGCAAGGACGAAGTGGAGGAAGTCGGTGTCGACGAGGGCAGGGACGAGCTCCGGCGAGGGGAGCTGGAGACGGGCTGCGGCGTTGGTGGAGTGCTCGTGGGCTAGTTTTAAGGCTAGGCAGTGGAGGTGTTTGGGGATGCTGCTTGAGGCTACGTGCCGGTATAGGTATTCTTGGATCTTGGCGGTTCTTGTCCTTTGTTCTAGTGAAGTCACCTGTGGAAATGGAAGAGTTTTGTGTTAGTAGAGGTTTGACATCTACACCATTAAGAAGTGAATAGTTAGAGCATGTGGATAGTAGGGTTTCTTCCAGGATTCGGATTTCGGTTTCTGGATTTAGAGTTTAGAATCGCAACGATGTAAGGCTGAATATGAGAATCGATCGATTCTCAGTGTTCAGAATTGATTCTTGGAATCAGATGTTGCTTCGAAATTTACAGCATACTAAGAGGAATCGGCATCAGAATTCCTACAAAATTTACAGCATACTAAGAGTATGTACAACGCAATGGTTCGGGTGCCAGACCAACAAAATAGTGGTTCTTAGCCCCTTAAATTAAGTGTGCTCCACAGTAATGAGAATCAGATAGGGACTCGGGTTGGGGCTCAGGTTATGAGTAGACCAATCATAGGGAGGCCACGTGTCGCGGCCTGAGTGGCTAGCGTACGACCGGCGACCCGCAAACCAACAGTTTGCGAGTCGCGATTCATGGCCGTAGAAATCACTCTCCACAACTCGCGACTCGCGACCACGAACCGCTAAATAATGAATCGCAGTTCGCATCCTAATTCGTAGCGTTATACATGCTCTAAATCTGGACGACTGATTTCTCAAATATACACTTCTTAAAGGGGGAATCCACATCTAGAAAACCTTACTATGCACATGGTCCTACATTAAAATTTTAAAATCGTATAGTATATATCAAGTTGTATTTTTCGACTTAAAATATCATTATCGCTGGCTCACCAAAATTTGAATATCCGACTTTCTATGAGCATGGTTAGTCTCGATCAATCAGCATACTTTCTATGAGCATGGTAATTAGTCTCCATCAATCAGCATTTTAATAGACAAAACCATCAAACTTTCGAGTTGAATTTAATATTGGTTCAAAATGATATATATTTTATATTTATTCGATGTGAGATTCATGCTTCAATGATATTATCTAAACGAAATAATTTTTTTTTTCAAATTTGTACCATGGCTTTTAGCTTGAAGGCAAAGGACTTGGCATCCGAGGGGTTGTTCTTCATTTCAGTGATGAACTCTTGCAGAGATTGAGGAGTGTGAGACCCTCCTTTGATGTCTTCTTCGCTCATGGGCTCTTCTAATATTTCGTATATCACTTCTGGGACCTGTCACATATATAACGTTGTACAATTTAGCCCGTTTTAACGATGCCGTTGAGAGATAGTAGCTAAACTTTTATTCGACAATAAAATAATTCAATGTTTTGTTTAAAACATAAGAATCATCAAATTATCAACTCGTTATAAAATAGATAAGACTCGAACTAGAGGGTATTTTAGATGTTGATTTTGAATGAAATGTTTTTGGACATTAAAAGTAAATGATAGGAAGGAGATTACATTTGATGATTCCATTGTTCTTCCCAAAATTCTTGGCCTGAGTCTCTTCCCCAAGCAACCTACCAAATCACAAATATTAGAAAATCTAATAAGTATTAATAGGTTTTAAATAGCAATGACAAAACATTCTGACCCAGACATACTAGATGTTCTCAATTCAATCAGGATGGTTCATGACAAGATACATGACAACCACTGAGGATTTGACTTGACTTCCCTTCCAGATGAAATTAAGAATTTGAACAAATATAAATGTTAATATTAGTTTTCATTTATGTTGTGTTCTTTTTAATAGTGTTAGGTATTGCGCTTGTGTTTACGGTTTTTATATTTAAATTGTGAATTTGAACTATTGGTTTTATTCTTATAATTGAATGAAGAATTTTTCGAAAGAGTTTGTTCATAGCGGTTTGGAGTAATCCCATCCCTTACGAGACAAGGCAGGATAAGAACTAAAATTTCCGGATGTAGAGCACAAGACTAGGGAACCGAACGAGATCGGGGATCATGAATCCCAGTCTATATACCGTCCCGTTACCATTCCTAGGTTTAATTAGTAATAATGCTAGAAAAATTATAGAGGTCAGAATGAGTATACTAGTTGGAATAAATGACATTTATATCAAATTACGAAACCAAATACACAACTGGATCATTATATATTGTAATATTTATATACAGTTGAAGTCCAATCTAACATAATATAACTAATGTGAGAGGCATTAATATATTTATCAAGTGATCAATTCGTTCATATATTTTTAACATAAGACACATACTTCAACATATACAGAATATATTTATACGGGATGGGACAAGCCATTCTCACCCGGCCCCATCCAAACATCAGGTTAAGAACCATGTCTGATGCACGCTGTTTGTCGTCTCATAAACCTATCTATATATAAATTCTAATATAACTAATAATATAATCTAACAATGTAACTTCCAATCAATAAATATAACGCTTTGAGCCTTATAAGAACATGGCATGTAATGAAAAAAACGTACCAAGAGTAGAGCACTTGGTCTGTCCATCAATGGTGTCAACCGCCGTGAACACGAACACGAAACGAATAATAAAAGTGAAGAACAAAAGGGAATAAAACACCATCCTATACGAAACCCGCCCCGACCCGACATTGACCTTGATGAACTCTCTCATCCCTTTTCCGGTGAACACCGTCACGTGCCGCAAGCTCGGCGATATGTGGAGCTGCATCTTTGTTCCTTAATTTTCTCACTTGGTACGAGGAAAATATGTGTCGCCGGATTATCGTACCTCGGCAGCTGCAAAGAGACCGCAAGGACACGATGAGACTTCATGGGAAGAGTAATGTAAGAGGAAGGAGTTAACGAGGTAGCTGTCCGTTACCTAACATTATTTTGGTTGCTTGGCATGCAGGCTAAGTAGTATCTATCGATGATTATTCATTAAGAGTTAATACCCACATTTATTTTGACTTGGGTTTTTTTTTAATTGAGGGTTGTTAAGTAGAAAGGGACATGAAACTAAGATTGATCTTTTCTTACTTTGTTTTATTGTAAAAACATGGTACGGGTGTTGTTTTGTGCGTTGACGTTCGGTCAAATTATTCCCTAGAGTTGATATAATCTCTATTGGGTACAAAATCATAATCGAGTTTTTAATATCAACTTAAGATTTCGATTGAATTGTTTTATTTAACATTACATCGGTGTTTATGAATACGAGTTTGAATTTCATGTTTTTCCTAAACTAATTATATATCGATTTATTTTCACGTACATGAGTTCGAACAACATTATCTCCCGAATACTCTTCTCTAATTTATTTTTACATTGAAACTTTAAACGGATTTTTCTGTGAACACGGATAATATATCATCATAATTGAATTTTTCAACAATCAACTTGAGTTTTAATTTGATTTAATCCTCTTTCTATATTTCTTTTGTAGCCCATAGTGAACTTATATCTTATCTCCATGGTGCTCATCTTCTGAAAAACTATTTCTTTCACATCTAAATCAATGGGTTAGTTTTTGAGAGCATTGTAGTACAAAAGTATAATTGAAGATTTATTTATCAACTTGAGTTTTTGGTTGAATTTCTCTTCTAATACATCCTTATGGTTGATTCCTCTAACGTTTAATAGATCACTTGCTTGTCGCTCATTCATTAAATTAATGGTTGGATCATGTTAAAGTTTGTGTCACACGTCAAAAATATGTGGATGTATTGATCATTGATAAAAAGTGAGTGTCTCTCATAAAAGTGTGTGGATGAACATTCAATTGATAAACAAATGTGCGTCCCCAAATCGAAAGTGTATGGATATATACATTAACCACTTGACAAACATATTAATACCTATTAGCTTGAGTTCTAGGTTAGACCGAAGGCCAACCGATCAAACGTGATGTCATGACCAATATACCAAATATGTGAGAAAGGTCGACATGTCCACTCATCCAAACAGTTGGCTTCAAGTTTATTTTATCAGTAAGTTTTTTTAAACATCCAATCCTTCGAAATAAAGGGAGAAGACAAGAAACTGATGAATCAGTCCTCAGTACAAACAAGATCACTGACACTAAAGCAGATCCTCAGAACAATCCCAACAACGGGAGTAAACCAGACACATGGTCCCAGTACCAGATATAATGAACATAAAGCAACATAAGCCAACAAGGGTAGACCGAACCGAACGATAAATAAACCCCACCCGATGGAAACAATAAAAGGTCTACAATACCCAATCTACACACCATGAATCAAGAGAAAACACTAAACCGGTCTAAAACCAAGATTTAACTACCATTAAGCTAAACAAACACATCTGACAACCGTAATCTCCAACATCAGCAACACCACAACAACAATCAACATGTACAGGACCACCCCCATAATCCAACCAAACTTGTGAAGAACACTCTATCTCATGGGGGCCACCAACTCAACGATTGAATGACCATCGACATGCCGACAACCAACACCGAAACGACAAAGATAGGTCAGTAGCTTAAAAACTACCGATGTAAGAACCGCTCCCGGTCGATCCCGGTCGAAGCGGTGACTTCTAAGACAAGTTTGACTTTCGGCCGGAAAAGTCAACTGATGACTCAGGAGGTCACTCTGGGCTTTTCTGGGGCCCAAAAAGCTTAGCCGTCATCACAGTTGGCTTAATTGGGCCGTTTCCATTCGTTTACGTATAATATTGGGGGAAAGTCAACTGTGGTCAAAATTGGACTTTTTATCGGCTAAGACCTAGTTAGTTAAAGAGCTGAAATTTAAATTGGAGACTAATGGGCCCTACTTGTACACATGTCCATAAAGTGTTGGAAGAGAGGAAATGAGTGGTCTTGGACCATTATACCCTTATAAGGACCTTTAAGGGGAAAATATCAAAAGGGGCTTTTAGTCTTTTTACAACTAGGTCTATTAAAGAAATTGGAGCATCACAATTCTATCACTTTGCTTGTTGTAGCCGAAAATTAGAGGGAAAAGAGAGAGAGGAGAGCTCCCATGGAGTCTTGAAGAAGAAGCAAAGGGAAAAGAGG